>ML788025.1:241003-268644 GCA_009831015.1 Picea engelmannii | reverse complement strand
GCTTTCTAGGAAAATCTAGTAGGTGAAAGTTGTTAAGGCAAGGACAATAACATGTGCTTGGCCTCCTAGGGTTTTAAGCTAGCAATTTCATAATCTTAGTATAAATGAAAGATAAACATACTATAACCATTCAATGAAGAAGAATTGCAGAAATCTTACTTGCATTCACCAAGAATCATCTAGCAAATACTCTAGTTGAACACTTCCACCAAGAAAATTGCCAAAATAGTCCAAAATAAGCCTCCTTCAACAAGTGCGCACTAAATTTCAGTCATGTAACCCCAAATAGGTCGCAAATTTCAGACCTCACTAAGTGTGAGTGAAATATTGTCCAAAAAAAAAGAAGGGAAAATTCCTTATTTATACAGTTACAATGACAAGAATTAGGTTAAAAAGACCGACATGGCCAGTTACATGTAATATCCAGTTTTTACATTAAATGACAAAATAAAACCCTAAATCAAGGAGAAAATGTGACTTCATGCCCATTTAGGGTGACATTAGGCCTTCTTAGGGCAACGTTGACCTCCAGAAGCAAAACATTAGGCCACCTAGGGCCTCTGGATCAAACCACTCGTGCCACTTGGCACATAACCACCTCCAAAGTGTCCAAAATGATGGGTGACGTCAAGGGTCACATGAGTGAAGTCATGGGCCTTCCAAGGCCTACATCATAGTGAGAAGGGCAAGACCCTCTGGGTCCAGGCCTGTCAGGTTGTCTCTAGTGGAACATCCTCCTCTCTCTCTGGTGCAAACCCATGATCTGTCTCTGCCCTCGGCTGGGGTCTCAACATCCATCTGGTGGGCTTTTGGGCCTATGGAAGTCTGAATTAATCATCTCCCCATGTGTACCTGTATGTCGGGTGTGGCCCTACAACAACAACAAGTATGCCCTCCATCGGCTCATAAGTCACAGGGATCATAGCAATGTCAATCACATTTAATAATCAAGTTATTTAAACATGTGCATAAAACCCCCTTTTCCCAAACAAGTTCTCAAAGACGTTATGCTATTCTACAAGTCAGGTTTGGAGGGGACGTTAGGATGTCCTATTAGGCTAGTTCTCATTGGACATGGGATGTTTCCAGATGAAGACAAATCTAGGCCATTTAAGTGGATGAGGTGGTAAGGGATGTATGAGCAATGGGCGTAGTGATGACAGGGGAATGTATGGCTTACCTGTGGGTGCCTCTGAAGAGGGTGAGTTGCACCTTGTCATGGATGCAAATGTTTCCAATCCCATTCAATGTCTTTTATCTTTTTTATATTATTGCTTTTTCTTTCAAGAGACTAGTTAGGCAACATTGCCCTGACATGGTAACCATTGGTTACAATGTTACCCATAAGCATTTCACGAAGAAGAGAAGGTTGTCTCATGATGAGACCCCCTTTCTCTTGGCTATGCTACCAAGAGCCACTTCCCTAGCATGGTGACCAACTGAATGGTAGTGCCATACCGCTACATGCCCATGGACCTAATAGGATAGCTCGTGATGAGACCCCCTATCCTCCAACTAGGTCTTGATTTTATTATTTTATGGGTCCCTCTGTTTCTTGTTGAGAAGCCTTTTATTGCTTTCTCGGGGATCCATGGGCGAAGAATCTGAAGTTTTTGTTCTTTTGGCTTTTATCTTTTGCCAGCTACTTTTACCCTCTGGGCCTTTAGCCCCTTCTTCCCACAAGATAAGGTACAACCCTTTGTTAGCTTGGCAAACTCAATGCCCAAACCAATGTATGGGATGGATGAGAGGGAGAAAGATGAAAAGTGGTATGTATGGTGGGAACGAGCAATGACCTTTCATCAAGTGGAAACTCAAACCCTATGGGAACTAACTTACTAGGGCATCATGTCATTCCCCCCAGGTGTGGATAAGAGAAAAGACATAAGGTCCAAGCACACGTTAGAAGTAAAAACAATTAAATGCACATATTCAAATGTTTGAGAATCAGAGTGACACATACCATGATACCCGGACTCATTACCTCATGGAGCAAGACCCGCTACTGCTAAAGGACCAAGCCGATGGGATGGATGTTGTTGTTGATGACAAGGTGGAGGCGCTGAAAAATAAAGATGGGTCCTCCAGGGCGAGGCTCAAGTCAATATGGCTCTCAGTACTCCATGTATAGGACCTGTGGGCCTCGAGACATAATCTCCTTAGTTATCCCTAGGCTAGGGGATAACATTTGGCTCCAACTCGGGGACATGTGCTCACCATAGAGCGCATGAGAACCTCAACATCTATGGCATGACCTGGGACTTGCTTGATCTCAACAAAAGACTATTACTAATTATTTGGGATGGTGATATCACACCCAACTCATATATGGTACAGAAAATGAAAGCAAGCATATATACAAATGGAAATACAACTACTCTAGCATGAAATGCAGATGGTATATACAATGAATGCAAATACCTACCTACTTACCTCTACTTACCGGTTGGTTGAATGCTAGGTGTAGTCAAATAACCAGTGAAACCATCCTAGCAATGTCTCACAATACCTGCCTATGTGCTTCATCATAAACCAAAATAATGATAAGTTAAGAACAAAAATAACTTGAGTTAGAAAATGTATCACATCATTGGAAATTGTAAGGTCTAGCTCATGGAGGTGGGTGGGAGGGACAAAATGGCTCCAAGACATTCTCTCAGGAAAGTGCTCAATCCATTTCAGGAAGGGATTGTGAAAAGTCAAAGGTTCAAAAGACTGACTCAAAGGGTCTGAAAGTTGGCTACCTTTGACGTCTTCACAAAATGAAACCTGGGAAAGGACTGGAAAGGACCTAGAAGACAACTAACAAACTCTTAAGTGAAGGCTGAAAGACTGAGATGACATACTTCTTCTTGAAGTATTCAACCTACCCTTGAACTCTAGGGTTTGCCTCAGAGGAAACTTAATACAAAAGACATACTTCCCAACTACACCTTTAACAACACTACAAGATAAAGTAATTGAAGGTGGTTTGAGAACATTATCACAAGGATCCTTCTTTGGGAAAATGATGTCCTTACTTCTATCAAGATCTGAGCACAATGACGGTTGATAATCTTCTTCATGGAATAAATCCAAGTGCTCAAAGGGATAATCATCAAAATCCTCAAGGTATGACCGAAAATCATCATGAGAATATAAGACTAGGTCATCCCTGGGTATTTGGAAAGTATCTGTAATTATATCATCTCCTAGTTGCCAACTGTCAAACCTAGTGACCTTATATGATAGTTGCAAAGGAAAATGGGATCCTTATTAGAACCGATCACATCCCACTTACGCCTTCCAACACGTATGAACTCATCAATATTATCAACTATGTCACTATATGTACCATAACATGAAGGATCTAAATCTTTCAAGGGCTCATCTAGCTCCTCTTCACTTTCCAAATCATAAAGTAAAGTATCATCAAAATTTTGGAAAGGAAAGTAACTCATCACATTTATTTCTTCTTGTGCAGAAGCTTCGAGGACTTGGGTGTCTTCATCGAATGAAACAACATGCATCATCTTCTCATCCTCATGACTTGCCCCTACATCTTCAACTATACAACAAGGAGGATCTACCTTGCCCGAGGATTCCATTTCTCCTTCACTCTCTGAATCATAGAATAAGGTATTATCAAAATCCTGAAAAGGAAAGTGACTAACCTCATCCTCTTCTTCTTGTGCAGAAAAAAATGGTATTTGAGATGGCTTCATCAGAGGGAGGAGGACACATAAACACTTCATCATCGTCTTTGATATCCTCAGGTTTTATCTCCTCAACCATGTCTTCATTATTATTGGAAGAAGAATGAGTAATCCTTTGCTCTTCCTTGTGGCATTAGAAAACCTCATCAAGATCCTTTCCCTTAACCTCGTTTTGGTCAATGACTGGTTCTCATTCTTCTTGGAAATCAACAGTAAAGGTCTCATGGTAAACTAAGCTCTCCAAAATAAGAGTGTCCAGGGAAAAGAGGTGTTTTTCCTGGGATGAGGAGATATTTTCCTCGATCCTTTTAGCCATGTCATGAGCTTCAAGGAGCATTCTTGGGCCCTTTTTACTGAGGGGAAACCCTAGATACACTAAGAGTGCATTGATATAGAGATGAACTATGTACTTGTCTTCGGGTTAATGGCTTTCAGGAATTCGATATAGTATGTCTTCAAACCTATCCTGGCACTGTCTGACAGTTTCATTCTTAGTTTGTTTTATATGATCGAGTATTTCTAGTAGTATGGGGATGTATTCTAACTGAATGCCCCATCTTTTGAGAAAGGTTTCTTCCAATTGTTCCATAGTTGTGAGGCTAACATCAGGGAGATTGTCATACCAACTCCTAGCATTGCCATGAAGAGTGGCGGAGAAGAAATTCATTGCCAAATATTCAGCATTATCACTGATAGGGTGGAATTGAAAGAAAGCCCAGAAATCATCCACGTGATAGTCGGCTCTCTCCCTATCACTACTAGTGAACCTAGGGAGACAATTTTCGTACTTAGGGGCATTTGCCTAGGGTATCCTTGGATTTTACTCATGTCCAAGGGTTTGAAGTTTCCTGAGTCCCATTGAGAAGTCATGGTTGGTTTCATCATTAGTGGAGTCGCCAAATAATTTTATTGAAATTATCAAAGGGATGAGGAGATCACCCTCAGTGGAGTCGCCATGTTAGATTTGTAAAGTAAAGGATTTTGAGGAAAGGATTACCAAGAAGTGTTGTGTTGAGGAGAATTGACTCAGTGTTCCCCAGCAACAGCGCCAAAATGTTATCATACAATTTGTACTTTGATCAAAGGAAAGGTTAATGGAAAACAAAATTAGCATAACGGAGTTTATCCTATCACTCTCACCTCAATAGGATGCCTCTTTCTAGTTAGGGTTGATGGCCCAGGGGAGACGTCCCCGGTGACCTGGGGGTTTGAGAAGGAAAAGGTTAAGATGTCTATGAAAATGTCCCCTCTCATAAGTCACACTGATCAGAAAGTCCAGGAGTTTTAACCAATGAAGTAGTGAAGTATCAAGATGTGCCTGCCCGGAACAAAGCAACAAGAAAATATATCTTTCGCACATAAAACTTGTTGTTAGTACTTCATAAAACCACGAACTTTATTAATAAAAGAAAATAGTTGATATAATGATGAAGCAAATAGAAATTTGTTGAAAAATATTTATAAGACAATAGCTTCACAATAAGTGCCTTAAACGACTTCAAAATGACCAAGAATAATCACTCATTAACATCAAAATACTAGCATTTGTCAGAAGCAAGTAAGGCAGTGCATTAATCAACTTTTTGAATTGATTTTAGATGCTTTTAGTGCTGCAAAAGTTGGTTGTAGCTTACTTTAGTAACAACAACAACAAAGTTAGTGGATTAAGTTATTCTAATGTTAGGAGTAGTTAGTAGAGAGCTTAAGGTATAGGTTTTGATAGTGGTTTTTGTCAATCACTCAATAGTAAGTCTTAGATTAGTGCCTTTAAGGGAAATGGAGTCTTTTAGGTAGCAACAAATCTGGAAGGAAAAAATGATAATAAGAGAACTAAATACAAGAGAGGTCAATAGTTGAAGTGTTGGTAACCCAATGCTTCAATTATCAAACCCTAGGGGGAAAATAGCTACTAGGAAGTAGGTAACCCTAGGCCCTAGTAGTTTTCCTCCTTCTTTAGCTCAAAGATGAAGTAAATGACGGCTTAGATGAAACAAAAAGGAGCTAGGGTGTTGTAATGGCAAGACCCTTAGCAAAAGCTTCAAGAAAATAAGCTTTCTAGCAAAATCTAGTATGTGAAAGCAATTAAGGCAAGGACAATAACATGTGCTGGCCTCCTAGGGTTTTAAGCTAGCAATTTCATAATATTAGTATAAATGAAAGATAAACATACTATAACCATTCAATGAAGAATAATTGCAGAAATCTTACTTACATTCACCAAGAATCATCTAGCAAATACTCTAGTTGAACACTTCAAGCAAGAAAATTGCCAAAATAGTCCAAAGTAAGCCTCCTTCAACAAGTGCGCACTAAATTTCAGTCATGTAACCCCAAATAAGGCACAAATTTCATACCTCACTAAGTGTGAGTGAAGGATTTTCCAAAAAAAAACAAGGGAAAATCCCTTATTTATACAGTTACAATGACCAGCATTAGGTCAAAAAGGTCGACATGAACAGTTACATGTAATATCCAGTTTTTACATTAAATGAAAAAATAAAACCCTAAATCAAGTAGAAAAGGTGATGTCATGCATTTTTAGGGTGACATTAGGCCTTCTTAGGGCAACATTGGCCTCTAGGAGAAAAATGTTAGGCCTCCTAGGGCCTCTGTATCAAACCACATGTGCCACTTGGCACATAACCGCCTCTAAAGTGTCCAAAACGTTGGGTGACGTCAAGGGTCACACGGGTGATGTCATGGGCCTTCCAAGGCCTACATCACAGTGAGAAAGGAAAGAAACCCCTGGGTCAAGGCCTTCTAGGCTGTCTCTGGTGGAACGTCCTCCTCTCTCTCTGGTGCAAACCCCTGATCTCTCTCTTCCCCCGGCTGGGGTCTCAACATCCATCTGGTGGGATTTTGTCCCTATGGAGGTCAGAACTAATCATCTCCCCATTGTGTACTTGTCCGTCAGGTGTGGCCCTATAACAACAACAAGTATTCCCTCCATGGGCTCATAAGTCATAGGGATCATAGCAATGTCAATCACATCTAATAATAAAGTTATTTAAACATGTGCATAAAACCCCCTTTTCCGAGAAAACTGCTCAAAGACGTTATGCTATTCTACAAGCCAGGTTTGGAGGGGATGTTAGGATGTCTTATTGGGATAGTTCTCATTGGACATGGAGTGTTTCCATATGAAGACAAATCCAGGCCATGTAAGTGGATGAGGTGCTAAGGGATGTCTGAGCAATGGGTGCAATGATGACAAGGGAATGTATGGCTTACCTGTGGGTGCCTCTAAAGAGGATGAGTTGCACCTTGTCATGGATGAAAATGTTTCCAAGCCCATTAAATGCCTTTTATCTTTTTTATCTTATTGATTTTTCTTTCAAGAGACTAGTTAGGGGACACTGCCCTCGCGTGGTGACCATTGGTGACAATGTTACCCACAAGCATTTCACGGAGATGAGAAGGTTGGCTCGTGATGAGACCCCCCTTCTCTTAGCTATGCCACCAAGAGACACTACCCTGGCATGGTGACCAGCTGAATGGTAGTGTCATACTGCTACATGCCCATGGACCTAATAGGCTAGCTCGTGATGACACCCCATATCCTTTAACTAGGTCTTGATTTTATTATTTTATGGGTCCCTCTGTTTCTTATTGAGAAGCCTTTTATTGCTTTCTCAGGGATCCCCAGGTGAAGCATCTGAAGGTTTTATTCTTTTGGCTTTTATATTTTTCCATATACTTTTACCCTCTGGGCCTTTAGCCCCTTCTTCCCTCAAGGTAAGGTACAACCCTTTGCTAGCTTGGCAAACTCAATGCTCGAACCAATGTATGGGATGAATGAGAGGGAGAAAGATGAAAAGTGGTATGTATGGTGGGAACGAACGGTGACCTTTCATGAGCCCACCCAGTGGAAACTAAAACTCTATGGGAACCAACTTACTAGGGCATCCTGTCATTCCCCCCAAGTGTGGACAAGTGGAAAGGCATAAGGTGCAAGCAAACGTTAGAAGTAAAAAAAAAATGCACATATTCAAATGTTTTGAGAATCAGAGTTACACATAGCATGATACCCGGACTCATTACCTCATGGAGCAAGACCCACTACTTCTGAAGGACCAAGCTGATGGGATGGATGTTGTTGCTGACAAGGTGAAGGCGATGAAGAAGAAATATGGGCCCTCCAGAGCTAGACTCAAGTCAATATGGTTCTCGGTACTCCATGTATAGGACATGTGGGCCTCAAGACATAATCTCCTTAGTTATCCCTAGTCTAGGGGATAACAAGTCATATCATTGCTAAAATTACCGAATAACAATTTCTAATACTAAATTTAAATGCAGAAAGTAACACACAGTATGGCATTCAAGTTCTTTCAGTTGTCCATACTCAATAAAAGCGTAAATATAATTACTCTTTACTATACACAACAATGACTAAATACATACAACATTATTCAACCAATTAAATAGATATTTAAATGCATAAGCATATCAAATAACAACATGTATCTTATAAATGTGTAATCCGCTACAGAGGATAGGCATTCCTCCCAACCGCAGCCTTGTTGTTTTAGTTCTCAACAGCAAGCACCCCCAAGCTAGGGCTATGAATCCACAAGAGATGACGATCCTTAAGTCTAGCTAATGTTCCCCTCTCAATCATCAAACTCACAATTAATTCTAGTCCACCAGCTCTCTTCCCCTTAACCTGGACAACCCAAGGGATTAAATAGATATCTAAATGCATAAGCACATCAAATAACAACACTTATCTTATAAAATGTGTAATACATTGTAGAGGACGAACGTTCCTCCCATCTGTAGCCTTGTTGTTCCAGTTCTCAATAGCAAGACACCCCCAAGTTGGGGCTATGAATCCACAAGAGACGACGGTCCTTAATTCTAGCTAATGTTACCCTCTCAATTGTCAAACTCATAGCTAATTCCAGTCCACCAACTCTCTTCCCCTTAACTTGCACAACTGAAGGGATGGAATCCCCCTTCACTACTCACAGTCCCTCAGTCCTTTCCACTCCCCTCCAGGGCTTCCAACACAGGTTGGATAGGAATTATACTTGTTGGTACCTCAGTAATTCTACAACTGCAACATGAATTCCCCCAACAAAATAATGTGTGCTTTCTTGGATGAATTTCAAACATAACTTCACTCATAGTCCCTTTGCCTCTTTCTCCACGAAATTGTAGCTCCAAACAATTGCCAAACGTGCCCACAACAACTACCTTTGAGCTTCAACACTCAAAACTCCATTATTGGCTAGAAAAATCCATGTAAAACCAACTCTCTCTCCAAAAATGTGAATGCATAATTCTGGTCTCCTCCCCATACGAATTTCCTCTCTTTCTCTTGCTTGCTTGACTTTCACTCTTCCCCAAGCTTATTGTACTCAACCCTCATTCTCTCAATAACTATGAGAAGTGATTCTTACACCAACCCTCTTACATGAATTCAATGATTGGGCTCTAGAACACTCAACAACTAATGGAAGATTCATGGTAATGACAATTTAGAAAGAAATGGTTTCGATTTAATAAACATGGGTAATCTCTCCCCCTTGTTCCAGCTTCGTGTTATTGATGTTGATGTTCTAGCTTCATACTGATGATGATGATGATGTTACTTCAGCTCCATGTTGTATATGATGATGATGATGTTCAGTTTCTACTGATGTTGATGATGAGAAAACTTCTGATGATCTATAGATATGATCGACAATGTTCCCGGTGCTGATGACGATGTCCCCTCCTATTGATGATGTATTGAGTCCAATCAGTTGTTATTGATGTTATTAGTAGAATACCCTTCTTGTTAAGGGGGAGTGTTGAATTATTGTAACTTCGAAGAATATTCTACTTACATTTGAGTCATTATTGTATAAATCAAATCCCTTTTTGTGGATTGATCAAGTCGGGTCTTGTATAAGATCAAATTCCCTTTTGTGGATTGGTCAACATGTATTTGTATGGTGGTATTTGTAAAATCAGCCCCTAGTAATTGTAAAGTGGTTTTATCCACTTCTAGGAGAAGTTGACTCCACCAAGTGAAGAGTCACGACCCTAGTACAACCTCACAACTTGTATTTATATGTGAGGATGGTGTCTCATTTGAACACACTCATCACACTAGCTTTGAAACTATGAAGAAGTGTGCAGGTCTTGGAGGAGTAGATGTTGCAAGTGGCGATGATGTCAAGGAGGGATCTTCGTCTATGTCTTGGTATTTCTTGGTTAAGTGGTGCGCTACTCTTCCTAGTGAAGGAGTAGAGGAGGATCTTCTGTTTGTTCTTTGGTCTATCTATATTGAGGAATTTTTGTTGGGTTTTCTCCCCCAAGAGGGTTTCCCAAGATAATTCATGTGTCTCTATTGTTTATGTGATTGCCTCTCTTCCAGTGATGTTATTTATGCAACTAATGTTCTAAATGTTTATAATAATGAAATAAGAATCATAACTACTAGTTGTATAAGTAAAAATTCAACATCCATGTCTACAACCCGAGGGCCTTGAGACATCATCTCCTTAGTTATACCTAGGAATCAAGGATAACATCTAGCTCCTACTTGAGGGATTCTATTCACCGCAGAGTACATGAGAACCACAACATATCTTGTTGGAATTGTTCCTACACATACTGAAACAACAAATTGTTAAGTGTAGGATGGCTCACTCATCCTTTGTCCATATAAAGAAATCCAAAACTTCAAAAATGTCAACTAATTTAGAAAATATTTTTTTTTGCATTTTTCATATACACGATGAAAAGAAAAACATGTAAATCAATAATGCAAGTAGAGAAAAATGAAAATCAAAGATGAAATGAAACTAAAATACTATGAGAAATCAATATGCAAATGAAAGAAATCAAGATGACCTACCTACTTGCTTGGGGCCTTGGGGCCCTGAAGATCGGGTGATAGGTGACGTCAGGTGAAGTCATACAACCAATGCAACCATATGTTCATCATTTCATCAAGGCATCTCCCCCTATGCTTAATCATGCAATACAACAAGGACAATTTGAACACATAATAATCATGAGCATACATAGACACATAATCAATCATGAAATGAAACCAATGGAGATGGGTGGGAGGGAGGAAATCTTGTTGAAAAGAACAACTGCAATTCTAATCATCCCGGAAATCCTGCTTGATAAGATAGCCACAAGATCAATCAATCCATATCTAAAGAGGGCTACCATATGTAGATGATGGATCATCTTCATCCTCGTAAGTGTGAATATTGCTTCTTGAAGACTAAGAAGATATGTGAGATCCCAAGAAGACCCCATGATTCCCCCGAGAAGAAGAAATGAGGTAAGGGACAAGCTCATGTCTAGATGAAGAAAATTGTTGCATCTTCATCTGTGAGTCCTTGTAAAAATCATCAATATGAGAATTCTTTTGCATTGTAGAGTGAGCCTTTGATTGCTTTGGGATGGCCATTTCCTGGTGTTCATCACAACTCCCAAGGTGTTGGTTGTGGAGCCTGATTATCCTCATGATTCATAGGTTTGTTTTAGTCATGCTTGGACCCCATTCCCTAATGCAGGGGGGGTGTGGGAGGGATTTCCCACACACAACTGTCGCCAGGGGGTGGGTCCAGGGGTTTTGTAGCCCCCCCTAGCGGGGGATTAGGGGGCAGCGCCCTCGAAGAGAAATTTTGGGAAAATTTTCCTTGTAAAATATTGTAATTTCATAGTCAATCTGGATTGTTCATTATAAGGTCGCATATCTGATGATAGAAATTATTTTAGGGATTTTTTCCCTAGAAGGCATCTCTCTTTTATGAGGGAATTGTATTGCAGTTGTGTATTATCACGAATATTGTATTTTGAGAGAGGAGATTGTGAGAGAAGGAAGATGAAGTTACAACGAGTGTGTTGTAGGTTGTATCCTTCATTTTGTTGGGTAATAAAAAGGAAGGACCTGGAAATTTCTCTGGTGGACATAGCCCACACTAGGTGAACCACATATATCTGTATCTCTATTGTATTGTGTATCTTCTGTGTTTTATTTTCGCATTTGTTTTATTTTATTGCTCCACAATCCTGTTTTTCTAACAACTAGTATCAGAGTGAAATGTAACTTGCAGGAAAAGAGGTTTCCTAGTTCGAGTGGGAGCAATGGTGGAAGATGGAAAGTTTAGGTTCGAGAAATTTATCGGCCAAAACTACCAATCATGGAAGATGCAGATGAAAGATTATTTATATCAGAAGGATCTATTCCTACCATTGGGTGGAAAAGAAAATAAGATGATGACCATGAAGGATGAAGAATGGGAGGTTCTTGACATAAAGGCATTAGGAATGATACGATTGAGCATGGCAGCGTCAATGGATTTCAATATTTCAAAAGAAAAGACAACGAAGGAGCTGATAGACGCATTGGCTAAATTGTATGAAAAACCCTCGACATCCAATAAGGTATTTCTATTGAAGAGATTATTTAATATGAAGATGTCAACAGGTAGGTCTGTTGCAGATCATTTAAATGAATTTAATACAGTTACTAATAAAGTGATGGATTTGTAGGAAGAAAGGACATCTGGAGAAAGACTGCAGAGCTCCCAAGAAACAAAGATATGGACAACAAGAGAAAAATCAAGAAGCAAATGTAACAGGTGATATGTTACAAGATGCTTTGATTCTTTTTGTAGATAATATTTCTGAGTCTTGGGTTGTAGATTCAGGAGCTTCATTTCATGCCACACCCCATAGGAATTTTTTTCTAGATTATGTTCAAGGTGATTTTGGAAAGGTTCATTTGGGTGATGATACACCATGCAAAATCGTTGGAATGGGAAAGGTACAAATAAAGAAAAATAATGGAAACCAATGGTTGTTGAAAGAGGTAAGACATGTTCCAGATCTAAGGAAAAGTCTAATTTCAACTGGGAAGTTGGAAAGTCAAGGCTGCATATCTATATTTACAGATAAGGCGTGGAAGTTCACTAAAGGATCATTGGTGATAGAAAAAGGAGAGAAGGTAGGTACATTATATTTATGTACTAGTAATATTGATTCTTCTATCTCTTTAGCTTCTACAGGAGTGGATACAACACTATGACATCATAGGCTTGGACACATGAGTGAGAAGGGGATGCAGATACTTCACAAAAGAATTTTTTTTCCAGATCTTAAACAAATTGATTTGGATTTCTGTAGGAAGAAAGGACATCTGAAGAAAGACTGTAGAGCTCCCAAGAAACAAAGAGATGGACAACAAGAAACAAATGTAACAGGTGATGTGTTACAAGATGCTTTGATTCTTTCTGTAGATAATGTTTCCGAGTCTTGGGTTGTAGATTTAGGGGCTTCATTTCATGCCACACCCCATAGGAAACATTTTCTAGATTATGTTCAAGATGATTTTGGATAGGTTCATTTGGGTGATGATACACCATGCAAAACTGTTGGAATGGGAAAGGTACAAATAAAGAAAAATAATGGAAACCAATGGTTGTTGAAAGAGGTAATACATGTTCCAGATCTAAGGAAAAGTCTAATTTCAACTGGGAAGTTGGCAATTCAAGGCTACATATATATATTTACAGATAAGACATGGAAGGTCACCAAAGGATCACTGGTGATAGAAAAAGGAGATATGGTAGGTACATTGTATTTATGTACTGGTAATATTGATTCTTCTATCTCTTTAACTTCTACAAGAGTGGATACAACACTGTGACATCATAGGCTTGGACATATGAGTGAGAAGGGGATGCAAATACTTCACAAAAGAAATTTGTTGCCAGATCTTAAACAAATTGATTTGGATTTTTGTGAGCATTGTGTTTATGGAAAACATAAGATAGTCAGATTTCTCAGAGTTAGAAAAGAAAATAAGCGTGAAAGGTTAGAGCTTGTGCATACATATGTATGGGGACCAACTCAGGTATCATCTCTTGGTAGCTCTCGTTATTATGTTACGTTTATTGATGATGCAACTAGAAAAACTTAGGTTTATTGCATGCGACAAAAATATGATGTTTTTGATACTTTTAAGAAATGGAAAGCTTTGGTTGAGAATGAGATAGGAAAAAGGTTGAAGTGTCTTAGATTAGAAAATGGAGGTGAATATTGTAGCAAGAAGTTTGATGATTACTGTTCATACTCTGGGATTCGTAGAGAGAAGATAGTTCCAGGAACACCACAAGAAAATGTTGTGTCAGAAAGGATGAACATGACAATCATGGAGTGTGGAATGAGTATGAGATTGCATGCAAGGTTTCCCTTACAGTTCAAGGCAGATGTTGTAGATATTGTTGTTTTCTTAATAAACAAAGGACCTTCAAGCTCTTTGGATGGTGCAATTCCAGAGAAGGCATGGAAAGGTAAAAAGGTAAACTATTATTTTTTGAAGACTTTCGGTTGTGAAGCATTTTTCCATATTGATAAAGAAAATAGAACAAAGCTTGAGGCAAAATCCAAGAAGAGTACCTTTATTGGATACGATGTTAATGTTTTTTGTTATCGCTTATGGGATTATGAAAATTAAAATATCATTAGGAGTAGAGATGTCATATTCAATTAGAAGTTCATGTACAAAGATCAATTGCAAGGAAAGAAACAGGAAAAAGAAAAACCAGAATACATGGTGCTTGATGAGATCACTGAAAATGAAATTCCAAAGGTACCAGAAAATCAAAATGTACAACAACAGGAGAAACAAGTACCTCAAACTCTCGCAAGTGTGGTTAGAAGATATACCAGGTTAAGTAGACCCCATGAACGATACTCTCCTTCATTGTATTATTTATTGTTGACTAATTCTAGTGAACCAAAAAGTTATGAAGAGGAAATGCAGGTAGAAACTAAAAAGAAGTGGGAGCAAGGCATGAAAGATGATTTGGAATCCTTGGTAAATAACCAGACTTGGGACTTGGTTCAGTTGCCTGCAGGAAAAAGAGCATTGCAGAATAAATGGGTTTACAGGTTGAAGAAAGAAGATGGAGGCAAAAAACGGTACAAGGCTAGACTTGTTGTAAATGGGTTTGCACAAAAGAAAGGTATAGATTTTGATGAAATATTTTCTCCTATTGTTAAAATGACTTTAATTAGGACTATTTTAAGTCTTGTGGTAGTAGAATATTTGCATATTGAATAGTTATATGTAAAAATAGATTTTCTCCATGGGGATTTGGAGGAAGAGATTTAAATGCAGCAGCCACAAGGGTATGAGGTCAAAGGGAAGGAGAATATGGTATGCAGGTTGAAGAAGAGCATGTATGGCCTAAAGCAAGATCCAGGGAAGTGGTTTTGAATTTTTTTAGGTTTATGACAGAACAAGGTTATAGTAGATGTCATTATGATCATTATTTTTATTTTAAAAGGCTAGAAAATGGAAGCTATATTATCTTGCTATTGTATGTAGATGACATGCTTGTTGCAGGGCCTAATATGTAGGACATAAATGTGCTCAAGAAGAAATTATATAATTCATTTGTGATAAAGGATTTGGCTATTGCAAAGAAAATCTTTGGTATGGGAGTAACAATAGACAAGAAAAATCGCAAATTGACATTGTCTCAGGGTGAGTACATAGAGAAGGTGTGGGAGAGGTTTAGAATGCAGAATGAAAAAACTAGTTAGTACACCTTTGGCCAACCATTTCAAATTAAAAGGAAATGTGTCCTAAGACACATGAGGAGATAGAATACATGTCCATGGTCCCTTATTCATCAACAATTGGCAGCTTGATGTATGTGATTTTTTGCACAAGACCAGATATTTCACATGCAGTGGGAGTTATGAGAAGGTTTATGAACAATCCATGTAAAGAACATTGAGAGGTAGTAAAGTGGATTCTCAAGTATCTGAGAGGTACTGCTACTCATGAATTATGTTTTGTAGGTTCAAACATTGTTCTACATTGATATGTTGATTCAAATATGGTAGGTGATAAAGATAGAAGGAGGAGCACCACAGGGTATGTTTTTATTATAGGTGGAACATCGATAAGTTGGATTTCGAAACTGCAAAAGGTTGTTGCACTTTCAACAATGGAAGTAGAGTATGTTGTTGCTACATAGGCTAGTAAAGAGATGATTTGCTTACAAAGGATTATGGACGAATTGGGAAAGAAGTAGGAGAATAACAGGTTGTACTGTGATAGCAAGAGTGCCATTCATCTTACATAGAACTTAGCCTTCCATTTGAAGACTAAGCATATAAAACTCATGTACCATTTCATATGATCCGTCTTGGAAGATGGACATTTGAAGTTGGAAAAGATACGTACTAGCTAGAATCCTGCAGACATGTTAACAAAAGTAGTAACCAAGTAGAAACTAAGTTCCTGCTCAGTTTTTGTTGGCCTTCAAGCATGAAGGTGAAGATGAGAAATTTTCCAGGTCGAAGGTGGAGTATAGTCCAATAGATGCAACAACAATGGAGTTATTGTGATTAGTCTCTAAGTGAGAGATTGTTGGTTGTGGAGCTTGATTATCTTCTTGATTCAGAGGTTTGTTTCAGCTATGCTTGGACCCCATTCCCTAACGGGGGGGTGTGGGTGGGCTTTCCCTCCACAACTGTCGCCAAGGGGGTCCAGGGAGGGCGACAATTTTTTTTTTATCCCCCGCTTGGTCGGGGATTGATTCATATGGATATCGGTGGCCACCCACCTTTTCCAACTGGCTCAAAATAGTTTTCTGACAATTTTGGCAATTTACTATTTTTTGCAGTTTTAACTTATGGGGCCATTTTGAGGGCCTAAATGAAGGCTTTTCGGGATCGATCTCCTAAATGGTAGCCAAAGGAATGATTGAGCCCCCAAAATGAATCTCCTCGACGATACCTTTCGAACAAGCTATCACATGCCTAAAATAGAGATCGTATGCAAAAGTTACGACCCTAGGAAGTTAATGTACTAACCTACCCCAACGGGGCCCACATGACTTTTGGCACTTCATCTCCTAGGGTTAGGTGTTTGCATGTCTAGGGTTTTGGGAATTCTTGTTTATTGTAAAAAGGCCTTTAGATCCTCATTGTAATCTTGTTCTTGCGAATGCGCACAACCGTCACATCTCTTCTCAGAGATAAGCCGCCACCATTCCAGCAAGCTTGTTTCTGCTGCATTTTACAGTTTCATCTTATTTCGTTATTGAATAGAAAAACAATTTTACTGTATCTCTGTTATTTTGTGTTAAGAACCTATTAAGAATCTGTATTCATTTTGTTCTGCTCATAAAATACGGATCAGTAGTATCAGAGCGGTCTTCTCCTTGTCATCTTAATGCATGTCCCCAACAAGGTCAGAGTACAAAGAGTTGGGTCTCGAGCTTGTTTCTCTTGAGGATGGAAGCTCTCTCATGCCCAAGCGACCTCTCATGGTAGGAGAAAAGAAAGATGACATGACAGGAGATCCTTTCAAACTGTTGATTGAGGAAGCCCTCATGCAACAGAGGAACGAGATGATGGATAGTTTCACGCAAATCCTTCGGCAACTACCAACAGGCAACACATCTTCTTCGAATGGAGGCACTGCCCCCTTCAAGGTACAAATAAACTTCGATATTCCTATATTTGAAGGTCATATAGACGCAGATGCTATAGACAAGTGGTTGCATCTACTATAAGGGTATTTTTCTTTCCATAAATTTTTGAATAGAGAAAAGATTACTTTTGCACTCCTCAAAGTCATTCCCCATGTCAAAGATTGGTGGGAAACTTTCTGTGAGAAAAAGGAAATAGAGGAAACCTCATTATTTTCAATCACGGTCACCTGGGAATCCTTCAGGGATGATATTAAAGAACAATACTACCCTGTCGGAAGTTATGATGACCTGTATACCAAATGGACCACACTGCAACAAGAAAGAGACCAAGAAGTGCCAGATTTCACAAATATCTTCCATACCTTGCGCACCAAGCTGGGTATCAAAGATTCATAGTGACATCTGGTGCTCAAGTATCGTGGTTCTCTGCATAGATACATCCAGATCGAAATGGAATTTCTGGACATATCATCCTTGGGCATGGCCTACTGATACGCCGTCAAAATCGAGCAGAAGCTCAAACAAAAGACGCGACAATTTGGGCCTGGGAACCCTTCAAAACAAAAGCTAGGAAAGGGTGGCCCCAACCCACAGAACAAAGGACAGAGCAAAGATGGATAGTATCAGGACTACCAATCCAATTTGCAAGCAAAGAAGGACACCAGAAAGACAAAGAAAGATACCGAGAAGTGGTGCGACTTCCATAAGAGCCCTTGGCATAACACTGCTGACTGCCACTCAAAACAGTCACTAGTGGCCGAAGTGAAAGCCTCTGAATCAGATGTGGATTCTGACTCTGAGCCAGAACCATAAAGGGGAAGATGGATCATTGACGTGGAACCCAGTGCCACCGTTTCTACCACCAAGTTCCAGCCTGGTGAACCAGACGAGCTAGAAGAAGGAGAGCACCTCTTCCATTCAAAGATGTGGGTAAAAGGCACCCCACTGCACTTCATCGTTGATAGTGGTAGCCAGAAGAACCTCATCTCAGTAGAGGTCACCAAGTGGCTAGCCCTGCCAACAACGCTGCACCCACAACCCTACACCATTGGATGGCTCCCCCAAGGAAGTGATCTCCGCATCAACCAACAGTGTCGACTGTCGTATGAGATCAAGCCCTTCAAAGACGAGGTATTGTGTGATGTTGCTCCTCTTGAATTTTGTGATGTTCTTTTGGGCTAACCTTATTTATGGAAATGTCATGTTGTATATGAGTCTAGGCCTTGTAGTGTTATTATTACTTTGAACAAGAAATTGTACAAGATACCTGAGGCAGTCCCACCTAGTGCTATTTCCTTGATCTCTGCTAAGAAATGTAGGAAGGTCATCTCTCAGATGGGGAAGTTTGTCTTCTTTGTGATTCGCTTTCATAATAAGCGAAGGATCACAACCGCATCGAGGGTCTCTGTGGCCAACCTCTCCACACAACAGAAGCAAGTAGATAAGTTCATGGAGGAATACTCAGATATCTTCTCCTCACCTACAGGGGTACCTCTGCACTACTAGATCAAGCACCCCATTGATCTGACCCCCGATGCATCGCTGCCCAATGGGTCAGTCTATCATCACTTTTTATTAGACAATGAGGAGATCAAGCGACAGATCCAAGAACTTCTCCACAAGGGGCACATCCGCCCCAGCTCATCACCTTGTGGGATCCCAATCGTGTTGGTACAGAAGAAATATGGAACCTGGCGACTCTGTATTGATTATCGGGCTCTGAATAAAATCACAGTCAGAAACCGGTACCCGATTCCCTGAATCGATGACCTCCTTGATCAACTCACAGGGGCCAAATACTTCAGTAAGATTGATCTGAAGTCTGGCTATCACCAGGTCCCGATAGAACAGACAGATGTATGGAAGACCACCTTCAAGTCAATGGAAGGCCTTTTTGAATGGTTGGTCATGCCCTTTGGTTTGACAAATGCCCCATCCACTTTCATGAGGATGATGGATGATATCCTGCGACCATTTATAACAAGACTTGGGCCGAACACTTGCAGCATATTCAACATGTTTTGCGCACCCTGCGGCAGCACAAGATATACACCAACTTGGAAAAATGCTTCTTCGGCATGGACCGGGTCCATTACCTGGGATACATCATTGATCAGCATGGCATACATGTGGATCCATCCAAGATCCAAGTCATCCATGACTAGCCAGCCCCAACAACACTCACTGAGCTTCAGAGCTTCTTGGGCCTTGCCAATTTCTACCGCAGGTTCATGTTGGGATTCTCCCATATTGCATGGGCCCTCAGCCAAATAAATAGGGGTGGTGGTAAGGAGAAATTTGCGTGGGGTCATTCCCAACAACAAGCATTTGATGATTTGAAGCAGCACTTGTGCTCAGCCCCAGTACTTTCACTACCAGACCTACAAAATCCCTTTGAGATCGAGACAAATGCTTCAGACTATGCCGTGGGCACCATTCTCACTCAACACAGCCACCCCGTGGCCTATCATAGTGAGACAATGTCAGATACTGTCCGTAAGTACCCTACTTATGACAAAAAAATGTACTCCATTGTGCAAGCCTACTGCCAGTGAAGACATTACATTCTTGGGAAGGAGACATTCATCCACACTGATCATAAGCCACTGCAGTTCATGTAGACACAGGGAAAATTGTAGAATGACCGCCATCAAAAGTGGTCCACATACATGCAACAATTCCACCTCAACATCAAGTATAAAATAGGAAGCACCAATAGTGTCGTTGATTGCCTGAGAAGACCACCAGTCGCGGCACTCACCATGGTGCTAGACTCTTGTGGCCATGAGACATTTGGATGGCCCCAACTCTATGAGACAGACCCTGACTTCGCCACCACCTACCAAATGTTGGGTGCTAATGCAGTTGTCAATAATTTCCATCTTCAGGATGGGTTGTTGTGTCGTTTGGGCCATATCTATGTTCCATAAAGTGAGCGAGCAAAGATGATCTGGGAAGCCCACTACAGTTGTGTGGCAGGACACTTCGACGTTGAAAAGACAGTGGCAATGCTACATAAACATTTCTACTGGATGAAACTTCGATAGGAGGTCAACAAGTATATCAGGTCATGCACTGCCTGTGCTATTGCCAAACCGACCACTAAGAAACATGGCCTATACACCCCTCTTCCTACTCCTGACAGACCATGGGAATCCATCTCAATGGACTACATGTCGGGCCTCCCATCCACCAAGCGGGGAAATGACTGTGTTTTTGTGGTTGTTGATCTCTTTTCTAAGATGAAGATTCCAGTTGCCTACAAGAAGAGCATCACAGCAGAGGCCACTACCAAGCTCTTCTTTGAACGAGTCTGGGTACATTTTGGAATCCCATAAACCATTGTCTCAAATCGGGACAGTTGATTTCTCAGCACATTCTGGTCGAGCCTCTAGTCACTACTAGACACCAAGCTCACTAAATCCACGGCCTTCCACCCCCAGACAGATGGCCAAACTGAGGTTGTAAATTGAATGATTGTGCATATCCTTCACATGTATAATTCAAATCACCCTCACACATGGGATGAGAGCCTTCCCTATGTCCAACATAGCTACAATCGAGCCCTGCATAGCTCAACTGGCCATAGCCCCTTTCAGGTGGGGTTGGGATTCCAACCATTGGGTCCCATAGATGTTGCACTTCCCCTTGTGGTCACCTCGACCGACTCATCTCCTGCTTCAACTGAAGCTGACAAAGCCACCCAGTTCATTGAGAGGATCCAACACATCCGTCAACAGGTTCAGGATATCCTACAAAAGTCCAATGACAAGTACAAACAACGCCATGATCAACATTGGGTGCCACATAAGTTTTAGGTGGGCGAAAAATTTTGGTTGCACTTGTATAAAGAACGCCTTACAAGACCCCATTGGAAGCTTTGCCCACTCCATTATGGGTCGTAAAATATCATCAAGGCCTTGGGGGATAATGCTTTTGAGATCAACATTCCTCCTTTCCTTGGCCTGCACCCAGTGTTCAATGGAGACCATTGATTCCTAAGGAGGGAGGATTGATCCAGATAGATATCAGTGGCCACCCACCTTTTCCAACTGGCTCAAAACATTTTTTTGACAATTTTGGCAATTTACTATTTTTAGCAGTTTTAACTTCTGGGGCCATTTTGAGGGCGTAAATGAAGTTTTTTCAGGATCAGGATCCTCAAGGATGGTCAAAGATATTATTGAGCCCCCAAAATGAATCTCCTCGATGATACCTTTCCAACCGGCTATCACACGCCTAAAACGAAGATCGTATGCAAAAGTTACGACCCCAGGAAGTTGATGTACTAACTTACCCAAACGGGGCCCACATCACTTTTGGCGCTTCATCTCCTAGGGTTAGGTTTTTGGATGTCTAGGGTTTTTGGATGTCTAGGGTTTTTGGAATTCTTGTTTATTGTAAAAAGGCCTTCAGAGCCTCATAGTAATCTTCTTCTTGCGAATGCACGCAACCGCTGCATCACTTCTCAGAGATAAGCCGCCACCATTCCAACAAGCTTGTTTCCGCTGCATTTTACAGTTTCATCTTATTTCGTTATTGAATAGAAAACCAGTTTTATTGTATCTCTATTATTTTGTGTTAAGCACCTATTAATAACCTGTATTCATTTCATTCTGCTCATAAAATCCAGATCAGGGATTTGGGGGCAGCGCCCCCGAAGTGAAATTTTGGGAAAATTTTCCTTGTAAAATATTGTAATTTCATAGTCAATCTGGACCATTCATTATAAGGTCACGGATCTGACGGTAAAAGTTATTTTAGGGATTTTTTCCCTAGAAGGCATCTCTCTTTTATGAGGGAATTGTATTGCGGCTGTGTATTATCACGAATATTGTATTCTGAGAGAGGATACTATGAGAGAAAGAAGAGGAAGTTACAACATGTGTGTTATAGGTTGTATCCCTTCATTTTGTTGGATAATAAAAAGGAAGGACTTGGAAATCTATCTGGTGGACGTAGCCCACACTGGGTGAATCACGTATATCTGTATCTCTATTGTATTGTGTATCTTATGTGTTTTAATTCTGCATTTTATTTTATTTTATTGCTCCACGATCCTATTTTTCTAACACAAGGGATGACCGAAAATTGCCCTGAAAATGCTGCGACAGGTCATCCTCAAACAGATGAAACAAATATGTAATTATATCATCATCAGGATTCCAAACATTTGAGTCATACATGCACGGAGACGAGTCCTCTAAAGATGATACCTCAACCCCCTTTTCTTGAGAGCTATGCTCAATGTCATAAATGGGGTCTCTATAAAAAAATGAGATGACCAAAATCCCATTTGTGTCTCCCAAACTGTATGAAAGTGTCTATATATTCATCAACCATATCCAAGGGTTCTTTCATAATACCATCAGTATGACTAAAAATTACCATCTCTTTGTCTTCATGTGCAAGAAGAACAGAGGTTGGGGCGGCTTCAACTGGATTTTCAAATTCTTCATCATTGTTGACAGGATATTCCCCTTGTTACTTTGGGTCAAAATCATGGTAGATCAAGACTATATTGAGAATACTTAAATCTTCCTTCATAGACAAGTATACAAAACTGAAAGAACAACTACTTTTGCTAAAAGAAAGTAGGGAAAGAAATAAGGAGAAAGAGTGCACCTTAATTTTCTTGTTTGATGTCGATCCCCACTCCTACTTTTCGAAGAGATCACGATCCTTTATCAAAACCAGCTTGCAAAATGGAATCAAGACAAGCCCTACTACAAGATAGTTATATGATAAAAAAATATACATGTCATGTACTATATTCAAATAAAATGTGATAAGCAAAGACAAACAATGTTGCAATGAGCACAAAATTTACAGAGAAATAAATATCTTCTGTTAGCACCAAATATAAAGGTTAATTACAACCTGACTCGCTTTAGACACTGCTTCGGAGCCAATTTCATGGGTTCTTCCATGGACCCTTCAAGAATCAGCTCATCCACAATACTCTTACTTGGATAGCCCAAATATGGATAAGGAAACATGCTATGACTATATAAGAAGGAGAGATGCACTGGAAAAGAAGTTTCCATATTGGGGGATGTTACTCAGAGGGTAATGCTGATAGGGAATCTTGTTAGATCTTAGTAGCATAGCCTTGCACCAAAAGAGTTGTTCTCATTCTATCCCTTAGTGGTGCTTTTATATCTTCCTTAAGAGGTTGGGGGAGTTGGAATCCATTTTGTACGGGCATGGGGATGTTCAGAAACAAGCCCAGCTGAAAAACCCACTTGAAAACTTGGAATTATTTTATTTATTTTTTATTTTTTGAGGGAATCCATAGGTTGCAAACTGAGAAGTCCCATATATCTGCACTTTGCATCAAAGGAGACCATGGATATGTGAAAAATACATGCTTTTTTGATGATTTGCATGAGGCAAGTTTGGGATTTTTTCTAGCAAGCCAAGGGAAAGGGTTAGGCCATGGCATAAATGCTTAGGTGTGGCATTTTCTGCCATAACAATCATCTAGACCATTTGCTTCAACTTCATGTACAGTAGGAGCGTAAGGCTGGACAACCTGAACTTCATCAAGTCGGAGAAAATATAATGTTGTCTCACGAGGCTTCTCAACATGTTTCACCTCATAAAAATTATTCTTTCTCTTTATGGACATGCTCCTCCATCGCCTCTTCATCATAAGAGGTTTGATCCTTAATACAAAGCACTTTATTTACCCTGTTCCAAAAGGGTTTGTCGCATCCAAGGGCTCATCTAATACTTCTTCACTTCCAAAATCATGGACTAAAGTATATTCAAGATCTTCGAAAGGGTCAAAACTCATCATGTCTTGATGTGCAGGAGGAATAAAGGTTTGGATGTCTTCATCAAAAGGAAGGGCATGTATAAGCACTTCATCTTCATCAAATGTCTTGTTCGGATCTTCAACAAGAGAAACTTCATCGGGATATTCTTGGTAAATTTCTTCATATATCTATCCTTCAATCATTTCTTCATCCTCAAAGATCCATATGGATGTTGGTGGCCTCCTACCTATTCCAACTAGCTCATTTCGACAGTTTTTTCCTGGTTTTTGGGTCCTTGACTTTCGTGGCCATTTTGAGGCCCTAAACAAACGTTTTTAGGGATCGCCACAACAAAAATTTGCATCTCTATCCACAAACAACATGTGTAGTCCTTAGATAGACCTTTCCAACAGGCTATCATGCGTCTAAAATGAAGATTGTATGCAAAATTTACGACCCTGGGAAGTTGATGTATTAACTTACCCAAACAGGGCCCACATGACTTTTGGCGCTTCATCTTCTAGGGTTAGGTTTTTGGATGTCTAAGGTTTTTGACATTCCTGTTTATCGTAAAAAGGCCTTGAGAGCCTCATTTTAATCATCGTCTGGTGAATGAGTGCAACCGTCACATCTCTTCTCAGAGATAAGACGCCACCATTCTAGCAAGCTTGTTTTCCATTGCATTTTATAGTTTCAACTTATTTCCTTATTGAATATAAACCAATTTTACTGTATATCTGTTATTCTGTGTTAAGCATCTTTTGATAATAATTTGTATTCATTTCATTCTGCTCATAAACTCCAGATTAGTAATATCAGAGCGATCTGCTCCTTGTCGTTCTTAATGCATGTCCCCAACAAGGTCAGAGTACAAAGAATTGGGTCTCGAGCTTGTTTCTGTTGAGGAAAAAATCTCTCGCACACCCAAGCGAGATATCATGGAAGGAGAAAATAAAGACGAAGGGTGATCCGAAATCGGATTCAGAAGACTGTCAGGGCATGAAAAATGCTCAAAACTGAAAGTGCTCGTAATCCGACGAAACCAACACCATTGCGTCTGGCTCGTCTTCCTGATTACGGTGGTATAATTTTTATGTCAAACGGAGTCCGTATGGAGAAGATATCGCATTCTGTCCGAAAAGTCAAACAGGCAAAAAAAAAGATGCTGATTGGGCAGTCCATACAGTGACACGTGTCATGTCCGTACAGTGACACGTGGCACATCCGTACGATGGCACGTGGCACAGATGACGTGGCTCGAGTGACGTGGTGGCTGACGGAGCATATGGCAAGATGACATGTCATGATGACAGAGCGTACAGAAACGACGCGTGGCAGGTGACTGGACGTACGAAAGATGACGCGGCAAGTGACGTGGACCAATGGGTAGCTGACACGTGTCAGGTTGTGATTGGTTTTTAAAGCACCACGTGGCCCAGTGGTGGGCTTCCATGTGGCACCGTATTATTGGTTCATTGGTTTATGTAAAAGTTTGTATGGTCAACCAGATTCGAATCGGTGACCTCTCCCCCCGACAAAGCCTTTGTAAAGTTTCCATGACCACTGTGCCACATATTGTTTCTTATTAACTATTCCGAAGGTTTTGTATTTGAATTAGTTCTAAGTTGTGTTTCGGCGGGAAAAGGGCCGGGGCTTAGCCCCAACCCTTGTCATTGGCATATGTCTGTTCGATGGAACCTAGAGCGTGGGCGCATAGAGCGCGGATCATTCGCATTACCCAACGGAATGGCACGGTTTCAAAATTTAAACAATGGTTACCACCATTACAAAAAAGTCGGGGGTATTTTGTATTAAAGCCACGGTCATATGTCAACCTATGTGCCCAAGAGTTTGGTGCTAGCAGGGGTGGCCCGCGCATAGCCCAAGGGCTAGCGCGTGGCCACATGGCATGCATATGACCATCCAAGGGGGCGCGCGCCATAGCTTGGGGGCTAAGCTCAGTTTTAAAACTACATTATGGTTATAAAGTGGGTTTTTAACCACTTTTTGACTAATTTAAATGTAATTAACTCATAATTGGGAGTTATTGGGCATTTTAGAGCCTAAATTCATGGAGGAAGTTGGAGGGAGAAAACTAACTTCCCTACTATTTAACCAGGGCCATTTTGAGGCCAAGCACACAGCTTTTGGAGAGCAATTTTCAGAGCAGAGATGCTGAGGCAAGCCAAGTCAAAGCCAGTTTGAGACAGGGAGACCGTTGAGGAGGAGATGCTGTCGGACGATTTCTGAGAGCTCGGGACATCCGGTTCAGGTGCCGTTTTTTGTGCATGGTTCCAGAGATCTGGGCGAACAAGACCAGATCAGTCTTGAGACCATCCGACAATGTAAAGATGTACTAATAATCTTTCAAAAAGAAATAAAAAGCCTCCCCCACAAGAGAAAAGGCCCGAAGACGTAGGCAAAGTTGTCGAACTCCGTTATCAACCTCTGTGTATAATGGTTTGTTGTTTTTCATTGCATTTCAGATCTTCAAATATGTTAATGGCTATATAATGCGTTTTATTTTCTCTCTCTTTCATTAAAGTTTCCCAATGATCAATTAATGCATGCAAATAAAACTCAACCATAGTCATTTCGAAAAATCCTGACGGATCAAGTGGTATCAGAGCTAATTGACGTTTGGATTTGAGTTTTGCATGTTAACCAAGGAAAAGCTACAATGTGGTAAAGGCGAGATTGTTGTAGAGAATCCATTAATTGGATTGAGAAGAAGAGCTTCTCACAATGAGAAGATGGCATCAGAAGAAGGGATTCCTCAGGATGAGAAAGAGTTCCGGAAAACATTCTTTGCCATGTCGGAGATGGTGCAAGTTTTGTACGAAGATTACTTGGAACAGAGGCGTCCAGTTTTGGGTAATTCTTCAAAAGGCAAAAGTGAATAGGAAGAGGACCAGCCTCAGATTCCTCCTTCACCTCCATCAACACCTCCTTCTTCTCCTTCTTCTCCAAGTTCAAGTTCTAAAACTAGTGAAAAGAAAAATGTGCATAAAAATAAACATGAAATGCCATTGTTAAAACTTGATGTAAAATTTGAGTTGCCCATATATGATGGTGAAGTGAATGAAAAAAAGCTTGATAACTGGATCAGACAGATGGAGGTATACTGCAGTGTGCAACAGATCAAGGAGGAGGTTACACAAATCCATTTGGCATCGTTGAGACTTGCAGGTACAACTCTTATCTAGTGGCAGAGCAAGTTGCAAAAAGGAACACAAAATGTGGGTAATGTATTTCCATCATGGAAGGATTTAATTTCTGCACTTAGGAAACAGTTTTATCCTTTGGGTTATAAAGAAAAAGCAATGATTGAATGACAATCTTTAAAACTAAGAAAAGGACAAATAGTGCAAGAATATACTGATGGATTTAGAAAGATGACATTAATGTTAGACATTCCTTTGCAAACACAAGAAACCCTTATGAAGTATATAGGAGGTTTGCCTATGCATATTAGAAACACTGTTTTCATGTTTGGACCCACTAACCTTGATGAAGTTTCGGTTCAAGCTACGTATATTGAAGCAGGGAAGGCAGGTGTGTCAGGGGAAGCGTCGTCTTCGAGGAAAGAGGACAAGAAGAAATGGCATGGCAATGGCAGGAAGGCAAATGCAGTGTCAAGAAAAGAAGGAAAGCCCTCTTGCAAGCATTGCAAGAAAGAAGGACATGATGAGGAGAAATGTTGGCAGTTGCAT
>ML788025.1:219995-240953 GCA_009831015.1 Picea engelmannii | reverse complement strand
CTTACACACTTAAATGGATGAGCAATCATCATCAGATGCACATAACTAAACAGTGCACAATCAAATTTGCAATCTCATCTAAGTATGTGGATGAAGTAACTTGTGATGTTGTGTCATTAAAAGAATGTGGGATGATCTTAGGTCGTCCATACTTGTTTGATCGTAAGGCAATCTTCTACAGAACTAAGAATCAATATCAGTTCACTAAAGCAGGTCATGATTATGTGGTTCATGCTCATCGTGTTAAAACACTTCAAACATGGGAACAATTAACAAATGTAGTTGTTTCAAATGAAGTAAATGATCTTAAGCAAGAACAAGATATGGTTGTTAATCATAGGTTGCTTCAAGATAAGCTCATGTCGTGCAAATATTTAAAGTATATCAGCTCGTTTGCAGTCGTCCTCTTGATATTGTCATTAGCAATGTTTTCTGCATGGATGATAGTAGCTTCAGTAAGATGTGACAGGGTTGCAATGGCTAAAAATATACTGTCAGTTGTCATGATTGTGTTACAGATGATCGTGATGAGACAGGTGCACAGGACAGAGTTCAGAGGTAGAGAGCAAGCCGGGTGGCCTATCCCGAGCTTGTTGACTAATCAATAACCTTTTGGGGACCAAAAGGTCTTATTGTGGGGAGGTGTGATATGAAATCGGATTCAGAAGACTATCAGGGCATGAAAAATGCTCAAAAATGAAAGTGCTCATAATCCAATGAAACCAACACCATTGTGTCCGGCTCGTCTTCCTGATTCCGGTGGTATAATTTTTATGTCAAACGGAGTCCGTATGGAGAAGATATCGCATTCTGTCCGAAAAGTCAAACAGGCAAAAAAAAAAGATGCTGACTGGGTAGTCCGTACAGTGACACGTGTCATGTTCGTACAGTGACACGTGGCACGTCCGTACAATGGCACATGGCACGGATGACATGGCTCGAGTGACGTGGTGGCTGATGGAGCGTACGGCAGGATGACATGTCATGATGACAGAGCGTATGGAAACGACGCGTGGCAGGTGACTGGACGTACGGAAGACGATGCGGCAAGTGACGTGGACCAATGGGCGGCTGACACATGTCAAGTTGTGATTGGTTTTTAAAGCACCATGTGGCCCAGTGGTGGGCTGCCACGTGGCGCCGTATTATTGGTTCGTTGGTTTATGTAAAAGTTTGTATGGTCAAACGGATTCGAACCGGTGACCTCTCCCCCCGACAAAGCCTTTGTAAAGTTTCCATGACCACTGCGCCACATATTGTTTCTTATTAACTATTCCGAAGGTTTTGTATTTGAATTAGTTCTAAGTTGTGTTTCGGCAGGAAAAGGGCCGGGGCTTAGCCCCATCCCTTGTCATTGGCATATGTCCGTTCGATGGAACCTAGAGCGTGGGTGCATAGAGCGCGGATCATTCGCATTACCCAATGGAATGGCGCGGTTTCAAAATTTAAACAACGGTTACCACCGTTACACAAAAAGCCAGGGGTATTTTGTATTAAAGCCACGGTCATATGTCAACCTATGTGCCCGAGAGTTTGGTGCTAGCAGGGGTGGCCCGCGCATAGCCCAAGGGCTAGCGCGTGGCCACATGGCATGCATATGACCATCCAAGGGGGCGCGCGCCATAGCTTGGGGGCTAAGCCCAGTTTTAAAACTACATTATGGTTATAAAGTAGGTTTTTAACCACTTTTTGACTAATTTAAATGTAATTAACTCATAATTGGGAGTTATTGGGCATTTTAGAGCCTAAATTCATGGAGGAAGTTGGAGGGGGAAAACTAACTTCCCTACTATTTAACCAGGGCCATTTTGAGGCCAAGGACACAACTTTTGGAGAGCAATTTTCAGAGCAGAGATGCTGAGGCAAGCCAAGTCAAAGCCAGTTTGAGACAGGGAGACCGTTGAGGAGGAGATGTTGTCGGACGATTTCTGAGAGCTCGGGACATCCGATTCAGGTGCCGTTTTTTGTGAATGGTTCCAGAGATCTGGGTGAACAAGACCAGATCAGTCTTGAGACCATCCGACAATGTAAAGATGTACTAATAATCTTTCGAAAAGAAATAAAAAGCCTCCCCCACAAGAGAAAAGGCCCGGAGACGTAGGCAAAGTTGCCGAACTTCGTTATCAACCTCTGTGTATAATGGTTTGCTGTTTTTCATTGCATTTCAGATCTTCAAATATGTTAATGGATGTATAATGCGTTTTCTTTTCTCGCTCTTTCGTTAAAGTTTCCCAATGATCAATTAATGCATGCAAATAAAACTCAATCATAGTCATTTCGAAAATCCTGACGGATCAAAGGGACATGAGATCCCTTCAAAATGTTTCTCGAGGAATCCCTCATGCAACAGAGGAATGAGATGATGGATGGTTTTGCGCAAATTCTTCGGTGGCTACCAACATGTGACTCATCTTCCTCAAACGGAGGCGTCGCCCCCTTCTAGGTACAAATCAAATTTTATATTCCTATATTTGAAGGTAAGATAGACGCATATGATGTAGACAAATGGTTGAATATGATAGAAGGGTATTTCTTTGTCCATAACTTCTCGAATAGAGAAAATACTACTTTTGTGCTCCTCAAAGCCGTTCCCCATGTCAAAGATTGGTGGGAAAATTTCTGCGAGCAGAAGGAAACAGAGGAATCCACATTCTTTATAGTTGCGGTCGGCTAGGAGTCCTTCAGGGATGCTATTAAGGAACAATACTACCCTGTTGGAAGTTATGATGACCGATATACAAAATGGACCACACTGCGATAGGAAAGAGACCAAGCAGTGCCCGAGTTCACAAATATATTCCATACCTTGCGCACCAAGATGGGTATCAAATATTCTGAGTGACTTCTGGTGCTCAAGTATCGCGACGGTCTTCATAGATAAATCCAGGCCGAAATGGAGTTTCTGGACATCTCATCCTTGGGTGCGGCCTACCGATATGCCGTCAAAATCGAGCAGAAGCTAAAAAAAAGACACGACAATTTGGGCCCGGGAACCCCTCACAACAAAAGCTAGGAAAGGGCGGCCCCAACTCGCAGAACAAAGGACAGAGCAAAGATGGACCACCTCAGGACAACTAGTCCAAGTCAAAAGAAAATAAGGACACCGAAAAAACAAATAAAGATACCAGAAAGTGGTGCAACTTCCATAAGATCCCCTGGCATAACACTGTTGATTTCCGCTCAAAGCAGTCGCTGGTGGCTGAGGTTAAATCCTATGAATCAGATGTGAGTTTTGACTCTGAGTCAGAACCAGAAAGGGGGAGACAAATCATTGATGCAGAACCTAGTGCTGCTACCTTTGCTGCCACCAAGCTCTAGCTGGATGAACCAGATGAGCCAGAGGAAGGCGAGTTCCTTTTTCATTCACAGATGTGGGTGAAAGGTACCCCACTGCACTTCATCGTTGATAGCGGTAGCCAGAAGAACCTCATCTCAACAGAGGTTGTCAAGCAACTCGCCCTACCGATAATATCACACCCGCATCCCTACACCATAGGATGGCTCCACCAAGGAAGAGACATCCATGTCAGCCAACAATGTCTCATGTCATAGGACATCAAGCCCTTCAAAGATGAGGTATTTTGTGATGTTTCCCCTCTCAAATTTTGTAATGTTCTTTTGGGCCAGCCATATTTATGGAAATTCCATGTTGTATATGAGTCTATGCCTTGCAGTGTTATTATTAATTTGAACAAGAAATTGTACAAGACACCATAGACAGTCCCACCTAGTGATATTTCCTTGATCTCTACCAATAAATGCAGGAAGGTCATCTCTCAGACATGGAAGTTTGTCTTCTTTGTGACTCTCTCTCAGAATGAGCGAAAGATCGCAGACACATCTAGGGTCTCTACAGCTAACCTCTCCACATAGCAGAAGCAAGTGGATAAGGTCATGGAAGCATACTCGGATATCTTCTCCTCACCTACCAGGGTATCTCTGCATTGTCAGGTCAAGCACCCGATTGATCTAACCCCCGACGCATCGCTTCCCAATGGACTAGTCTACCATCTCTCTTTGTTAGAGAATGAGGAGATCAAGCAACAGATCCAAGAACCGCTCCACAAGGGGCACATCCATCTCAGCTCATCACTTTGTGGGATCCCAATCGTGTTGGTACAGAAGAAAGATGGAACCTGGCGACTCTACATCAATTATTGAGCCCTCAATAAAATCATAGTTAGAAACCGGTACTCGATTCCCCGAATCAACGACCTCCTTGATCAACTCACAGAGTCCAAATAATTCAATAATATTGATCTGAAGTTTGGCTACCACTAGATCCCGATAGAACTGACAAATGTTGGAAGATCGCCTCTAAGTCAAAGGAAGGTTTTTTCTAATGGTTGGTCATGCCCTTTGGATTGACAAATGCTCCAGCCACTTTCATGAGGATGATGGACGATATCCTACGACCATTCACCAATACTGTTGTAGTGGTGTATCTAGATGACATTCTCATTTACAACAAGAATTGGGCATAACACTTGCAACATATTCAGTAGGTTATGCACACCCTACAGCAGCACAAGCTATACGCCAACTTGGAAAAATTCTCCTTTGGCATGGACAGGGTCCATTACCTGGGCTACATCATTGGTTAACATGGTGTACATGTGAATCCAACCAAGATCCAAGTCATCTGTGACTGGCCAACCGCAACCACACTCATTGAGCTTCAAATCTTCTTGGGCCTTGCCGATTTCTACTGTAGGTTCATGTTGGGATTCTCCCATATTGCATGGGCCCTCAACCAAGTAACCAGGGGTGTTGTTAAGGTGAAATTTGTGTGGGTCTAGTTCCAACAACAAGCATTCAATGATTTGAAGCATCACTTGTGGTCATCCCCAGTACTTTCACTATCGGACCTGCAACAACCATTTGAGATAGAGACATATGCTTCAGACTATGTTTTGGGCATCATTCTCACTCAACACGACCACCCCCTGGCATATCATAGCGAGACACTATCAGATGTTGTCTGTAAGTACCCTACTTACGATAAAGAAATTTACTACATTGTGAAAGCCTGTCATGAATGGAGACATTACATTCTTGGGAAGGAGATAATCATCCACACTTATCATAAGCCACTACAGTTCATGCAGACACAAGGTAAATTGTAGAATGATTGCCATCAAAAGTGGTCCACATACTTGCAACAATTCCACCTCAACATCAAGTATAAAACAAGAAGCACCAACAACATCATTGATTTCCTTAGTAGACCGCCAGTCATGACACTCACCACAATGATAGACTCTTGCGACCATGAGACATATGGATGGCCCCAACTCTATGAGATAGACCTAGACTTTGCCACCACCTACCAAATGTTGGGCGCAAACACAGTTGCCGCTAATTTCCATCTTCAGGATGGGTTGTTGTGCCATCTGGGCCATATCTGCGTTCCATCAAGTGAGAGAGCAAAGATGATTTGGGAATCCCACTACAATCGGGTGGAAGGACACTTCAGCGTCGAAAAGACAATGTTAATGCTGTAAAAACATTTCTACTGGCCAAAATTTCGACAGGAGGTCAAAAAGTATATCAGATCATGCACTATCTGCGCTATTTCCAAACTGACCACTAAGAAACAGGGCCTGTACACCCCTCTACCTACTCCTGACATGCCATGGGAATCCATCTCCATGGACTACATGTCGGGCCTCCCATCCACCAAGTGGGGAAATGACTGTGTTTTTGTGGTTGTTGATCACTTCTCTAAGATGGTGGTTTTGGCCGCCTATAAGAAGAGGATCACAACAGAGGCCACTACCAAGATCTTATTTGAACGAGTCTAGGTATATTTTGGAATCCCACAAACCATTATCTCAGATAGGGATAGTTGATTTCTCAACACATTCTGGTCGAGCCTGTGGTCACTGTTGGACACCAAGCTCAACAAATCCTCGACCTTCCACACCCAGATAGATGGCCAAACCGAGGTCATAAATCGAATGATCATGCATATCATGTGCATGTATAATTTCAAGCACCCTTGCACATGGCATGAGAGCATTCCCTATGTCCATCATAGCTACAACTGAGCCTTGCATACCTCAATTGGCCACATCCACTTTCAAGTAGGGTTCGGATTCCAACCATTGGGTCCCATAGATGTCGTACTACCCCTTGCGGTCACCTCAGTCGACTCATATCCTGCTCCAACTAAAGCTGAAAAGGAAACCCAGTTCATTGAGCGGATCCAACACATCCATTAACAAGTTCAGGATATCCTACAAAAGTCCAATGACAAGTACAAGCAATGCCATGATCAACATTGGGTGCCACATAAGTTTCAGGTGGGCGACAAAGTTTGGTCGCATTTGTAGAAAGAATTCCTTACTAGACCCCATCATAAGCTTCACCCACTCCTTTATGGGTCGTACACCATCACCAAGGCTATGGGTGATAATGCTTTTGAGCTCAACATTCCTTCTTTCCTTGGCCTGCACCCATTGTTCAACGTGGATCTCCTTCGACCTTACTTCCCACCATTATTGAACGCCTCAGAGATAGCAGAAAAGGTGACACCAAAAGAGCTCAACCCCGACTGCATAAAATAGGCATATTATGATCATATTGTGGACAAACTGGTTAAGGGAACTCACCAACAAAGGATCTAGCTTTATTGAGTTGTCAAAGCAGGGCAACTCCTGCACCAAGGCAAGCGGCTCACCCAGGGCCAAATTCAACAAAAATTTCCTCATCTAATGGGGGTACTCAACACAATGGATAACATTGATTCCTAAGGGGGTAACATTTATCCATATGGATGTCGATGGCCTCCCACCTATTCCAACTGGCTCATTTCGACAATTTTCCAGTTTGACAATTTTTTCCTAGTTTTCAGGTCTCTGACTTCCGGGGCCATTTTGAGGCCCTAAAGAATTGTTTTAGGGCTTGCCATAATGAAAATGTGTAGGGATTTCCATAAACAACATGTGTAGTCCTTGGATAGATCTTACCAATGGGCTATTGTGCACCTAAAATAGAGATTATATGCAAAATTTATGACCCTGGGAAGTTGATGTACTAACTTACCCAAACAGGGCCCACATGACTTTTGGCGCTTCATCTCCTAGGGTTAGGTTTTTGGATGTCAGGGTTTTTAACATTCTTGTTTATTGTAAAAAGGTCTTGAGAGCCTCATTGTAATAATCCTCTAGTGAATGAGCGCATCCGTCGCATCTCTTCTCAGAGATAAGCCACCACCATTCTAGCAAGCTTGTTTTCCGCTGCATTTTACACTTTCAACTTATTTCCTTATTGAATAGAAACCAATTTTACTATATATCTGTTATTCTGTGTTAAGCATCTTTTGATAATAATCTGTATTCATTTCGTCCTGCTCATAAAATTTGGATCAATCAAGGGCTAGTTCTTCAACAGATTTTTGAAATAACTCTTTTACACGATTCATTAGTTCCTCAACAACTTCATTAGCATCCTTTTCTATTTCCATTTGTAAAAGTTCCCTTCTCGAGGCATGGAAAGTTCTGGATGAGGGTTCATCCCATGGTTCCATAATTCCGTTGACTAAAAAGACACCTCAATGGAGTCGCTATATGAGATCAAGGCTCATCAAAGGATGAAAAGGGTGAAACAAGGAAAGGTGGGTTCTGGGAAGGTGGAGTCACTGGATGAGCTTTAAGGGGATCTCATTAAGGGTGGAAGAGGAACATCCTTTAATTGGATTTGCCAGAAAATCTAGGGAAAGGATTTGGGATAACTTGCTAAAGTGTCGTTAGGTCTCAGAAGAGGATTCAAAATCCTCCCCGGAAACGATGCCAAAATGTTATCACACAAATTGTAGGTTTGGAAAATCCCGACCCAATCCACAAGATGGAGAGAACTATGGGAATACTTACCCATTTTCACCCTATATAGGCACTCCCCTCACTTTAGAGATGATGTAATCACCTCAAGGGGGGAATCCCAATGGCCATAGAGGGATTGAGACAGAGGATAGAGAGATGATAAGTGAAACCCCTATAGGTCAATTATATAGATGATGGAAGGCTTTAAAATGAGTCTTGTAGAAGGACACATGGTTTCCAAGTGATAGATACCTGCAAAACAATGTTAGCCCTACCTAGAACAAGAAAAGTAATGGATATATTAAGCCTTTAAACCAAGGGGAAAAAGAAAGAAACCTTGTTGTCCCAAATTTACAGATGTTATAGAAATATATATCGACAACATAAAATGATAATGGCTGCAAATTTAATCATCCAAAATATAGTACAAGATATCAGAAATAAAGCTAGCAAAGACTAGTCAAACTTCCAATGATTAAAGTGAGAGTTTGGTGGTGATTAGAGATATTTATTAGATGTTATCATCAATTTATTATAGCAGCCAAGTGGCCTTAGCAAAAAATTGCTACAACATAAAAATCCAACCACAAAAATCAACAAGTAATCAGTAAAAATGATAGACAATGAGTAGTTGAACAATAATAGACGTTTGCAAGTAAATTTCAATAGTTGGTAAGTGTGCAACAAGTAAAAGATAGAGTTTTCTATAGATCTAATGGTTGTAGCTTTTATTTTATAACAAAATAATTTTTTTTGGCCTAAATAGGACACCCTTAGGGCATAATCAAGCTTATAACACTAAGAAAATATTCCAACTTGAACAAATTCAATATCTCAAAAAATCACGCATTCCAATGCAAGTGTTTTATTTCTCCAATGCAAATTTAAACTAGTGCCTTGTAAAATGGTTATAGAGTCTTCTTGTAATAGGACACATATATTATCTCCCTAGGGGTGTAAGCCCTTTTACTCCCTAGGGTAAGTAAAACCTAACAAGATAAATCTAGGAGGGTGTAAGCCCTTTTACTCCTCCTAGCAACCTTTGTAATAACTCTTTCAACAAACAACAATGATAAAACTTGGTGGAGGATGTATGCCCCTATTCCTCCAAGGATCTAGCCAATAGAAACCATGGAACAAGAAAGAAAACTAACAATATGCAATTTTTCCTTACCAATTCCAAAAAGCATGCCAAGATAAACCCTAGTTCCCAAGTATTTCATCACCAAAGCAAGAGAAAAATCCTCCAAGAGCTAGCACACCACTTCACTCCAAAAGAAAATTGATAAACCATAGCAAAAGAGAGAGAGAGAGAGGATGAATTTTCCCAAGAGGGGTGAAAATTTCAGCCAAGTATCCTCTCCAAGATGGGAGAGTTATGATAAAAATGAAACTGAAATGATCCTTATTTATACAAATCTACTAAAAAGTGTTTGTCGACTTAACTTAGGGTAAACCACAAAAAAGGGAGACATTTCCCTTTATTTTTCCCCTTTAAAATATTAAATTGAAATTTAACTTAAAAATTGCACACAAGAAACCCTAAAGATGATGTCAACCCTTTCTAGGGTGACGTTTTGGCACTTCTAGCAAGTCATTTGAGCTTGGAGGTGAAATGTTTGGCCTCCAAAGGCCTCCCTCTCATGCACTAGGGTCTCTCTATTCAATCCAAGGCCTCTCTCCATCAAAAGGTTCCAAGTGTCAAGTCAAAAACACCACCACTTGAAACCCTATCCCCCAACAAGACTTGAAGCCCTAATACGTTGTGCTCTAGCCTCCAAAGGCAAGTCGTTTGGGTGTTGAAGGGATAGGAGATGTCCTATGAGGTGTCTCTAAATAATCCAAAGGATACCATCATCATCTGGTATGTGGGCCATGGTATCCAACCTGTGGCCTTCATGCCCCAAGGAAGCCCAAGCTTGGTTTGTTCCTCCAAATTGTTCACCAAGCAAGGTCCTGCAAAGACAATGGATACACCCTCCAATGATTTCAATTCAAATGCACCATGATAAGTAAATAAAGTCAATAAAAGATCCATCTAAGCATGTACATAAAAACCACCTCATCAAAATAAACAAGTGCTCAAAGACCCTATGCAATTTGCCAAGTTTAGGTATGGGAGGGTTGGCAAGGTGAACTACTAGGTAAATCATCCCCTAAGTTTAGAAGTGTTTCCCAAGTGGACCCCTATCTAGGTAATGTGGACAAAGTGACATGGATGGGTGAAATAATTTTGGGTGTGGGGTTCATGACATACAAGGTATTGTAGTGTCTGATTTATGGGTTCCTTTGTAGAGGGTGTGTTGCACCTTCATTTTCAAGGCAACCTTTTTCCAAGCCCATTTACTACATTTTATTCATTTTAAGATGTTTTCAAGTTGAAGACAAGGTGGGGCTTCTACCTAAGAATTAAAAATAGTGCCCACCTTGACTCTACCATGTTCACATAATGCTTCCCCAAGTTGAAACCATGTGTGGGGTTTCTACCTAAGCATGAAAATAAGTTCCCACACATGCTCCATCTTGGTTGGAATTTTGCATTAGTTTTTTTTTTATAGGTACCATCGGTTTCTTATGAGAGATTTTATTGTTCTCAGGATCCCTAGGCAAGCATCTAGAGGGTTCATGATTGGATTTTATCTTTTTCCAGCTACAAGCCTCTAGGCCTTCAACTCCTTCTTCCCATGAAATGAGGGACAATCCCTTCTTGGGCCAGTGTACCCAAATATCCCAAAAGGTAAGGAGATGAGGGGATGAAGTGTGGAAAGTGACAAGTATGGTCAAGAATGGCATGTTGACTCATCAAGAAGACCTCCCAGTAGCAAACCTATCCCTAAGGGTGACCCACTTACTAGGGCGCAATGTCAACCACCAAAGTGAAACACAAAAAAGAGCATAATTTCCAAGTAGACGTTACACAATAAAAATCCGTTTAAAATGTAGCAAACTCAAATGCCTCAAATATTGAAATGATATTGACCATAATACATGACTTTTACCTCATGGAGCAAGACCTAATTTCTTCTAGAAGGCAACTGATGTGATGGATGCCGTCATGATGAACTTGGAACTGTGGTGGTGAAGCGGGTCTCTTGTATGTGCAAGTGGACACAGCTGGTCAATATGTCTCTCAGTACTCCATGTCTTCTACCTGAGGGCCTCGAGACATCATCTCCTTAGTTATATCTAGGAATCAGGGATAACATCTGTCTCCTACTTGGGGACTTGTATTCGTCGTAGAGTGCATGAGAAACACAACATGTCTTGGTGGACCTATGCCTACACACACTAAAACAACAAACCATTAAGTGTAGGATGGATCACTCATCCTTTGTCCATGTAAATAAATTCAAAACTTAAAAAATGTCAAATAATCTAGAAAACATTTTTTTTTGCAATTTTCATATACATGATACAAATAAAAACATGTAAATCAATAATGCAAGTAGAGAAAAATGAAAATCAAAGACGAAATGAAACTAAAATACAATGAGGAATCAATATGAAAATGCAAGAAATCAATATGACCTACCTACTTACTTGAGGCCTTGGGGCCCTCAATATCGGGTGATAGGTGATGTCAGGTGAAGTCATACAACCAATGCAACCATCTGTTCATTATTTTATCAAGGTATCTCCCCTTGTGCTTAATCATGCAATACAATAAGGACAAGTTGAACACATAATAATCATGAGAATACATAGACACATAATCAATCATGAAATTAAACCAATGAATATGGGTGGGAGGGAGGAAATCTTGCTGAAAAGAAAAACTACAATTCTGATAATCCCAAAAATCCTACCTGATAGGATAACCACAAGATTGATCAATCCATTTATGAAGAGGGATACCATATGTATATGGTGGCTCATCTTCATCCCCATTAGTATGAATACTGCTTCTTGAATACTAAGAAGATATGAGAGATCCCAAGAAGGCCCCATAATTTCCCTAAGAGAAAGAAATGAGGTAAGAGACAAGCTCAGATCTAGAGGAAGAAAAATGTTGCCTCTTCATCTGTGAATGCTTGTAAAAATCCTCAAGATGAGGATGCTTTCACTTTGTAGAGTGAGCCTTTAATTTCTCTATGATGGACATGTCCTGTTGTTCATCTAAAATTGAGGACAAAATTGGCTCAAAGTCCTCATAGAACAAGTCTTTATCCCCAAAAGGATCTACATCATGACTCCCAAGGGATGACCGAAAATTACCCTAAAAATTTTGCGACGGGTCATCCTCTATCTGGGGCATGTGATTGGTGTTGAGAGAGTGAAGGTGAATTAAGAGAAGATCTAGACAATCCTATACTGGCCCACCCCCAGGTCAATCACAGAGTTGTGAGGATTCTTCAGGATATGTAGTTTGTTATCACTATAACAATTTTCTTTTGATGGAATCCAAGTCTCAAATTTAGCGAAGGGCTACATGAAAGTGGAGGCGCGATAGCTTGGAGGAACAAATTACATATAGCGTAGAAGGGCCAATATAATGGAGGCGTGGAAGTTGATTAGGCCCAATGGTCTGTAGATCTCGAGAAGCCCAGATCGACGATCAAGAGGCATATCGGGTGATGAAGTAGCGCGAAAATTAATAACTCGATAGTGGGCCGGGGAAAAAACCATGGTTTCACTTCGCAGACACATGGCACCATCAGAAGCATATCGAGGCGAAAAAAGGTCTACCCAAAACCATTTTGTCTTGCCCCTGATATCGAAAAGTGCGTATAAAAGGAGTGCCCCGGTCATTATTTTATGATTTTTCAAATCATTCGAACATTTGAAAATTGGCACAAACGCTCCGTTTGAAACTGAAGCTCAATAGTGAACGAGACTTGCACATCCTCTGTTGATTCATAGGTATTTTTCATCATGGTCATGAACCCTTTCATTTTATCCGTAACAAAGCAAGAGCTCGTCTCTAGAGAAGAAACCCTAATTGACAGGGATTTCGATGTATTTGACACAGAAATAACCGTCTCACCCATTTTCATATCCAGAGCCAATTTGTTAGACAATATTGGTAAACGAATACCCTTCCTCGAAGCAACCCAAGCCTCCATTACCCCTTACGCCGTTGAAGTTTCCTTCCCTTTCCCAAAGTTTGTAAGTTGGTGTGCATAACAATTCTCCCAAGAAGAAAAGGCCATTTTGAATAAGTTAGGGTCAGAGGTGTTATGAAAATTAGATAGCTCGTCAATTCGACACGCCCTCAGTAAACCAAAGTCTTACCCCACAGTGTCGGAACCCTTCGAGGAAGAGAAACTGATCACAATCTATAGAGAATGTCACTCCGAAGTCAAAACCATATTCTTGCAGACCATTGTTAAACATGAACACCATTATGAGAGTCTTTCATTACCTATCAATGTAAGCATCATGGTCATTGAGGTCCAGTGGGCCTGCTCCATACTTAGTCAAATTCTAGGATTGGATAATGACAAGTTTGTAGTATAATTCATGTTGGGTTTCCTGTTAACCTTTTTTTTGTCAGAGTCCGGTCAGTCATTCTGTATTAGTTTTGAAGAGTTCATCACTGACAATATGCACCAACAACTGGTAAATTTCAATTCACTAAGACACTTCAGGTACTAAACGCACTTGCTGAGAATGTTCCTGGAAACGAACAAGATAGATTTCCTCGAAGCTGCATTCATCTCGACTGAATGCAAAAGGATCACAATGCTTATTTTCATAAATAAGATTATGTCTAGAGTTTATAGCCTAATCTTCAGCACGGGCCTGCCAAGGGTTTTGGAAGAAATGAAAATCTCTTTACAACCCAATCCAGAGAGAATGATAGGAGATTGGATGTTGTTCATGCATTCTACTGTGATTTGGATGTATGGTTACCAAGAAGGACCTTACCTTTTACCTATCTTCCTAACTCCCAGAGTTTTTTCTCTAGATTTCATCAGACAAAGAATTATTTTGGAGACAGAGCACTTTCTAAAAACACACAAGGCTTCTAACTTAAAGTTTTCTTTCATAATAGGACCCTTTGTGGTAAAGACTATGTCTTGTTTGCCTCAGATCCAGGATAAAATCAGTGAATTCGGGTTTGCAGAGATACAAGGGAGGAAATATGACCCACACCAGGTCATATCTAAAATAAGACTGATGAGAAGACAAGGCCCTTATGAGCATGAGCATGTTGAAGGATTAGATAAATTGGAAAATCTGGAAACCTGTGCAGATATGGAAGTCACTTTGCAACCTGATCAAACACAACAAATAGAGTTAGCTCTGCAGCAGATCCAGACACATAAAAATTCTCCAAGTTTGATTATCAAAGATCCTAAGATGAGTGTTTATAACAAAAGGAGTAGTTCAAAGGCTTTGGGCACCAGTGGTCAGCAAACTGTTCTCAATAAGGTGAAGATCACACAGTCCCCACAGATAGTAAATATGGAGGAGGAAGAGCCCAAAGAGAAAATGAGCATGGATATGGTGGAGAGAAGAACCAAAAATGAAGAAGCTCATACAGAGAGCATGCCACAGGGTGAAAGAAACTCAAGGGATTTCAACAACAAAAACCATGTCTTTAGCAAGACACTGGGGGAAATCTACCAATCTAGAGAAGATTTAGAAAATCAGTATGTTGTGAAAGGAAGTATGGCCAATAGTGAAATAAGAGATTTGTTGCCTGAAGTAGAAAGGATCTCCCAACACAAGTCTTCCCTATTCCCAGTCAGGGATGTAGAAAGAAATACATTTAACATAGCGATGGAAGATGAGGATAAAGTGTCTGAAATCAAGTTGCACTATGAAAATATTGTTTCCCCCGATAAGGTAAAGTTTCACAGAAACTCCAGTGACATGCTATATTCAAACTACCTGAGTCTAAGTTTGAGGGTTTTAAGACTAAAAACCCATGCACTTAAATTAGATGGACAGTTGAAGTAGGAGAAAGCATCCAGCGAAGCCTGGCAGACCCAGGTCAAAAGATTGGAATCTGAAGGCCCTCAAGGAGTAAAAACTTCTTTAGATGAGAAAGATAAGATGATCCAAAGCCTAAAGAAGAAGTTGAAGATGTTTGCCATAGAACATCCTTAGACAACAGAGTTAGCTTCTCTAGAGCAAGAAAAGGAGACATTCAGACAAGAAGCACTAAATTACAAAGCCAAAGTATTGCATCTTGAAAAGGAAAAAGAGAGTTGGTCACAAGGACAGGAAACAAAATCAGACATGGTTGCTATTGTACCTTCTACTACAGGAACTAGATCAAGCACTGATGGACTGGTTTAGGCTATGTCCCAAGTAAGCTTAAAGACAAGGGAGATCAAGAGCCTTAAGGAGGTCATAGAAAAGCTGCAGCAACAGATGAAAATGAAAGAGGAAAAGATGGCCCAATTCCAAAAGGAGAATCAATATTTGCAACAAAGGGTGAACAAGCTGAAGGCGAGGTTGAAGGGAAAAGTAATATTGCAAGGAGCTATTGCTACTGAAGCTGCTAAATTCAGGGTTTATCTGAATTTTATAAATGACAAAGACAACATGACTATCACTGCTCGAAGTAGATGTACTGTTGTTAATGAGACATTGGTGAAAAATTCCTCGGAATGGGCCCATAATGCTATTGATTTTCTGAATTCTATGCCCACTGCTGATCTTCAGACCATTGGGGTAAAGGACATACCTGCACTGATCATTTGGGCCAAGAGGATCTTCGCTAAACACAATTTGCTCAAGTATACAATAGTTTAAGGATACATTTGAACAATTGTTTATCAGGGTCCTCCGACCATTTTGGGATGGTAAAGGGAAATTATACGATCAAGAGGAATACAATTCTCTCCTCACTTAGTGCATAATGGATCATTCAAAATTTGAAGGCCTAGAAGAGAACCTGAAGGGACCCAGTTTGGTAGAATATTTGGCTGCAGACTTTGAGATTTTAAATCAGTTTAAGACAGTAAAGAATGGTCTGCCAACTATGTCTTATGCTACTTGCATTGACCTAAATATTCTGATAAAGGAAATGATGGATTACAAGATCCCTTCTGACTCACAGTGGAAGGAGATTGTGCAACTGGGCAGGACGAAATGTAGTTTTTCAGGGACCAGTAAGTAACCTCCAGGTGTCACCAAATTGGCAATTTCAACAAGAGATCGTGTTGAGATTCAACAAGAAGATCCTAGTGAAAATTATGCACCTACACTAGGACGGAGCCTCAGACTATTTTTAGGTGGAAGTCTATTTTTAGATGATGAGAAAATTTTATTTATAGATGATGTCTATTTATAGATGGTGAGCGAATTCTATTTATAGATGTATGTCGACTATTATTATCCCTTAATAATAGTTGGACAATAAATATTAATCTATTCTCAATGAGCACTTGGAAATAGTTAACTGAAGTGGAAAATTAGTTTGCTATAGGAAATTTGAGTTCAAAGGTTGAATGGTGGGACATGCAAGTCGAATTAGTTGTAACCGAGTGATTCAAAGTTGTAACATAGTTGGACGTGTAGTTATGTGAGTTGTAAAGTAGTTTAACTCAATTAAGTGAGTTAAGCTCAGTTGTACTAGTTGTAACTGAACTTACACTAGTGAGAGATTAGTGAATTAATTATTAATTAATTCACAATCAGTGGTCTCACATGCAACTGAAGATTTACCACTGTTAACTACATGCATGTCAGATCCAGTGGAGACCCAGTTGAGATAACAAGTGAAAGGGATAGTTTGAATATCAATTGTGGAATTAGTGAGTGCACTCATGCAACCACACACACAGTGGATGTGCCCATGAGGATTGTGCAACCTAGGAAAGAGGGATTCATTCATTGCAGGGATTTCCATCAGTAGGGATTGTGCAGAGGAGGCAGGTTGTCTGGAAGCAGTAATTTGGCACATGAATTTGTCAATTCTTGTATGAAAGTGTGAGATGATTGCATATTGTACTGAGAGCTCTTGGATTAGAGTTTTATATGAGATTGTTTCATGATCCATGATATATACATAATATATGATAGTGGGGTTTTTATCTTTATGCTTTCCCAGTAAAACATCTGTGTTATGTGTGATTGATCTTTCTTCTTGATATTGCAATTGGCGATCGTGTTTTAAATTCCGCAAGAATATAGTAGAATCGATTCTGTATTTAACAATGGCATATAATTGTTATATTAGGAGAATCCAGGCAATACATAATTTGTATTAAAATTTCTACATGGTATAAGAGCGCAGGAATTTGCAGAAGCTGAGTTTGTAATTGGATGGAATTCGAATTTGCAGAAAGACTTTCTTGGTGCTACAACTGATTCAAGATCGAAATGGCTTTCAATGGCTTGAGGTTAGAGTATGAACTCGAGGTCAGATCGAACTACATTGCTTGGAAGGACAGGATGGAGGCAGTACTCGAAGACAATGGCTTGAAGGAATTCATTGACAAAGATGTTCCTAAGCCAGAGGCTGCAGACGCTGCAAATCTTGATGAAAGGCGAAGAGGATCCTATTGGAGGGAGTATGAGACCACATTGTATAAAACCTCCATGGGAAAGCCACACCATATGCAATGTGGAAGGCTTTGACGGATCTATTCCAAAACAACAACGACCATAGGAAATTGGCACTCAAAGATAAACTCAGGAAGATCAAGATGGAGAAGGGTGACTCCATTTCAAAATATCTCATGAAGTTTGTCCGATGTTGGGATGAGCTGGGGAGTGTGGGAATAATAGTCGCTGATGATGATTTGGTGAGCCCTTCTCTCCTAGGAATTCCCAAGAATTGGCACATTTATCAAGACTCTATCAATGGAAGGGAAAAATTATCAGATTGGGAATCACTATGGTTGGAACTAGTGCAAGAAAAGTTCAAGCGGAACACTAGAGATGGCTCTTCATCAAAGCATGATGATGAAGAGGATTTTTCTTTGGATTCCAAGGCAAGGAAAGGGAAGGGGAAGAAATTGCATTCAAAATCTGAGTCTAAAGGAAAGAAGCTGGATTTGTCCAAAGTGAAGTGTTTTTACTGTCATGAACATGGGCATCTCGCTACTAACTGTTCACAGAAGAAGAAGAACAAGAAGGTTGTTAGAGCTGTAGCTGGTGAGGCCCTTACCTCACAATTTGAACTTGACTTCTCCTTGATCACATGCATGGAATCAAGTGCATTGGGATCGATGTGGTATTTGGATAGTGGCGCTTCCTTCCACATGGCGGGAGATAAGGAGCTTTTCAGTGACATGGAGGAGAGAGATCTTAAAATGCATATAGAGTTGGGCGACGATGGACGTTACAATGCGAATGACATTGGTACCATTACCTTTCAGAGGGAGTAAGGTAAACCATTTCAATTGAAAGATGTTATGCATGTTCCAGGTCTGAAGAAAAACTTGGTTTCAGTCGCAATGTTGGAGGACAGAGGCTATTATGTTGTTTTCAACGATGGAAAAGCCTTATTGTGACATAAAAAAAATGGGTCAAATCAAGAAGATAGGGATTAGAGTTAAGAATATCTACAAGATGGAAGTATATGGTTGTGTTTCCATGATGGGCAAGGCAGAAAAATTTGTGAGCCGGGATGAGGGTGAATTATGGCACATGCAATTGGGCCATCTTCATCATGGAGCCTTGAAAATCATGCAGCAAATATCTACTGGAATTGCAATGGGAACACTTGCTCAGTTAGATCAGTGCAAGGGTTGCACCATGGGGAAGTATGTAAAGTCCACCTTTCATGAAAAGGAGAACCGTGCTTTGGTGATCCTGGAGAGAATTCACACAGACGTGTGTGGACCATTCTCGATTGCTTCAACAAAATAACATAAGTATTATGTTATTTTTTTTCTGACTTTTCTCGTAAATGCTGGATCTTCTTCATGCAGAAGAAGGATCAAACATTCTCAAAGTTCTGTGAGTTTAAAGCATTGGTGGAGAAAGAGTCGGGGAAGCAAGTGAAGGCTTTGAGGAGCGATAATGGTGGAGAATACATCTCTAACAAATTCAAATACTTCTGCAACAAAGAAGGAATTCAAAGAGAACTCATAGCGCCTCATAACCCACATCAAAATGGGGTCATGGAGAGGAAGAACAAAATGATCATGGGTGTAGCATGAGTGGTGTTGCATGATTAGTGCCTACCAATGAATTTGTGGGTGGAAGCATGCAACACTACAATTTATGTGCAAAACCGCTATTCTCATAGAGTACTTGGCATGAGTACACCTGAAGAAGTTTTCACTGGTAAGAAACCTGATGTTTCTCTTTAAAATATTTTTGGCTCATCTGTTTATGTGCATGTGACCAAGAATGCTAGGAAGAAGCTGGAGCCGACTTCTGAAGTATGGATATTTGTCGGGTACACATAAACACCCCATAATTATCGTGTGTATTTTCCTAATAGTAAGATGACTGTTATGCGACAGGATATAAAATTCGATGAGGGGAAAGCCATGTGATTGTCGCTTGAGATGGAGCTAAACTTGCATGCAGAGGAGGAAATGCTGGTTCCCAAATATGAGTCTCAAGATGTGGATCATCCACATGAGGAGGTTCATGGAGTGGAGGAAGCCACTCATGCAGAGCCATCCATTAGAAATGGCAGAAAGCACACCACGAAAGCTGACAGACTGAGACTAGATTCTGCACAAAATGTAGGAACCCCTACTTCACAGTGCAGACAGAGACAATCTCGTGATCGGTTTTCTGGATACATGGATCTCATGAGAAAATGTATTTTGATTGAACAATCTTCCTTTCAGAAAGCAGTGCAGGGTCCCATTTGGGTTGATGAAATGGTGGAGGAGTATGACTCCATTATAAAAAATAGTGCATAGGAAATTGTCCCAAGATTGATCGACAAATCAGTGGTAGGTTCAAGATGGATCTACAAGGGTAATATTTTAATCATTGTTCTTTATTTTGATGATTTAATATTGATAGGTGATGAGCAGCTGATACACTCATGCAAGGAGGACCTTGCAAAGGAGTTCGAGATGAAGGATATGGGACTCCTTCATTATTTCCTTGGATTGGAAATATGGTAGCGAGATGGTGAACTTTTTTTGTCTCAAGGCAAGTATGCAAGGGAGATACTGGGTAAGTTTCACATGGAGGGCTACAAACCCATGGATAATCCTCTTCCAGGAAACTAGAGAAAAGAGGATGCTACTTCTGGAGAGGTAGTGGATGCTACTGTCTATCGACAATTAGTGGGTTTGCTAATGTATCTAGTGAACACAAGACTAGACATTTTCTATGCAGTTAACCAGCTGAGTCAAGCGATGGTTAAGCCTACCAAGCTCTTTTGGATGGTGGGTAAGCATGTTCTGAGATACCTGAGGGGCACATCTGAGTATGGCTTATGGTATAGACAGATGAATGAGGTGAATTTGCATGGCTTCACGGATGAAGATTGGGCGGGCAACCCAACAGACAAAAAGAGCACATCAGGGGGGATCTTTAGTATCAGATCTACAGTTGTTTCTTGGTACAGCAGGAAACAAGTATCTGTGGCACTCAGTTTAGCGGAAGTGGAATACATGGAAGCGAGTCAAGCTGCATGTGAGGCTATCTGGATGAGAAATATCTTGGTTGGTTTGTTTGGTTCTCATTTAGATCCGACAGTGATTCATTGTGATAATCAGAGTTGCAATAAACTCTTGATTAATCCTATGTTTCATGATAGACCTAAGCATATAGATATCTGGTATCATCATATCAGAGAATGTGTGCATCGGAAGATCATGTTGCTTCAGTACATTCCTATGGAAGATTAAGATGCTGACATTATGATGAAGGCGCTCACCAGGAGAAAATTCAAATACCATAGAAATGGGATCAGGGTGAAGGATAATCCCTTTCTTGTTGAGAGGGAGTGTTGATATTCAACAAGAAGATCCTAGTGAAAATTATGCACCTACACTAGGATGGAGCCTCAGGCTATTTTTAGGTGGAAGTCTATTTTTAGATGATGAGCAAATTATATTTATAGATGATGTCTATTTATAAATGGTGAGCGAATTCTATTTATAGATGTATGCCGACTATTATTATCCCTTAATAATAGTTGGACAATAAATATTAATCTATTCTCAATGAGCACTTGGAAATAGTTAACTGAAGTGGAAAATCAGTTAGCTATAGGAAATTCAAGTTTAAAGGTTGACTGGTGGGACATGCAAGT
>ML788025.1:198544-219929 GCA_009831015.1 Picea engelmannii | reverse complement strand
AGTGTGAGACGATTGTATATTGTACTGAGAGCTCTTGGATTAGAGTTTTGTATGATATTGTTTCATGATCCATGATATATACATAATATATGATAGTGGAGTTTTTAGCTTTATGCTTTCCCGATAAAACATATGTGTTATGTGTGATTGATCTTTCTTCTTGATATTGCAATTGGCGATCGTGTTTTAAATTCCACAAGAATATAGTAGAAGAGATTTTATATTTTACAGTGGCATATAATTGTTAGATTAGGAGAATCCAGGCAATACATAATTTGTATTAAAATTTCTACAGATCAGAGCAAGACAGATGGTGTAAAGGAAGCTGAACAGTTAGAGAGATCCATCCCTAGTTTATGAAACATTTTTTGTTTAATCATTGTAAATTGGTTCATATATAGAGACTGTCAGTTGAAATTATTATAGTCAATTTCAGAAGCTGAAACATTTTAGTTTCAACCCTTGTAATCCAATTGTATAAGTACTATAAATTCTGAATGAATTAATGTTGGCAGAAGTGCAAGAGCATATTTTTGTTTCTTCTAAACTCTATTGTAATTTTCTGAAGCTGAATTGAATATACATGTAGAAGCTTTTGAAGTCTCTATGAAAAGATTCTAATGGTGGTGATATGAGTTTTGTCTTCTTTCATTGTATGTATTTCCCGTGATCTTTTATTCCATTTGCATTTTTGTCTGTTTAAATTGGAGAGTTAAAGGCCCAAAATTCATCTTGTGACGCTCTCGGCTTAAACAATTTAAAATGTATGTGTTTCTTCTTAACGAATTCAGAATTCATTTCAATAATGCTTTGATACAATTATTTGTTTTCTCCTTCCTCTTACCACTCTAATTAATTTCAAATTACAACTCAGGTTCATTGCCTCATTTAGCCTTTATCCTCTGGAGAGTTCTACAGGCCAATCAATGTTTTCATTCAATTTCATAATTTTGACTCCATAGCCCTGAGTGTCCCTCCCCTTCCCAACCATCAACTTTATAAAAAAACCCCAAAACAAACCAAATCTAGCCACCGACTACCAAAGAAATACCCAGTGACACGAGAGAGCCCTCTATGAGTTGAGCAGGCTAGTGCCTAGCTCTAAAGTAGGTTGAAACAATTACCTCTGTCGTTTGTCTACCAGCCAGACAAAATTTACAGAGTGATAACATTCTGGCACCGTTGCTGGGGATGAAATTGAAAAATATTCCCTGGGAAAAATGACTTTAAAGATTTAGTTTGATCCCTCAGGGTGACAGTGGATCAAATACCTTATTGGATGAAATTATTTTTTCCCTGGCGACTCTGTTACCAAGAGTCCAGTTGCACAAAACAATGTGAGATAGAAATCCCGGCTCCCAAGAAAATTCACACCAGGAGCAACCCAGACCCAGAAGCTGCAATCCTTGTGTCTGACCCTGAAAAGCTTATACATAAATGAAAAAAAAAACCAATAACCCCAGTGTTGCATCCAGACTGATATTTGTCCTTGCCCAAGGACAGAGTGACTAGCATTGAAGACCTTGATTTTGATGTGAAATTTGAGCAAGCCCTATTCAGAACTAAGTCTGAATCTTGTTTAAGTGAGACCATCTTTGACGAAAAGAGATTCCAAGATTTGGTTTTAGTCACATCTGCCAAGCCTATAGTGACCCACGCTCAGAACCAATAGCCACTCCGACCCCTCACATCAGCCATGGTAGCTATATTTTCTCCCCTCATACTGCCTGCTCAACTACATGATTTACCTCAATATTATAACCTAAGGATCAAACTATATGATGTTGAAGGTAACATATCAGCTCAGAAGCATTTAGACTGGTTTAATGATTTCATAGACTTGGAAGAGGTGGACTTTGAAGATGTGAAAATGAGTTCGTTTACACAAATTCTTGCAGAAGAAGTGAGGAAGTGGTTCAGAGCCCTTCCACTAGCTAGTATCACAGATTTCGAGGCCTTTGAAACCAACTTCCTTGCAAAATGGGGAAATAAGAAAAATCCCCTTCAATTGTTGACCTAGTACAACAACATGAAGAGATCACATGATGGAACAATGCAAGAGTTTTCAACTAGATTCATGATGGTCTATAATGCGATTCCTGCTGAAGTAAAACCCCCCCTAAAGCTGCTCAGCTTAGATATGTTGATTCTTTTGAAAGTGACTTTTCTTTATTATTAGGAGAACAAATATCTGTTACATTGGATGATATGATGACTGTTTCCATAGAATTTGAAGTGAACCTAATGGCTTCAGGAAAGATGAAATCCAACTCTGGCAGGGACATAAGCATAACTCAAGATAAAGAACAACCTTCAACATCACAAACATCAGAAGAAAGGTTTGAAGCAATGATGAGAAACATGGAAAGAATGATGGAAAGAATGGCTCTGGGTAATAGGTCCAACCCCTGAGAATAGGCTGATGGTCCACCCAGAAATCCGAGGAGACCGACGATCCCACAAATTAGACAAAGAGAGCAAAGGAACCAAGGGAACCAAGCAAATCAAGCAGAACAGGCGAATCAGGGAAATCAAGGAAATCCGAGGGAACAACAAATAAGGCCTCCTTTTCAAAATAATTATGTAGATGAAAGTTATGATGGATATTTTGAAGACAACATGAATTGCTGTGATGATAAAGAAACATAAGTGTTTTTGACTAAAGAAGAACACGACCAGTTCATGGATGCAAGTGAGATCTTTTTGCAAGATGAGGAGGAAAGGCTGCCAGTAGAAATAGAAGAATACCAGACAGGATTGAAAAATTCCATCATGAAATTTCAAAGACAATACAACCTTTGAAATCAAAGGGTACCTCCAAATCCTCCAAAGGGAAATCCTCCAAAAGGAAACCCCACCAAAGAAGCTCAGAGTAACATACCTTCTTCAAGTCAGCCCAAAAAAGATTTTGCTGCAAAGGATTCAACTACAAAAGACTCTAATATGAAGGATTCTGTTACAAAGGGTACTATGGACAAAGGAAAATAGAAAGAAGAACCCCAAAAGAGAATATTGGAGGCAAGGAAAGAAATGGTCACAAAAGAGGTAGAGAAGACTTCATCCTCTTTTAATTTTGAAAATGAGATGGCTAAGATCAAAATTTTTGTACCATTTAATGAATTAGTCAAGAATATCAAATATAGGAACCAGATCATCAATATGGTTAATATGGAACAAGCTTATGATACCCTGAACATACAAGATGACTACCCTGCCATCTTATTCGGACCAAGAGTAGAAGAAAATGGTGATAACGAAGAAGTTCCTCCTTTCTATGTTAGCCTGAAATTCCATGATATGACTCTACACAATGCCATGTTGGATTCAGGAGCATCTCATAACCTGATGCCCAAAGTAGTCATGGACTAACTAGACCTTGACATCACTAGGCCTTACAAAGACATGTTCTCTTTCGATTCCAGGAAGGTGAAATGCCTAGGTCTTATTAAAGATATGGTGGTACCTTTGGCACAAATTCTAGCTAAGAACATGGTCATGGATGTAGTAGTGGATAACATCCCTCCCAAATTTGGCATGTTGTTGTCAAGGTCTTGGGCTGCAAAATTAAAAGGAACCCTCCAGATGAACATGTCATATGCCACCATCCCTATTTTTGGTCGGGACAGAAGGTTGTTCAGAGAAGTTTTTCTCAAATACATGGTCAACAACAAGTCGCAACCAAGTACTCACCCCATCTACTTTGTAGAAACTGAGTTGGGATCTTCCATTTTCTTCAATGACCTGTGTTGTGAAGAAGAAGAACAAGAAAATGATGTGACTGAGAAATCTGATAAACTGATTGAGGAATATTCAAAGCAGTAGGACGAAGTAGAAGATCATATATGGAAGATGAGTTTTGATGGGGATACCTGTAGAGAAGGAGCATGAGATGGTGTTTGGATTAATCATCCCAAAGGAGTTTCCAAATTATGTTCTTATAAGCTTGTTTTTGAATGCACGAATAACATGGCCGAATATGAAGCATTAATATTGGGGTTAAAATTTTTGAAAGAATTAGGTGCCAAAAGAATTGATGTATATGAAGACTCTGAGCTAATTATAAATCAAATCAAAGGCATATACCAAGAAAAACACCCCATATTGAGGGCTTATAGGAATCTGGTACTAGACCTCCTTGAGAAGTTTCAAGAGTGTAATCTTTCAACAATCCCAAGAGAACGAAATCAGGTTGTTGATGCCTTAGCTACTTCAGCAGCAATTTTCAAGTTCCAATTTTCCTTGACAAAGGCTACAAGGTTGAGGTCAAGTACATGCCAGCAATACTAGATAATATGAAGCACTGACAAGTTTTCGAAGATGACAAACAGATAGAAATCTTCCTCAAGATGGAGAATGAATTCGAAAATTTGAACATTGATGATGAATACTGTGATGATGAGGTGGATGCAACTGCTTTAATAAAGGAGAGGTATTTTGACAATTAGATTGCAGACAGATATATCGTTCAACTGAAAAGCAACATCATTCCCAAAGTTCTAGTCCCATTGGAAAAACTCTTTGATAATAATGACTTGGCCAGAAGTCCAAATATTATAGTAAATGAAGGGGATGTGGAAGATTGCAATATTGGGACTCCAGAGGATCCAAAGATCATTAAGTTGTCCATAAAGCTTAGCCCTGAAGTCAAGGAAAGATATATCAAATTGATGAAAGAATTCCCTGATGTTTTTTTCTAGAGCTATGATGACTTGAAAGTTTATGACACCAGTATAATCAAGCATGTTATCCCAATCAAAGAAGATCATAAACCTTTCAAATGGAAATTAAGAAGGATGAATCCTTTACTGTTGCCTTTGATCAAGAAAAAAGTAAAGAAACTATTTGAGGCCAAAATCATAGTGTCCCTGAGATTTTCCAAATGGGTGGCGAATATGGTGCCAGTCAGAAAGAAGAGTGGAGAAATCCGGTTGTGTGTAGATTTTAGGAATCTGAACAAAGTATCTCTAAAAGACAATTACCCATTGCCTAAGATGGATCATATTTTACAAAAGGTGGTGGGTTATCGGAAAATTTTAAGATTAGATGGCTTCTCAGGATACAATCAAGTTATGGTGCACCCTGATGATTAGGAAAAGACAACATTTACCACACCATAGGGAAAATTCATGTATGCCAAGATGCCTTTTGGGATTATGAATGCAGGAGCAACGTTTAAAAGAGATATGGATATAGATTTCACTGATGAAAGAAACAAATTCATTGTTATCTACCTAGACGACATTACTGTGTATTCTGCGTTAGATGAAGAACACCTCAAGCATCTTAGAAGGGCATTTCAAAAGTGTAGAAAGTTCGGAATCTCGTTGAATCCTAAGAAGTCAAATTTCACCATGGAAGAAGGAAAGCTCCTGGGTCACATTATTTCAAAAGAAGGGATAAAGGTAGACCCCAACAGAGTTGATGGGATCTTAAAAATTGGCATACCCAGAAGTAAAAAAGAGGTACGATATTTCCTAGGCAAAGTAATTTTTCTGAGAAGATTCATCCCTAATTTGGTCGAAATCATAAAACATATTACAAACATGCTTAAGAAGGGAAATGAAATAAAGTGGATTCATGAGGCCAAAAAATATTTTGAATACATCAAGGTGGCATTAACCAAGGATCCTATATTGGCTAGTCCAAATTTTGAAAAATATTTCATATTTTTCTCTTTCGCCTTATAACACACAATTGCTAGTGTTTTACTCTAGAAAGATGACCAAAATTTTGAGAAGCCCATAGAATGTTACAACAAGACATTGAGGGATACTCCTTTGAAGTATGACATCATGGAAAAACAAGCGTATGCTCTAGTCAATGCATTGAAAGAATTCAGAGTTTACATCCTGCATTCCCATACTACTGCTTATGTACCCAGCAGCTTAGTGAAAGACATCTTAACCGAACCTAAACCTGAAGGAAAGAGGGATAAATGGATAGAAGTACTATTACAATACGACCTTGATATCAAACCCACCAAGTTGATAAAGGGACAGGGGCTTGCGAAGTTGATGGCACAGACAAATTGTGAACTCTTAGGAATAAATTTCATTGCATACCTATCATAAGACGTAGAAGAATAAAAGACTCCTCAAATATCCCAGAAATTTCTTGACTTCGCATGGTATGCGGACATCATCTTTGTGTTGAAAAATTTGCAGGCTCCTCCTAAATTTAGTAAAACAAAGGCCAGATTCTTGAAACTGAAAGCAAATTTTTTTTGTATAGTGAATGAATCTCTATATTGGAAAGATCCAGGGGGGATTTTATTGAGTTGTTTGATAGAAGGAGAAGCATAGAAAACCATCAGAGAGTTTCATAAGGGTGACCGTGGGGTTCATCATTATTGGAATACAACTATGGATAAAATTTTGACGGCTAGATTCTATTGGCCTAACATCTTTCCCGACATTTATAAAGAGGTTTCAAAATTTCATGAATGTAAGATCTTCGATGGGAAAGGAAAATTGTAGTCTCTACCTTTAAAACCCATTTTGGGCGAAGCTCCTTTCAGACAGTGGGGTCTTGATTTTATAGGAGAAATACACCCACAATCCTCATCTCAACACAAATGGATTCTGACATCGATAGATTACTTCACTAAGTGTATTGAGGTAGTTCCCACCGGGCAAGCAACAAATGATGTTATCATATGATTTTTAGAAGACAATATTCTGTCCAGATTCAGATGCCCGACCGAGATAATAATAGATAATGCAACGGATTTCAAATCCAAGAAAATAGAAAAATTATGCAGAGATTACAATATCACCCTTGGTCATTCTACATCATACTATCCTCAAGGAAATGGATTGGCTGAATCTTTGAATAAAATCTTAGTCAGAATCATCAAAACACTGTTGCTAGAAAACAAAAAGGCTTGGCACAAAAATCTCATCCATGCATTATGGGCTGACAGAATATCCCCAAAGAGATCCATATCCACGTCCCCTTTCCATATCGTTTATGGAATGAAGGCTATCTTTCCTACTACATTGGGATTTCCAGTAATGAAGCTGTTACAGGAGCATGAGGTAGAAACAAACGCAAATTGGAGAAGAGATGATGAGTTGATCAACATACAACAAACTAGGGAAAATGCTTTCCATAATGCTCAGCTGCACCAAGACAAAATCAAAGAGGCTTTCGACATACACACTAAGACATATGATTTCGAGCTGGGAGACTTGGTACAAAAATGGGATGCCATAAACGAAGATAAGGGAAATCACGAAAATTTTGACAATCTTTGGCTGGGACCGTTCAAGGTTGTAGCATACTGTGGGAATAATGCCTACTTACTATAGGAGAGCAATGGATACATCGTTCGAGGAGGACCTGTGAATGGTAGGTTCCTCAAGCATTACATTGTTTAAATAATCATCACCCCACCCTTTCATTGTACATAATCATTTTTACATTTTCTTTTCACATTAAGAAATCAGAATAAAAGCAGCATTGTTGAAGCTCGAGGTGAAGGCCCTAAGCTATACTGAGTCAATTTTGATTTTTTGAATAATGGACAACAAATTTAGATCACATGAATAAGTCACAGCCCAATGGGTAGGCACTTGGTCTACAATTCTTTGCTACCTCGCAGGGAGGATAGAATCCCCAGTTAGAGCCTATGTTATCACCATAACAATTTTATTTTGATGGAATCCAAGTCTCAGATTTAGTGAAGGGATACAACAGAGTGGAGGCACGATAGTTTGGAGGAACAGATTACATATAGCGGAGAAGGGCCAATATAGTGGAGGGGTGGAAGTTGATGGACCCAAGAGGGCCGTAGATCGCGAGCAACCTAGATCGATGGTCAAGAGGCATATCGGGCGATGAAGTATCACAAAGGTTAATAACTTGAGAGTGGGCCGGGGAAAAAACCATGGTTTCACGTGGCACCATCAAAAGCATATCGGGGAGAAAAGCGGTCTACAAAAAACCACTTTGTCTTTCCACCGATATCGAAAAGGGAATATAAAAGGAGGGCCCCGATCATTATATTATGATTTTTCAAATCATTCGAACATTTGAAAATTGGCACAAACGCTCTGTTCAAAACTGAATCTCAATAGTGAACAAGACTCACACATCCTCTGCTGATTCACAGGTATTTTTCATCATGGCCATGAACCCTGTCATTTTATCTGTAACAGAGCCAGACCCTGCCTCTAAAGAAGAAGCCCTAATGGACAGGGATTTTGATGTATTTGACACAGAAATAACCATCTCACCCATTTCGGTATCCAGAGCCAATTTGTTAGACAATGTTGGTAAACGAATACCCTTCCTTGAAGCGACCCAAGCCTGCATTACCCCTTACACCATCGAAGTCCCCTTCCCTTTCCCATAGTTTGTAAGTTTGTGTGCAAAACAATACTCACAAGAAGAAAAGGTCATTTTGAATAAGTTAGGGGCAGAGGTCTTATGAAAATTACATAGCTCATCAATTCGACATGCCCTCAATATACCAGAGTCTTACCCCGTAGTGTCGGAACCCTTCGAGGAAGAGAAACTGATCACAATCTATAGAGAATGTCCCTCCGAAATCAAAACCCTATTCCTGCAGACCATTGTTAAACCTGAACACCATTATGAGAGTCTGTCATTACCTATCAATGCAAGCGTCATGGTCATTGAGGTCCAATGGGCCTGCTCCATACTTAGTCAAATTTTAGGATTGGATAACGACAATTTTGTAGTAGAAGTCATGTTGGGTTTCTTGTTAACGTTTTTTTTTCCAGAGTCCGGTCAGTCGGTCTGTATCAGTTTTGAAGAGTTCATCGCTGACAATATGCATCAACAGCTGCTAAATTTCAATTCACTGAGACACTTCAAGTACTAAATGCACTTGATGAGAATGTTCTTGTAAACGAACAAGACAAAGTTCCCCGAAGCTGCATTCATCTCGACTGAATGAAAAAGGATCACAATGCTTATTTTCATAAATAAGATTATGTCTAGAGTTTATAGCCTAATCTTCGGCACGGGCCTGCCAAGGTTTTTGGAAGAAATGAAAATCTCTTTACAACCCAATCCAGAGAACATGATAGGAGATTGGATGTTGTTCATGCATTCTACTGTGATTTGGGTGTATGGTTACCAAGAAGGACCTTACCTTTTACCTGTCTTCCTAACTCCCAGAGTTTTTTCTCTAGAGTTCATCAGAAAAAGAATTATTTCGGAGACATAACACTTTCTGAAAACACACAAGGCATCTAACTTAAAGTTTCCTTTCATAATAGGACCCTTTGTGGTAAAGACTAGGTCATGTTTGCCTCATATCCAGGATAAACTCAGTGAATTTGGGTTTGCAGAGATACAAGGGAGGAAATATGACCCACACCAGGTCATATCTAAAAGAAGACTAATGAGCAGACAAGGCCCCTATGAGCATGAGCATGTTGAAGGATTAGATAAAATGGCAAATCTGGAAACCTATGCAGATATGGAAGTCACTTTGCAACCTGATCAAACACAACAAATAGTGTCAGCTCCGCAGCAGATCCAGACACATAAAACTTCTCCAAGGTTGATTATTAAAGCTTCTAAGATGAGTGTTTATAACAAAAGGAGTAGTTTAGAGGCTTTGGGCACCAGTGGTCAACAAAATGTTCTCAAGAAGGTGAAGATCACACAGTCCCCATACATAGTAAATCTAGAGGAGGAAGAGCCCAAAGAGAAAATGAGCATGGATATGGTGGAGAGAAGAACCAAAAATGAAGAAGCTCGTACAGAGAGCATGCCACAGGATGAAAGTAGCTCAAGGGATTTTAGCAGCAAAAGCCATGTCTGTAGCAAGACATCGGGGGAGTCTACTAATCCAGAGAAGATTTAGAAAATCAGTATGCTGTGAAAGGAAGTATCACCAATAGTGAAATAAGAGATTTGTTTCCTGAAGTAGAAAGGATCTCCCAGCACAAGTCTTCCTTGTTCTCAATCAGGGATGTAGAAAGAAAGACATTTAACATAGCCGTGGCAGATGAGGATAAAGAGTCTGAAATCAAGATGCACTATGAAAATATTGCTACCCTTGATAAGTTAAAGTTCCATAGAAATGCTAGTGACATGCTATGTTCATACTACCTGAGTCTGAGTTTGAGGGTTTCAAGACTAACAACCCATGCACTTAAATTATATGGATAGTTGAAGTAGTATAAAACATCCAAAAAATCCTGGCAAACCCAAGTCAAAAGATTGGAATCTGAAGGCCCTGAAGGAGTAAAAGCTTCTTTAGATGAGAAAGATAAGATGATCCAAAGCCTAAAGGAGAAGATGAAGATGTACGCCACATAACATCCTTAGACAACAGAGTTAGCTTCTCTAGAGAAAGAAAAGGAGACATTCAGAGAGTAAATACTAAATTACAAAGCCAAAGTATTGCATCTTGAAAAGGAAAAAGAGAGTTGGGCATAAGGACATGCAACAAAATCAGACATGGCTGCTATTGTAACTTCTAATACAGGAATTGGATCAAGCACTAATGGATTGGTTCAGGCTATGCCCCAAGTAAGCTTAAAGACAGGGGAGATCAAGAGCCTTAAGGAGGTCATAGAAAATATGTAGCAAGAAATGAAAATGAAAGAGGAAAAGATGGCCCAATTCCAAGAGGAGAATCAAGATTTGCAGGAAAGGGTGAACAAGTTGAAGACGAGGTTGAAGGGAAAAGTACTGGTGCAAGGAGCTAAACATGTAATATGGGATGCTATTGCTGCTGAAGCTACTAAATTCAGGGTTTATTTGAATTTTATAAATGACAAAGACAACATGACTATCACTGCCCGAAGTAGATGTACTATTGTTAATGAGACATTGGTGAAAAAACCCTCGGAATGGGCCCAGAACGCTATTGATTTGTTGAATTATATGCCCACTTTTGATCTTTAGACCATTGGGGTAAAGGAAAGAACTGCACTGATCATTTAGGCCAGGAGGATCATCACTAAACACAATTTTCTCAAGTCTGTTCAAACCAAAGTTGTGCAAATGGAACATAACATACAAGAGTTTAAGGATACATTTGAACAATTGTTTATCAGGGGCCTCCCACCATTTTGGCATGGTAAATGGAAATTATACGATCAAGAGGAATACAATTCTCTCCTCACTTAGTGCAGAATGGATCATTCAAAATTTGAAGGCTTGGAAGAGAACCTGAAGGGACCCAGTTTGGTAGAATATTTGGTCGTAGACTTTGAGATTTTAAATCATTTTAAGAAAGTAAATACCGAGCTGCCAACTATGTCTTACGCTACTTGCAGGTCACCTGGAGATTCTAATAAAGGAAATGATGGATTACGAGATCCCTCTAATGTGTTAGTCAGAAACAGTAACAAGTATTAAGCAATGGGGGCCCTCTAATGCTTCCCTGGTACACTTGGGTTGACTCAGTTAAGGAAGAACTCTAGTAGCATTCAAATCATCATAAGCATTCACATGAACAAAAAACAGAGCTGATCTTCAAGAGTGAAAATTCTCAAGTTTCTTCATTCATATCAAGATTGTCTTACTAGTTTAAGCTTAAGAGTATTTATACAAGAGTCTTTTAAAACCAAAAAATGATAAAATGTCTCCTAAATATCATAATTAGATCCACAATATCCTAGGAGGGTCAAATGCCTCATTTAGATCCTCAATATATGGTCAAAATCCCACGAAATCAAAAACTGTCCAAGATTTAAGGCTGAAACAGGGCAATTTCTGCTGAAGTGGCCCTGTTTGACCAGCGTTGACCGGACATCTGGAAGGCTCAGATTTCGAATCTGATAGCTCATTCTCCATCCTTGTACATCAGGGAACACGACCCAAGTGTTATATTTCGCCCAGGTGTCCTGCAAGTATACAAACCACAGAGCTTTTACGGGATTTGGTCAAATCCTGTAATTTCTGGTAAATTTCCAATTTTAATGCTAAAATTTAGAAAATTCAATTCTTAAGCTAAAGAATGACAAATATACCTTGCATAGGCTATTTCATGGAAAATGTGGAATGAAATGAAGGTAAAATGGATAAATAAAGAGGCAAAAGTATGGTTTATGGAAGCACAAAAATGGACTCAATAGGCTCCGCCCCTCCTAAGCTTTAAACCTTCCAGGAATACGTCGACATAGCTTCCTTGCACCTTTCCAAGATCTGACGATTCATGGGATGTTGTGAAATCTCCTCGGAGAATTCTGACCGTCCGTTCCTCCCTGATGAATTCTACGAATTCAATCAAGTACTTCCTCCACGAAGACTTGTTCACCTGCGCGCAACCCTAAAGCACCTGCTTGAACAATCCAACCACAAATTCTCCTCGCTGTTCTCCAACAAACTCAAAGTTCTATCCTTCCTGAGCCTTTCCCACGACTTTCAAGTCCTTTAGGGAACTCCCTTGCGCGCACTCGTTGCGGCAACCCTTCAACTCTGTCTGAGTGTTGAAACTCTTTGACTCTGCGCACACCTGCAGCAGCAGTCCTTCACTTTCTCGCTCAGGTTCGCAACCCTGAAATTTCCTCAGACTGCGCACTCCTTGCATGGCTTCTGTGCTCAACTGCATTTCTGGGATGAATGAGAAAAAAATCTCTCTCTACTTGAACCCTCTGTCAACGCACTCCTTGTGGACAATTCGACTGCACTCCTTGCAAGAATCCTCTGGCTCAAATAGAGAAACAATGAAACTCATTCCTTCACCCTCTCAGACTTCAATTCAACCATGAAATCACATACACAACATATAAAAGCAAATGCATAACAGGAAATAAACATTTATGAGCATAACATCAATACACAGAGAATAGACACATAACCATGGATTTGAATCAATCTTATTCTATTAATTCAAATATCAGTACATGGGTGTTCTTTACACAGTTCTCTGCTTACTCCTTCTCCTGCTTCTGAATAATGTTACAATGATACAATGATGGTGTCTATATCCATTTTCCCTCCTCCTATCTAAAACTGTCTAATCTAAGAATTCAATTCTACCCACTTGCATTAACTAGATTAAATGCCTTCTATCTACTAAGGACAAGAGATATCCGCTCAAAGTCCAATACAATATACAAAGGCGCTTCATCTTAATGGTTCTTTTAAGATCGCGCAACAAATTCCAAGGCAATTTCAAAATTTGTGCTGTCTTATCCAACTGTCTTCCGCCTCCACGCTGGCTCGCTTGATGAGTTGGTGATGCTCCTGCATCATACTCCCTCGCTTGAAAACATTCATGGGCTCCTGTCCATGAGCTCCTGCACGATATACCCATGCTTCTGTATTTCTGCTTCAGTCTCCCATCTGGCATCTTCAACTGGATGGTTCTTCCATTTGACCAGATACTCACAGTATTCTTTCCGCCTGGTCTTCTTACCCACTCTCTTGTCCAGTATGCATTCCATCTGCGGCTTTTCTGCAACTGGCATCTGTTTCATCCACTGGATCACTGGCTCCTTAGTTCCAGTCTCTGTTTCTCCAGCCCTATATGGGTATAGATCTACGACATTGAATATCAGAGATATTCCTATCCCATCCGGTAACTCGATCTCATAAGCATTTTCCCCGAATTTTCTCAAGACCTTGCATGGTCCGATTTTTTTCATCTTCAGCTTATTGTATGCTCCTCTTGGGAACCTTTCTTTCCTCAAATGTGCCAAAACCAGATCACCAACTTCAAACTAAAGTTGACTCCGATGCTGATCTGCTCTGTGTTTATACTCCTGGCTTGATTTCATCAATCGGTTCTTCACCTGGCTGTGAAGTTCCTTCATCGCCTCAGCGAATTCTTCTGCACTAGTGCTGCTAGTCGCAGTCTGTTCTGAATCCCTCAACTCAGAAACTCCTCTCAGCTGTATGCCATACACAATATGAAATGGACTCCAGCCTGTGCTTCGATTCACTGAGTCGTTATACGCGAACTCTTCCTGTGGTAATATATTGTCCCACTAGCTGTGGTGTTCTATTACCAAGCTTCTCAATAAGTCTCCCAGACTTCTGTTGACCACTTCTATTTGTCCATCTGTCTGAGGATGATAAGAATAACTAAACATCAAATTAGTCCCCAGATTCTTCCATAAGGTCCTCCAAAAATTCCCTATGAATTTCGTATCTCTGCCTGAAACTATAAGTTTCGGCAATCCATGAAGTCGAATGACCTCTCCGAAAAACAGATTTGCGATGTGAGTTGCATCGCTAGTTTTCTGGCATGGGATAAAATGTTCCATCTTGTAAAACCTATCCACTACCACAAATATTGAATCAACACCTCTTTGTGTCTTTGGCAACCCCAATACAAAATCCATGCTTATCGCCTCCCATGGCCTCTCTGGTATGGGTAATAGCTAATAAAATCCTGCATTATGCTTCCTCCCCTTTGAATGCTGGAAAATTCTGCATCTGTCAACGAGTCTCTTGACATCTGCTCGCATTCTCAGCCAAAAGTATGACTCACTCAGCTTCGCGAATGTTTTGTCATGGCCAAAGTGTCCTGCTAATCCACCACTGTGTTTCTCTTTCAATAAGTTCTCCCTCATGGAGCATTTTGGAATACACAGTTGATTGCCTCTGAACAACAATCCTTCCTAGATCATATAATCTATCCAAGGGATTCTATCTCTGAGAACTGGATTCTCAGCTGCTTCATACGCTTCTGCAAAATCTGCATCACTTGCATACATGTCCCTGAGATCATCAAAACCCAACGTTTTGACTTGAAACTCCTGCAACAACAAACATTTCCTGCTCAAAGCATCAACCACTTTGTTAGCAGTACCCAAAATGTGTTTAATCACAAATGTGAAATTTTTCATATACTCTACCCATTTTACATGTCTCTGATTCAACTTCTCCTGTTGAGTCACAAACTGTAATGCATGATTGTCACTATACAAAACAAATTCTTTCGGGATCAAGTAATGCATTCATTTCTTCAATGTCTGTATGATGGCATAGAATTCCTTATCATACGTGTAGTACTTCAATTTCACCTCATTCAACTTCTCACTGAAATATGCAATCGGTCTGTCTTCTTGACTCAAGACCGCTCCTATGGAAAACCCGCTTGCGTCACATTTCACTTGAAACGTCTTTTGGAAATCTGACAACACCAACACTCGTTGTTCCGTAATCTTCCGCTTCAACAGATTGAAACTCTTTTCAGCCTCAACCGTCTAGTGAAAAGACTTATGCCACTTCTTCACTGTATCCATCATCGCTGCGCTAATTCCACTGAAATTCCTGATGAATTTCAGGTAGAAGCTAGCTAGTCCATGAAAGCTTCTCACCTCAAAGATATTCTTCGGTGATGGCCAATTCTTAATCACTTCCACTTTATCTGGATCCATCTTCTACTCATTATCCGAAATAACAAAACCCAAGTAAATGAGCTCTGTCTTCATGAATGAGGACTTGTTCATATTTATCAAAAACTTCTCCTGTTGTAGCTTCTGCATCACTGTAGCCAAATGCTTCAAGTGCTTTGCTACTGATTTACTGTAAATCAGTATGTCATCCAAATACACAATGACGAACTTCCCGATGAATTCCCTCAGGACTTCATTCATCAACCTCATGAAGGTACTCAACGCGTTTGTTAAGCCAAATGGCATAACAAGCCATTCATATAAACCTTCGTTGGTTTTGAAGGCCGTCTTCCACTCATCACCTTCTCTCATGCGAATCTGGTGATATCCGCTTTTCAAATCAATCTTTGAAAAGTACCTTGGTCCACTCAAGCAATCCATCAAATCATCCATTCTTGGCAATGGAAACCTGTACATGATGGTTATTTTGTTGATTTCCCTTGAATCTGTACACATCCTCCAGCCTCCATCCTTCTTTGGACTGAGTACCGTCAGAAAAACACATGGACTCAAGCTTTCTCTGACTAATCCTTTGTCCAATAAATCCTGGACCTACTTCTTGACCTCTTCATTCTCTTGTGGCGTCAACCTGTACGCATCTTTATTCGGAAAACTAGCTCATGGTATGAGGTCTATATGATGACTCACACTCCTCATCGGTGGCAATGAGCGAGGTAATTTGTCCACCACGATGTCAGCGAACTCTTCCAGCAGTTCCTGAACCTCATCTGGTAGATCATCCACTCTTGTGCTAGTCAGAACAATCCTCGGTTTCCTGACCACAAAGAATTGTGGATCTTCTTTCTTCTTAACCTCTGTAAGAGGTTCCTTCCCACTCATGAGAAGTATTGTGTTGCTTACTTCCGGCTTCACCTCCTTATCCTTTATCAGAAGCAACATATGGGTTCTCCCATTCTTCTCCAGGGTATATGTGTTTATTCGCCCATCATGAATCACATTTCTGTCATATTGCCATGGTCTACCCAACAATAAATGACATACATCCATGGGAATAACATCACATAAGATCTTATCATTATATCCACCTATCTTGAATTCAACCAAGCATTGTTTAGTAACAGTTACCTGGTGTCCTTTCTATAGCCACGAAACTCTGTATGGGCTTGGATGATCAGTCATCTCCAGCTCCAGCTTCTCTACCATCTCTGTGGATACGAGATTATCCGTGCTACCACTGTCTACGATGACCTTTCACACCCTATCCTTGGTCTTGCAAGCAGTCCTAAAAAGTCTGGTCCTTTGGAATGAACTTTCCACCTCCTTCTCAGGTGTCAAAAGGACTTTTCGCATCATAAGTGATCTTCTGCCTTCAACATCTTCGGCCTCAGCATCCCGCCTTTGTGCTTCGGTGATGTAAGCTTATCCAATTCCCTTCTTCTTCTCTGGACACTCATAAGACTTGTGCCCATTCTTTCCACATGTGAAGCATGTGATTACTCCACCTCTTCCTCTTCCTCTACCTCTGGTACAAGGAAAAGTATTGTTGTTAGCATATCCTCTGCTCTGCTCTGTATGCTGCCCTCTCTGTTCAATGTATGGCCCTCGCTGTGAGGTCCCACCTCTCTCAATTTTACCCTGAGGTTTCTTCCATTCCTCCTTGGGCTTCTGGTATTTTTCTTGGGCAACTGACTTGCCTCTGGGCTGGCTTCTGCCTCGGCCCCTCTGACTTTGCTTACGGCTCAACTTCTCCTCAGCTTTCAGAGCCATCTGATAAGCATCCTCCACCGTCCTGATGGTTACCATGCTCATCTCATCCTGGATATCATATCTTAGGCCATTCATATACCTAGCAACTTTCCTCATCATCGCTGTCCCGATGACCTACCCTGATGTTCAGTCGATAGAATTTCTCCGTGTATTCTTTCACTGTCATCAACTTCTGTCTCAGGTTCTGCATTCTCCTGAACAAAGTAATTTGATAATCCCTGGGGATGAACTTCGCCTTCATATTCGCAATCATCCTGTCCCAGCTCTTGATTTTCTGCTTGCCCTTGCAGTGTCTATCTGCTTGTATCTCGTCCAACCATAATGATGCATGTCCTTTCAAGCGCGTGACATCATGCTTGACTTTCTTGTCTTCTTCGACGTCTTCATAGTCGAAGTAAGTATCCAGAGCTCTAATCCAATCTAGAAGCTTCTCTGGATCCAAGTTTCCTTCATAAACTGGAATGTCCATCTTTGCTTTTGCACCCATCCTGGCAATAGCTTTGATCAAACATTCATTTGATGCATCTTAGGCTGCAACTTCCTCTTCATGTTCAACCTCTAATTCGCTATTGGAATCACTCAGATCCCCTGCACTAGCTGTGTGTCTTTGCGCTATCTCCATGTCCTCGAGTCTCGCTCGGAGATCACGCATCTGTCTCTCCATTTTTGGATTTTTTACCTGCCTGCCTCTTCTTCGCACCTCCCTATCCTATGGATCGGGTGATTGCACGTCCCTTCTCCTGGGTGGCATGGAGAATTCCCTTCTTCTCTGCTACAGAAAGCAAAGAGTCTTTCTGGGCTCTGATACCTAATTGATGGCAACGCGGCCCCTCCACCACCCACAGGTCAGAAGGTCCACACGCACACACAAGATCTTCTCTTTCCTCGGCCCGAAGAACTCCAAGGTTCTTCTATTTCCCTATCGGGAAATACGCACCCACAGATCTCTTCACGCGACTTTGCTCCCTTTACTTATCGGGAAATCGGAACTCGCGACTTCGTGAGTTCCGTGGTCGACCTTTTGGTTTGAGAATCCACAAAACCCGATACCTAGTCAATGTTGACTTCCTCCTTTTCTTTGTCGGGACTTCTCTTATCGCGATTTTGCTACTCGCGATATCGAACACCTTGGTTTATCAACTTCCGATACCCGATGTGCCAAAACTCCGATGAGCTCGCGCTTTGACTTTTCAGCGGTCCCGTCACTCTGTCGGGATTTTGGACTTCACAGGATCGCAGATCCTAATGTCCTATGTTTTGAGACTTTGATTTCCCCGAATGCCGATACAGTGTGCCACTTGTCCTCCACTAATCCTATTGTGGTCCCACACAACTCTTCCAGTTTCGCGATATCGCAATCTCTGTTGAAATATTTTGGAGGTTCGACCTACGAAACCCCGACCCATGATACACATGTGGATCTAATGACCCTCTTGGTCCTGATCAATGGCTCCACCCCTCCTGAGCTTTAAACCTTTCGAGAATACGTCGCCGTAGCTTCCCTGCACCTTTCCAATATCTGACGATTCACGGGATGTCGTGAAATCTCCTCGGAGAATTCCGACCGTCCGTTCCTCCCTGATGAATTCTACAAATTCAATCAAGTACTTCCTCCACAAATACTTGTTCACCTGCGCGCAACCCTGCAGCGCCTGCTTGAACACTCCAACCACAACTTCTCCTCACTGTTCTCCAACAAACTCAAAGGTCTGTCCTTCCTGATCCTTTCCCATGACTTTCAAGTCCTTCATGGAACTCCCTTATGCGCACTCCTTGCGGCAACCCTTCAACTCCATCTGAGTGTTGAAACTCTTTGACTCTGCGCACACCTGCAACAACAGTCCTTCACTTTCTCGCTCATGTTCGCAACCCTAAACTTTCCTCAGCCTGCGCACTCCTTGCATGGCTTCTATGCCCAACTGCACTTCTGGGATGAATGAGAACAAAATCTCTCTCTACCTGAACCCTCTGTCAACGCACTCCTTGTGGACAATTCAAATGCACTCCTTGTAGGAATCCTCTGGCTCAAATAGAGAAACAATGAAACTCATTCCTTCACCCTCTCAGACTTCAATTCAACCATGAAATCACATACACAACATATAAAAGAAAATGCATAACATGAAATAAACATTTATGAGCATAACATCAATACACAGAGAATAGACACATAACCATGAATTTGAATCAATCTTCTTCTATTAATTCAAATATCAGTACATGGGTGTTCTTTACACAGTTCTCCGCTTACTCCTTCTCCTACTTCTGAATAATGTTACAATGATACAATGAGGGTGTCTATATCCGTTTTCCCTCCTCCTATCTAAAACTGTCTAATCTAAGAATTCAATTCTACCTACTTGCATTAACTAGATTAAATGCCTCCTATCTACTAAGGACGAGAGCTATCCGCTCAAAGTCCAATACAATATACAAAGGCGCTTCATCTTAATGGTTCTTTTAAGATCACACAACAACTTCCAAGGCAATTTCAAAATTTGTGCTGGCTTATCCAACTGTCTTCCGCCTCCACGTTGGCTTGCTTGATGAGTTGGTGATGCTCCTGCATCAGAATGTGACGCATCTAGAGAAGGGATAGGAGTGGTACTGATGCAGAACATACACACAATAGATTTTGAGATAAGAAAAATAAGGGAAACAAAGAGGCTATATCCTATCTATGATAAGGATATGTTGGCCATAATGCATGCCTTGGCCAAGTTCATACAATACCTGGTGGGAGGTCGCTTTGTGGTTAGGATTGTGCTATTGGAAAAATCCCCCTAAACTGGGTGTAAGGAATAGGCAGAGTGATAACTCCCTTAAAACATTGATCTACCTTTAATATACCCCAAAACCATCTAAACCAAATGATGAGAGAAAGATGAAAGAGAGGGTTAATGAGTGCACCTTCAATCCTTGTGGTTGGTGTAGACCTCTTTCGCTTGTTGTCGCCTCCTAGATCACATATCTCCTCCCAAGGATGACCTGCAAGGGGTTAGGAATACAATGCAACAACATGTATAATATCTAATAATCACTTTAAAATTAGAGACATAGCTATGAATGCTCAAATTAACAAGAACATGTAAACATAGGGTTTTGGGAGAAGGATAATATCTTTTATTCAAATTCAAGATAAAAAGGGTTACAACCTTCACTAGTGACCACTCTACGAACCAAGTCCAGGATCCTCTATCGTGGCTCCAAGTGCATCAATCCCACATTAGCTTCTAACAACAAACATACCATCAAGGGAAGGGGGAAGGGTTGCATAAGGAGAAAGGATGGAGGGGAAAGCTGAGGCTAAAACTCAGAGTGAGATGCAAATCTTGGGCAAAGAAAGAGAAGGGATTTTGGAAGAGTTTTCTTATTCTCTTGTTCATGTCCATAAATGACTCCCCAATACCTTTTTTTATATGATAAAAAAATGGTTATTCGGTTTGGGGACGGGATACAAGGGGTAAAATGGCTAGGAAACCCTTCATATCTCATAAACTCCGTCGAATTCTGCACAATTTTATATTTTTTGCAACTTTTGGAGGTAAATGCGGGATAACTAGCATATAACACGCGTATGTACATGGGATAAATAGCATGTAGCATGCGTGTGTATGCAGGCTATTAGTGCATTAGGGTGCGTACACTATCCAAACAAGGTTTTTTTTTAAGGAATCCTCAACAATATTTTTGGAAAAGTATGCAAATGGATGGCCCAATGTCTTGTATGCACAGATATGGAATTTTGGACTATAACAAATGCCCCCTGATGTGTGAGGTCAGAAGAGAAAATGATGGCCAAAATACATTACAATACCTTTACATAGTGGGAAGGCACGAAGTTGAGTGATCCCGAGATGAGAGTTCATGAGCATGTCATCTGCAAAATAATGATAATCTCTTCAAGGCAGGCATACCCATGCTCATGATGAACTAAGAATGGTTTCCAATCAATTACACTGCAGATCCATGTGATATATGACTACGAGACAAAGTATGAATGTCTATAGGTAGGAGTACAATAGGAGTGTAAGACTCACTAATATGAGGTATTTGACATTCCATCGGGGAAAGACTAGAGGATCGGCCATCAGGCACAAAACTTCATTGATTTTGAATCAGAACTTGACTAAACTCTCAGGATGGCTGACTCATGAAGGTCAAGAGATCAACTGTAGAATGGATGACTCAGGTTAGATAAAAATTCCCTTGGAAAAAAGCACGACAAAATGATGAGACTTAGGAATCATACTATTGACATAAGTTTGTGATACATGAGGCACCACAAACTCTCCATATGTTTGTAAGAGTAACCAAAT
>ML788025.1:116547-198494 GCA_009831015.1 Picea engelmannii | reverse complement strand
TGAGGCACCACAAACTCTCCATATGTTTGTAAGAGTAACCAAATGGAGGAGGACACAACTCTATGTAACGAGAAGAATTTCCTAAAGTCATACTAGATCCCAATGCTTGGCGAACAAATGGAAGGATGTGATTTTTCAAAGGGCGACTAACTTGTTGCCAATAAAAGAGAATGTATATCACGTCCCCTCTTTTTGGAATATTAGATTTATTTGTCTTTTTAAAATTTTTAACGAGCTTGAAAAAGAATAATATAATGCTACGTTACAAAGGAGTAACGAGTTTCGTGGGCAAGAAAACTAGTTCCAAGCGCATGGAACATACTGATGCTTGGTGCAAGGATACATGTGTAGGATGAGGACACTCGGGAAAATTCCTCCATGGGTCAAGGTGTTAGATTGCAAGGGAAAAAGTGCTATAAGGCTTTCATTTAAAGAGTGCTTTGAAAGTTCAGTTAATAGCAACATGAAGCCGACATTAGTCCAAAGACACAAGGATGAGATATGTGATACAATTAAGTATGAAACAACAATATTCCTTCCATGTGAATTTTTACAAGCTCAAATAAGGTAATCTCGATGGTTTTTCATGTTTAGAGAGTCTGAAAAACACTAAAATAAGACTCCAAAATGTTCCTTTTTCGTAATTAGTCTAGTCGGTTCGAAAAAAGGGTTAAACTTAGACCGAAAGGACGTCTCTTTAAAACCATTTTAACTAGTGTGACTGAGACAAGCTCACTCGACCATCTTTTCAATTTTAAAGACTATGAAAAGAGATTAACTATGGACTCACAAAATTTTTCTAAGAGTAGTCCCCTTAGTCCAAAAAAGTATAAAATATAACTTAGGAGAAATCTCTCGGTGAGACATGTCTCCCGAGGTGTACCTTTTTCCTGGATAATCTATTGGTCGGAAAAAGGGTTAAAATTATGCCAAATAGATATTCCTTCTGGACCAATTAACGAGTGTCAAAGGAAATAAGATCGATCGACGATATTTTTATATTTAGGGAGTCTGGAAAGAGATTGACTATGGACTCCGAGGGGGTTACTTTTTCGTAGATAATATCCAGGGCCTGAAAAAGAGATAAACTAAAACCAATGATAATGGCCCTTTTTTTGAAAATTTAGTCACTCAGGTTCGGAAAAGGGTTAAAATTACTCCTGAGAATACTCTCCTAGTGAACCGAAGCTCCTAGGGCATACCTTTATTCATAAATTAACCGTCTAGACCACAAAAGGGGTAAAATACCACTAGAAATATATGCCTTCAAATTTTAGTTTGACGAGTGTGAAGGGCAATAAGATCACTCAAAAATATTTTCAATTTTAGAGAGTCTGAAAAGGGCTTAAAGAAGACTCCAGGGGTTTTGTTTTTTCTTAAGTAATCTAAACGATACCAAAAAGAATAAATAATCTCTCGTTCAATGTTGCTTTCAAAGTTTAAGTGAGACTAAAAGACAACAAACCATGTTCATAGGGAGTCCCTCAGGTATGAGACAAAAAATATGAAGAAGAATGGGGCTTCGATATACAATCTTGGCATGACTAAAATGACTCCCAGCCTATGGAAAAAACTCATAGCATGGACGCCAAAATGCAGCAAAGGATCTACCTAGGGCATCCATGAAGAGAAAGTCTCTACTACCTAATTACGATACTTCTAAAGAAACATAGAAGGTTCTGTGTTTCACTTCAGTGGGATTGATCCTTTGGAAAAGCGAAAAAAATTCGACAATATGCAAGATTCAAGGTGATGAGAACCCAACCTATATGCAAATGTCAAAAAACAACTTTACCACAGGATTATGTGAGTCTAACCTGTCTCATAAAAACACCAATCCAAAAGAAATGTTCATTAGAACGACCCAAAGATCTCTTAAAAAGAAACTTGAGTAGCCACTGAGCCAAAAATAGGAAAAAAAGGACCAAGATGGGGCAAAAAAAGCAAAAAAGTCTATGAATAGGGGTGTACAACTCATTTTAACCATTTCAAATTGGAAAATAATAAAAAAGCCAAAAAACCCTCTTCTTTAAAACGCGAATTCGAGGAGCTACGGTGGATGGAAGATCTTCAAACTTGAACCAAGTAAGTAAAAATGACCTCTCTCAGCCTTTTCATTCACTATTTATTGCTTATTTCATTGTTTAGAGGGTGCGCGCCCTAGTAGAAAGGTCGAGCTTGCATGCACATGGGTTTTCCATGCTCAGCACATGTATGCACATGGGAAAAGTAACACTTAGCTCGCGTATACACACAACTATCTTAAAGACAAACCATGTACATCTCTTTAAGATTTCAAAAATATGAAACAAGGGACTAAGGCCACATTTTTTTTGCAACATGATGTATGCTCACTAGTGAGAGAGAGAACATGAGGATTTAGATGTCTTGGTAGAGGAGGATCCACAGGCCATTGTCATTCTTAAACAGTGTGGTATGTGGAAATTATTTCAGTGTCCATTCATGAGGGCACAACCTAGGCTACTAAACCATATGATAGAGTATTGGCATCCATGCAGAGGCCTTCATGATAGAGTGCCAATCATTGACTTTGATGACAGAGGATATCTACTTTTTGACCGGCCTCTCCAGAAGGGGGGAACCGATCAACTTGAGGACTTTTCCTCCAGGAGCACACAACATAGAATATTATATTGGGATGTATTGTGAGGTTGGAACTGAGAAAGTAGGAAGTCAAGTGCCAATTCATAAGATCAGAAGCCTCAATATTCAGATAATTTGGTGGATCATGGGATCCTCAACACTTCATCATGCTTCACGTGCACAGATGCATTGCACAACTCAATGTCTAGACATCACCATCTTTGATTGGGGCACTACAATGCTCACATATATGCAAAAACAATGGATTGACTGTCAAATAATAACAAACAAGAACTTTGGGTTCGGGACTATGTTGTGCACTTTCTTTTTCGAGAGAGTGCCAAGCCTTAGCCCGCGAGAGACAGTATGAGGCCATATTGCCTCCTTTTCGACATTATGCAGGTGGGAAGCTTTGTTACCTCGACAGGGTGTAGGGAGAGTACATGAGACCTTTGATGATTTTTTTTTTGATTGGTGGGCTTGTCAAATTCCTGTGATCGAGGACTACCCCCACGCAGGGATCATTTTCCCGGAGGGATCTTGATATGCCTGTGACACCTGGCGAGGAGCACGAAGAGATAAGTAAACACATTTTAATGTTATTTTATTTTTTAATTTTTTAAATGTTATCCTTTTTACGGTAATTCCAAATTACTAACTCAATGATATGTCATACACAGATGTGGGACTGGTATGACCATCCAACTTTGCCAGGACCAGGCATCGTCCTCAAGCAGATGTTGGACCAACAAAAATAGGAGGACTAGTAGCTGCCAGAGGAATACTAGTTGGAGAGGCTGAGAGATGAGTAGAGAGGAATCTAACAACTCTCACTCATACAATGTCGATGGCAGAGATAGAGGACCTTTCTTCGGCCATGCAACCACATGTTGTAGGGGTACCCAGTACTTGGGTTCAGTTGTTCCGTCGTCTTGCGAACACCGTAGTTCATTATACTAGGCCAAGAGGCCTAGGCCATAGTTAGTACTGGACCACATATTTTTCGAGGGAACCTTTTGTACTCTATTATATAGTGAGGGATTGATCCCAACGATGTATACCAGTGCTATTTGAGGCTTTATGGGCCACTTTTGTACTTCTGAAATTATTTTTTGGACACATTGTTATATATATACATATTTTTGCCTTATGGATAAACATTTTGTACAAATGTATTTACATGTGTGTGTATCTGTGAGATTTTACTTTTATGTGTGAGCAATGTGCCAATGTAATACATGATTAGCCAATGTATCAGATAGTTGATTATATCTCTTAGGAACATGAATATAAGTAATATAATCAAAATAACATTATAAGAGACGTACCCTAAGGAATCGTTGGTGAAGGGTGGGATCATAGACACAATATACTCCATTTAATTGAGACACGGCCAGTTGAGCATATAGATAAACCTGGAGGTGAGAAATACCATGTGACAAGTCATCACATAGTAATTCTATTACGACAATGTACTTGAAAACATTATTGGTTGCTTAACCTAGACACATACCTCTAGAAGACATCAACTGCCCAAAGGGTGTAAAGATCACCCAAGTTGTGGAAGCAAGCCTCTGAGTGTGTTGGCTAGCACCGTCTGTGAACCCAACATAGAACTTAGATTCACTTGACATCTTCCAAAGTGAAAAGAAACAAAATAAACTACACATCCATAAAACAAAAATACAAGACTGTATAAATAAAGCTATACATTATATACAAGAAGTCACACCTAGGTGATTGATCTAAGCTTAATACTTATTCAGGTAGAGCCCATTTATAGGCTCTGATAAAGTGTTACCCTTGAAATCAAGCAGTTGATAGGAACCCTTTTCTAAAACTTTCTTAACAATGAACGGTACGAACCACATGGATTTGAATTTTCTTACCCCCAAGGGATCTTTATCTTGGTCATAGACTAGGACAAGATCGCATTCAGAGAAAAATTGAGGGTAGACAGACTGATCATATTGACACTTAACATATTGTTTGTGAGCCTCATTGACCAAGGTTGTATCTTGATGTTGCTCATCGAGATGCTCGAGATATAAAAGAATCTCCTCAAGTGGAGTAGTGTCAGGTAGTAGTTCCACTGCCAACTTAAGAGAAGGGATTTGGAACTCTATGGGAAAGACTGCCTCTAGCCCATAAACGAGTTGGAAACAAGAAAAACCGGTAGTAGTATTGACTAAGGTTTGATAAGCCCAAAGTGTCAAGTACAACATCAAATTCCAATTCGACTTGGCCAAATTGATCGTCCACTGAAGAATAGTCTTGAGAGACTTATTAACAACCTCCACTTGACCATTCTCCTGTGTGTATTAAGGTGATGAATGTTATTGCGTAAACCCTAGTTTTGATGTTAACTTAGACATCATCTTGTTCTGGAAGTGACTCCCATGATCCGTGACAATCTCCTTCGAAATACCGAACCTGGCTATAATCTGGTTAAAAATGAAAAGTGGAGACATTTCTCCATCATTGTTGAATATCGGTATAGCCTTGACCCACTTATTAAAGTAGTATACACTACGATGATATAATGATTCCCCCTAGCTGAAACCAGGTGGCATGTAGTAAAATCAATCCCCCACTTGGTGAAGGGACCAACAAAAATAACTAGAAACATGGGAGCAGGGTGTGCCCACATCTTCCGAGAGAAGATATGACATGGGTGACAGTTCTTGACCACCTTTACATAATCTTTGATCAACGAGGGCCAAAAGTATCCAATGTAAAGAATCTTTTGGGTTGTTTCCAACCCAGATAGGTAACCACCACATGCTCCTGTGTGACAGTCATTCAACACAAGTTATACCTCTTCGTGAGTGAGAAAATGACAAATAATGCAATTCACTCTTCAATGATATAAAGTATCATCGATGATAAGATAGTTCCGCACTTGATGGCATATTCTTCAACGCTCATCACAAGAAGAAGAAGATGGACACTTTAAAGTTTGAAGATACACATGTATATCTCCATACAAAGGGTCCGAAGATTAAATAAGGAAAAGATCCCCATTGATCAGTGACTCTTCGGGAAAATTATTACCACACTCGATCGGAAGTTCTGAGATTAGTTCAACAAAGACAAAGGAATTTTTAGACTTCTCCAAAACAAAATCCAAGTCAAATTCTTGAAGGATGACTATCCATCAAACGATCTTCCTGTCGATGACTCATCATCTTAACACATATTGAAAAGGGTTCACGACTACTACAAAGATGGTCTTGTGAAGTAAGATGTGTTATCACTCCAGGAAACTCTCTTAGGTTGTATCTCAGAGATGCCTGGTAACTTAACTAATATCTCAATGATTCACTCAAATGGATCAAGTAAGATGACTAAATCAAACCTCACTCACTCAAGACATGCATAAACACACTTAGATTGACAAGGATTTCAACTACTACTGTTCAGAGAGTTTGTAAATAAGTGGATGTGTGGAAAATCCTTACTATACCAGCAGAATCATACAATAAACATATATGAATGGCCGATTACAATAAGTAATCAATTCTTGCAATTCTAACTCATCAATGCAAAGACAGGATGACAACTATCATGCATTAGACAAATGTGAATAACATGAATATAACATTCAAGTACAAGTACAGACTAGATAAGAAGATAGGAATCTGAACAAGTAATGGTAAAAGAAGCTTGTATTACTTAATATCAGAATGAGAAGCTTGAGTACAAAGTCTAAAAGAGTCTCCAAAATCCAACCCTTTGTTCATCTTCTGTCTTCAGCTTTATAGCTTTACAATACAGTTTTCAGATCCTAAATTAATGGATCTAATTTTCTAAATACAGAAAGTAAACAATATTCACAAAAAACTAGGAAGAGACCCTCAAGATGAGGTCAATCCATATCTAATGATCTTCAAGAGTGATAGAGTGCTGATGAAGTGAAGCCTAGCCTTCCAAGGCTGTTTGATTTGGTCCTCCAAGGATAAAATTCGAATTTGTTGAAGTGTGCAAAAATCCTGATTTTCTGTCTTTGAAAAAGATACCGAATATGATTGAAACACCTCTTCTTTTCCTTATCCCTCAAAAATAGCCATTGGGTTTGACTTGATAATTCAACAAATGTCCATTCAAAGAGGCTTCATACCATTCAAACTCAAAAAATCCTGATCTGGGCAAAAACTCAGTGATTCTGGCAGTTACAGGCTTTCGGTGGTTAAGAGGGGCAAAATTTAGGCCTCTTAACCACCGAAAGAACTGCTTTCGGTGGTTAAGAGGGAAAAATTTAGGCCTCTTAACCACAGAAAGATGTAACTTTCAAAAACGGATCCGCGGCGAATTAATTTGCGTGGGAATCACAATGACTCGGATTTTTCTTTGAATTGGATGACAAATGGCTCAATAATCAACAATTGAACTCGAATTCCACTTGGCAACCTTGACAAATCATGGGATTATGGCTTCTGAGTATGAGTTTGCATTAGGAAATCACGGTATCATGACAATAACAACTCAGATTCAATATTGAATATTAATGAAATTGAAACATAAATAAAATGAAGTCATAATGATTTTGTATCCTCATGACTGGAGATAATGAAGGCCTATGTGACAAATCAATTTTGTTATCTGAAAATCATGCATGGAATTTTGGATTTCTGTCGAGCCTTAATTCTAAAATGATAATTGGTAGTTAAAAGGAGAACAAGGCATAAATCTTCAGATAAGATGCCATAAGAACTTCATACCTCACCACCTAGATAAACTTTCGGTGGTTATAACTTAATGATTGCGCCCATTTGACATCTGTCTCATGAAAAAGCACGAGCTTTTTCCTTTTGCAAATAGAAACTTTTTCGGTGGTTAACAGGCCCTTTATTTTTGCCTCTTAACCACTGAAAACCAAGACTTTCGGTGGTTAATGAGCAGTTTTTTAGCCCCTCTTAACCACCAAAACCTGAGATTTAAAGATTTGATCGCCAAGACCAAAATTGATGTTTTTTCCAAGTTTGTATCCAAATAGAAGACCTTTTAACACACTTAAAAAAATTTGGAAATGAATTTTTGGACCTGTTCCTATCACCTAAAAATTGGTAAAATGACAGTGCTATTTTAGGAGATAACATCTGGCTCCTACTCGGGGATGGAATCCTCCCAATGAGGTTCCAAGAACAAGTAGTTCCAGTTGCCTTATCGGTTGGGCTATGGAGTCATGTGGCCTGTGCAATCAGTAGCCTGCTCTGCTTATTTAACCAAAATCTGAAAACAATATTTGCGTAGCTTTGAAATTGCAGTTCCATTGGGCATGGAGTTAGTAGTACAACCACCCTCTAAACACCTGTAACTTGCATGCAACCTTCTACTTATTCATGAAATAAACAACTGAAAAAGATCTAACTGCTCATATGGCGAGCTTATTCCTCTACCTATCCCTACTCTAACCGGATCTGCATTTGGGTTAGGTAGAGGATGATTTCCATAACAACCAGCCAAGCAATTTTAATACTGAAACAATCTAATCTTTATCACTGATCAACAGATGAAGTTGGACATGAAACAACAGTGATAAGAGTTCATCCAAGAAACCATACTCACCCATAAACAATGGTAAGCTAAGGAAATCTGAAATCTTCAGGTTCTCTAAAATGTATAAGTCCATGAAACCTGCCATTGGATCCTCAAGAAGAAGATAAGAATCATGCTGCTCATCTGTAGCAGACACTTGCTCAGCCATGACTATTTCTCTAACAGAAGACGAATAATCTTCTGGTTCTCTTGATATTAACTCGTGATCATCAAAAACTACAATTTCCTTATCAGAATAATGCTCACAAGAGGATAACAACATAGGATTTCCATCACATGAAAAAGGATCAACAAAGAACATGTAATCTCTTATGCAGTCCTCATTCTTCATAAGCTCTTCTTGATTTACAAATTGATCATAAACTTCACAAGCATACCTATCTCTGGAGGACTCAACAAATATTGAAAATTCTGAATATGAAATGAACTCACATGCTCGTTGTTGTTCCAAATCTTCTTCAACCTCATTACTCCCCTGCTCAAATCTGAAGTATACTGACATTCGGCTTTCTCATGTGCTCGCAGATTTTCAGAGTCAACCTGTATTCTAATCCACCTGGATGCACAGATGTTCTCCTCTACCTCTTGAGCATCTTCAAACAACTGAGTTAAGGATGGAGACTTCCGTTCTAACAGAAGAAGGGAAAGTTCTAAATGAAGACCCATAATATAACATATGATGGAAAATGTCTCTGTAGGCCGGATCTCCAAAGGCATGTCATGATAAACACGGTAAAACCTTATATTGAAAACATGCAAGGCTTCATCCTGCTCTTGTTTCAAAGCATAGAAATTAACAAGGTGAGAATCTAAAGATTTGTATTCACCCCAATACTTCAGAAAAGCATTAGAGAACTCAATCCATGAGCAAATAGAATCATCTTTCAGACCCTTAAACCATGTAGCAACATCTTTGATCAGAGACTTTGAAAAAAATCTCATGGTCACATCTTCATGAGTGATTTGAAAATGATCAACAAAATCCAAAAAGGAGTCCATGTGTCTCTCAGCTGAATCTTGATTCTCTCCGGAAAACCAAGGGAGATATTCATAACAGTCATCAGGATAAGGATGAAGAAGATGGGGTAGCTATAAAGATTTGAACATCTTCGTACGGATCTTAACTTGAAAGGTTGTGGACTGATCATGAGAGATGGTAATTTGTTGACAAGGTTCAGATATTATGGCAAGAGGGGCTGAGATATGGATAGGTTTTGAAACAAGTTCAACCTCCTCAAGGTTATATGAATGCTCAGATTCAGAGGGAATCTGAATGCATAACTCGTCTTTAGGAATAGGCTGAGGTAAAGATATAGAATCTACATCTACGATGCAGGGTTGTTGGGTTTCCTCTTCTAAAGACGGATATATACAAGAAGGATGATGATTTTTTGAATATACAAAGTAGAAAATAATTATCTTTACACACGAAGGGAAAAGCACGAAAGAGTTGATAAATAAATACAATAGTTCGCAAAGTAGACTAATGAACTGGTACCTGGATTTGAAATTTAACTCCTTCATCTTTTGTCAACTAGATCCTCCCCAATGGAGTCTTTAATCATAGATTCGCCAGATAGAAGATTACAACCAAGTAAATGTCCAGGCTTTGTCTATCATCAAAGATGGATCTGTGTCGTGTCCCAAGGAAGCTGAGCTTCAATCTCCTCTCCCCGGCAACGATGCCAATTTGTTATCACTCCATGAAACTCTCTTAGGTTGTATCTCAGAGATGCTTGGTAACTTAACTAATATCTCAATGATTCACTCAAATGGATCAAGTCAGATGACTAAATCAAACCTCACTCACTCAAGACATGCATAAACACACTTAGATTGACAAAGCTTTCAACTACTACTGTTCAGAGAGTTTGTAAATAAGTGGATGTGTGGAAAATTCTTACTATACCAGTAAAATCATACAATAAACATATATGAATGACCGATTACAATAAGTAAAAAATACTTGCAATTCTAACTCATCAATGCAAAGACAGGATGACAACTATCAGGCACTAGACAAACGTGAATAACATGAATATAACATTCAAGTACAAGTACAGACTAGATAAGAATATAGGAATCTGAACAAGTAATGACAAAAGAAGCTTGTATTACTTAATATGAAAATGAGAAGCTTGAGTACAAAGTCTAAAAGAGTCTCCAAAATCGAACCCTTTGTTCATCTTCTGTCTTCATCTTTATAGATTTACAATACAGTTTTTAGATCCTAAATTAATGGATCTAATTTTCTAAATACAGAAAGTAAACAATATTTACAAAAAACTAGGAAGAGACCCTCAAGATGAGGTCAATCCATATCTAATGATCTTCAAGAGTGATAGAGTGCTGATGAAGTGAAGCCTAGCCTTCCAAGGCTATTTGATTTGGTCCTCCAAGGATAAAATTCGAATTTGCTTAAGTGTGCAAAAATCCTGATTTTCTGTCTTTGAAAAAGATACCGAATATGATTGAAACACCTCTTCTTTTCCTTATCCCTCAAAAATAGCTATTGGGTTTGACTTGATAATTCAAAAAATGTCCATTCGAAGAGGTTTCATACCATTCAAACTCAAAAAATCCCGATCTGGGCAAAAACTCGGTGATTCTGGTAGTTACAGGCTTTCGGTGGTTAAGAGGGGCAAAATTTAGGCCTCTTAACCACCGAAAGATGTACTTTCAAAAACGGATCTGTGGCGAATTAATTTGCATGGGAATCACAATGACTCAGATTTTTCTTTGAATTGGATGACAAATGGCTCAATAATCAACAATTGAACTCGAATTCCACTTGGCAACCTTGACAAATCATGGGATTATGGGTTCTGAGTATGAGTTTGCATGAGGAAATCACAGGATCATGACAATAACAACTCGGATTCAATATTGAATATTAATGAAATTGAAACAGAAATCAAATGAAGTCATAATGATTCTGTATCCTCATGACTGGAGATAATGAAGGCCCATGTGACAAATCAATTCTGTGATCTGAAAATCATGCATGGAATTCTGGATTTCTGCCGAGCCTTAATTCTGAAATGACAATTGGTAGTTAAAAGGAGAACATGGCATAAATCTTCAGATAAGATGCCATAAGAACTTCATACCTTACCACCTAGATAAACTTTCGACGGTTATAACTTAATGATTGCGCCCATTTGACATCTGGCTTATGCAAAAGCACGAGCTTTTTCCTTTTGCACATAGAAACGTTTTCGGTGGTTAACAAGCCCTTTATTTTCGCCTCTTAATCACCGAAAACCAAGACTTTCGGTGGTTAATGAGCAGTTTTTTAGCCCCTCTTAACCACCAAAACCTGAGATTTAAAGATTTTATTGCCAAGACCAAAATTGATGTTTTTTCCAAGTTTGTATCCAAATAGCAGACCTTCTAGCACACTTAAAAAAATTTGGAAATGAATTTTTGGACCTGTTCCTATCACCTAAAAATTGGTAAAATGACAGTGCTATTTTAGGAGATAACAAGATGTAATGATGGAGTCGTTGGACATCATGAACAACTACCAAAAAAAGTTTATCAACATGTGTGTAGTTGAGTTCTGGTCCTACCAAGCCCCGACTAAGATAGTAGATAACATGCTCTTCGAAGTGCGTCATCCTCTTGGACCAAGACCATGCCAATAGTAGAATCAGGGGAAGCCAAATACAACAAGAAATAATTTCCATAATCCGGAGGAATGAGCAGAGAAGGAGACATCAGAGCACATTTCAACACTTTGAAAGAGTACTAATTCGCTTCATCCCAATATAATGGGACCTGTTTCTTCAAGAGACACATAAACCCTTTAGTAATTTCAACATATTTGGCAACAAAACATCGAAGAAAGTTGGCTTTTCTATGTAGACTTTGAAGCTGGGGGATTGTGTGAGGGGGAGGCAATTGAACTATTGCCTCAACCTTTAGAGGATCAACTATGATCCCTTTTTAGTTGAAACGATAAAACCTAACAAGCGTCTCGATGTCATGCAAAAACTACACTTATTTGGATTCAAGTGAATTCGATAATAGCGACACCTCTCAAAGATAAGTCATAAATGGGTGGGATGATCGTATATCTTACGAGAACTTGATTCTAGATCATCAATATACACCTCAACTATGTGTTTGAAGTTGTGGAAGGCAAACGACACGGTCCGCTGAAAAGTGGCTCAAGCATTCTTAAGGCCAAAATGCATTTTCCTATATGTGAATGTACTGAAAGGACAAATAAATGATGTTTTATGTTGGTCCTTGGGCTTGATCTAAATATGGTTGTACTCATAAAAACCGTCCATAAAATAAAATACCTCACAACCCACACATTCATCGACAATCTGGTCAATGAATGGGGTTGGAAAATTGTCTTTCGGAAAATCTTTGTTAAGATCACGAAAGTCCACACAAACATGGATTGCCTTGCCTTTTGTTGACAGGAACATGGTTCAACACCCATTTTGTCAATTGCATTGGATACATGAAACCAACCTTGATGAGTTTATCTACCTCAGCCTTGATCACCACTGCCTTGCGAGGATTGACTAGGCGAAGCTTCTGTTGAACAAGCTTAACATTGGAGTAAGTTGTGATCTTGTGTTCAATGATACATGGGTCAATGCCTGACATATCCTCATAAGACTAGGAAAAGACGTTGCAAAACTCTCTAAATAATTCACTGTAGATCTGAATCTCTTCGGAGGAACAATCTGCTCCGACGAAGATGTTTTCCACGATGTCAGGGGTTCTAGAGATGTCGATAGGAATTGTTTCAGCTATACTTGCCATATTTCCCTCGACATAGATTCCATGTGTGGCCAGAGGGTTAACATGACAAGGGGCATATCCATTCACATTCATAATGAACTCTCCTTCGTCTATTCTCCTCAGCTCGAGTAACAAATAAGATTTGTGGTGAAGATCGTCCCAAGGTATGTTTGGCCCAATCATTTCCTCCAAAATTGCCTCATCAGAGGGAAAGACTAATACTAAAGGATCGTAAGTGGCGAGAGAGTCTTGAGCCCAAATAGGCTCGATAATGGGATATAGCTCTTGTGGGGGAGTCAGATGAGTGTTTTCCAAGGCTTGCTGGACAATACTGTATGCAACCTCAGTAATGGATAAGGGCATAGCCATTCTAGGGTGCCCTACCCCTTCCATCGAAGCCAATGGGGAAAGTAAAATCCACGGGTCATTAAAGTAACTCGTTCTAAAAGAAGTGTCTTGAAATATTACAACCTTCATATGGTCGAGGACAACTGAAATAAACTTGACATCATTAGCAGGTGGTGGATAATTGAAAGTCCCCATTAAATATTGAAACAATCCAACACCTAAGTTGATGGTACCTGGCTGTGGGTTGTCAATCATTGGGACCGTGGATGTCCTCTATGAAGGTTCAGAATGAGAGAAAGATAGCTGATCAACAATTATAATCTAAACTTCGTGATGAAAACATAAGACCCAAAAAACAATGGATACAACCTTTGTCATAGCATAGGTCCAACTCCGCCCTAACAAAATATTGTAGTCAAGAGGCGCATCGACTACTTCTACTTCAACACACACATTTTTTCCCTCCAACTTCATCTAGAAGGAGGGAATTATGCCATGTGGTCTAAAATATTACCCGTCAAACACGGTTATCAACATGGGTGACAGAGACAACTCACGTTGACCAATGGCCTTCCAACCTGCCAACGACATCACGCAAGTCGAGGAACCCTCATCAACCACTTTACGAAAAATGTTATGTTTCAATGATTTCGTGGCATGCACCACTACTATCTGAAAAGGGACGTGGTGAGTAAGATGAGGTTTATAATATGTAGAGTCAAAAAAAATAATTCCCGAGTTATTAGTCTCGACTTCTCCCAAGAAAGAAAACAATGCTTTCCTCTATGAGGGGCAACTCTGGAGGACTTCCAGAGCATACATTGCATAAGGAGTTTGTGCCAGATCCTCCATGATGGAGTAATTCTAAGCAGCCCTTGCATTTGGGTTGTGAGAATCCTTTTTAAATGCACCCTTAGGGATATGAGTCATAGTTTCTCCCACATTATTCTCAATTTTAAGAGGAGGCAGTGGGTTGGAGGCTTCTTTTTCCTTCTCAGCAGATTTTGGAATTCCATAATTATGAGCCTTGGTTTGCATATGAGCATTAGAATTCATCATATAAACATTTGTGGCTCCGTTGTTAGTATTAATCACGGGGGCTCCTTAATTTCCCCCACGTGTGTTCATGGATGAGGAAGCTTGAGCCAATATTTACACTTGTGGAAAAGGGCTGGTTAACATGACATGCTGCTGCTATGCCAATAGCTTTTGGGATTCCTCAAGCTAAGAGCATTGGTGAGTCAAGTGGTCGTCCATGCAAATATTACACAAAAAATTCACCTTCATCTTTTCATTTTTTCCCTCACTAGCATTATTCACAGCCTTCTTATCCCCATTACCCTTCTTTTTTTTAGATTTCGTCTTTCCCTTAGATTGTTGCTTACCCTTGGGATTTGTCGATTTCTCACTGTGTCCATCTGATGTTTGGGTTACGAGGGAAACCAAATTAGGAGTTTGGTTGGCCATAGTTTGTTGAATCAGTAACTGTTGTAACTGATTAGTCAAATGATCTGTGGACTTGCTCTGTGCTGAGCCTACTATGCCATCAACATGAGGCCTAGAATTTTGTTTGCTCTTGTCGAAATTCGACCACGACGCGTTGGGCAGGATCTTGTACAACATACCAAATTGAGAGTAAATCAACTCCAGTTGTTGGGCTCTCATGATATCCTCTTCTTCGGAAAAAAACCCGGATGTCGCGATGTCTTTAGATACATAAGGCACCAAGGACTTTAGGAACCACTCAAGAAAAAATGCGGGAGGGACCTTAAATTTGATCAAGCTCTTTCGTCGACGCCATTCTCGGATGTGATCCGAGATATGGACGACTTTTGTTTTCTTGAAGTTGGCCAAAAAATTGGTGTCGACATTGTATCTTACCGGTAACTAGAAATGGTTTAAGAAAACCATATCTAGCTCATTAAAGTAAGCGTACTTTGATCTATCAAGCTCGATATAGCATTTTGCGACACCCCTATAAGAGTGCGTAGAAACAAACTAAACTAAATGTAATCATCCTTTAACGAGTTTGATGAGCACCATAAATGAAATATCGTAACATGATCACTTGGATCCTCACTAGGATTGCCATCAAACTTAGGGATGTACGAGGGAAACTTAGTCGGCATGGGGGGCCAACACAGATCATGACAGATTGGGTCGTTCAACAATCTCGACAAATTTGGAAAATGCAGAGTTGTCAGGAAAAGTAGTCTAGGTTGTTGTGGATTCAAATGAAAAGAGGGGCTTGGATTTTGGCTGGAACCATGTTGCCAGGAAAAGTTTGACCGGTGTCCAGAGTTTTGGTAGAAATCATGGTGGCCTTGGTCAGTAAAAGGAGTTTGCGTTTGATTCTGCATTGTTGATTGATTCTCGTAGTTGGATGACATGCTTTATGTAGGGATTTCTCCTTATATGATATTCCAAGGACCTTGGTTGGGGATGCCCCTAGCCGAACCTCCTGGCATAGGTACTGAACCTTGCCCTGGGTTCCATGGAAAATCAAGCAAACAAAAGACTGGTAAGAAGAACAGTTATGTCAATCAACACTAGAGAAACTTACCGGTGCAAGTGTAACTCAAACATAGAAACACCCTTCGGGTATACTCTCCAAAGTACAATCTGAATTCTACCCTAGGTACCATGGTATACCCCCATAGTCACCTGTATAAATCCCTAAAAACAAGAAACTAGGTTGCTAGCTTGTAATCAGTCACCAGGAGGGTACAGTCGACAGTCGGGCTGATCATAATAAGCAGGATAACAAAGTCCGAAGCCTTTCAAGAATACTGAAGGAAAATGGTCCAGAAGAAAACTGAGGATATCGAATGGATTCGAGGTCCATGAGGCTTCGTAGTCAAATGTGATCAAAATACATCCAAAGAACGACCCTCAATATATGATCCCCACTATGCTCGGTCCGGATTTGGAGGGATTATCTCCTCCACCTTTCCTCATGCGATCTCATTGTTTATCCCCTGTGTTAGAGGGGGGTCTCAGTTGACTCTTATGAAAATGGACTCTGACACTTCCTATCACAGACTCTTATGTTTTTTTAAGCGGCCTTGAAGAGTTTCCTCTCCACATCTATTTCAAGGTCCCAGAGCCTAAAATACTTGGTGAACCCTACAAACAAAAGTCTAGTTGATTTTAAGTGTTAATCGTTGATTTTAAGTGGCTTGATTTACTCAAAAGGGTATGGATGTGAAACTTATGGTGTTTTCAAGAGACGAAAGAGAAGAAATAAAATATTTAGAGCATCCATGCAAAAGAAAACTATGTTCTACAATTGAAAAATGCCTTTTAATCTTTGCAAATGCAAACTTTTTGAAGTATAGTCCAAGATCCCAAAATGAAAAAAATTTCCTAGAATTCACTTTTCGTTTTACAATGCAAATGCAAACTACTAAACTTTCAAGGAAATAGCAAAGAAGGAACTTTGGAAACAAAACTCTTTTCATTTGTAATAAACAACCTATGCTAAAAATACCAAACAAAAATGCATAACTAAATGCAACAATTATTTATTTTTTGAATGCTTAGAAAAGATAATCACAAGTAAATGATATTTTTTCATTTTTCAAAGAACAAACAAGGTAAAGAGAAAATAAAACCAAGACTAACATGAACCCTATACCACAACTTGAACACAGGGATTCACTGGAAAACACATGAGGATCTAACGCTTATAAGTTCACCCTAAACCTTTAAGGAAAACAAAAGAAAATAAAGAAACAAGAAGGGTTCTTTACAAAGTGAAAGATAAACTAAATATTTAACCCAACCAAACACAATTAACAGAGACCTTGAAGAGTTCAAGAAGGCCTGAGAAGCACAGAGCTTTGTGCAAGGAAAGTTTTTTTTTTTTTTTTAAACCCTTCCAAAACACAGAGATGCATGTTGTGCACGAGCAACCTTCATATGTATGTAGGTTGTATATTATGAAGGCCACATATGTACATGTGCTATACAAAGGACATGGAATGTACACCTCTGTAAACTTTCAAAAAAGAAAAAGTTTTGGACAACCAACTAGGCATGGAAGGTTGGTAGGCACCTGAAAGGTGACCAAAGACCCTAATTGACTTAGTAAACTTGGAAAACTAAAAAAGAAATTGTAAAAATCAAATGAAACCAAAATCTCCCACTAAGGTCCTAGAGAGACTTCTTAGTGGAGTCACCAATTCTACTATGGGGAAAATCGCCCTAAACTGGGTCTAAGGAATATACAGAGTGATAAATCCCTTAAAATACTGATCTACCTTTAATCTACCCCAAAACCATCTAAACCAAATGATGAGAGAAAGACGAAAGAGAGGGTTAATGAGTGCACCTTCAATCCTTGTGGTTGGTGTAGACCTCTTTCGCTTGTCTACACCTCCTAGATCAAATATCTCCTCCCAAAGATGATTTGCAAGGGGTTTAGGAATACAATGCAACAACATGTAGGATCTCTAATAATCACTTTAAAAGTATATACATAACTATTAATGCTCAAAATAACAAGAACATGTAAACATAGGGTTTTGGGACAAGGATAATCTCTTTTAATCAAATTCAAGATAAAAAGGGTTACAAACTTTGCCAATGACTACTCTACGAACCAAGTGCGGGCTCCACTATCATGGATCCAAGTGCATCAATCCCACATTAGCTTCTCACAACCAACATACCATCAAAGGAAGGGGGAAAGGTTGCATAAGGGGAAAGGTTGGAGGGGAAAGCTGAGGCTAAAACTCGGAATGAGATACAAATCTTGGACAAAGAAAGGGAGGGGATTTTGGCAGAGTTTTCTTATTCTCTTGTTCATGTCCATAAATGACTCCCCAAGAGCTCTTTGTATATGAGAAAAATATGGTTATTCGGTTTGGGGACGACTTACAAGGGGTAAAATGGTTAGGAAACCCTTTATAGCCTGTAAACTCTGCCGAATTTCACGCAATTTTATATTTTTTGCATCATGCATGTGTACGCAGGCTATTAGTGCAACAAGGAACATACACTATCCAAAAAAGGTTTTTTTAGAAGGAAGCCTCATCAATATTTTTGGAAAAGTATGCAAATGTAATGTCTTGTATGCACAAATATGGCATTTTGGACTATAACAGACTGGCCACAACATCTTGAGATACTTTTGGAGAAGCAAAACCTTAACGAGAGACAACAAAAATAGGTGAGCAAGGTACATGTATATGATTTAGACATTGAATATTTCAAGGGAAAGAAGAATATAGTTGTTGACGCCTTATCCAGGAGATTTGCAGCCTTTTCTATGATAGAGATCTCAGCAGGCTGGAAGTCCACTCTCTTGGTGGAATACTCCAAGAATACCTTCGCTTGTGAGATGATGGGGGGGAATATCTAGGATGATAGGTACAAGGTAGTGGATGACACCATATAATACAAATAAATGATCTATCTTGTCCCTGGGTCCACACTCGAGGATAATATTTTGAGGGCAACACATAATGCACCACTGGAAGGGCATCAAGGGTACCTAAAAACCTACAGGCAGGTTAGGGAGAGATTCTCATGAAAGGGTCTCAAAGGGGATGTACTTCATCACATGAGGGAATGCACGAATGGCCAACATTAAAAGTGAAATTTCACCCATCTTTCAAGACTGCTCCAACCCTTAACGATCCCAGAACAAAAATGGGAAAGCATCTCCATCGACTTCATCATAGGATTACTAAAGCTGCAGGGAAGGGACTATATTTATGTGGTGGTGGAAAAGTTAACTAAGTATGCACACTTATTTTCTATTGCTACAGAGTATAGTGCATATTAGGTAGCATATCTATTCTTCAGGGAAGTTTTCAGACTCCATGGCCCATCGAGGAACATAGTTAGTGACCGAAATAACAGGTTTCTCAGTGCATTTTGGAGGGAGTTGTTTAGTTTATATGGGTCAAAGTTGACACCTAGCACTAACTATCATCCCTTGATAGATGGGAATATTGAGATAGTAAATAAATGGGTATAAGGGTACCTTAGGAACTATGTTTCATGGAATAAACATGCATGTATAAAATGGTTTCTTCTAGGTGAGCATTCCTACAACACCACTTATCACATGTCCATCGGGATGAGCCCATTCAGGGCATTATATGGATATAATTATTTGTCTTTTGTGGATTTGGAATTCTGAGGGAGAAGAGATTCTAAGGCCAAAAACTGGTTACAGGAAATTCATGACATCTTAAGAGTCTCGAAGGAGAATCTGTAGGCTGCTCAAAATCAACAAAAAATGTATGTAGATAGACATAGGGTAGAATGCAACTTTGAGGTTGGAGATCTTGTCTTTCTCATATTGCAGTCATATAGATAGTCATCATTGAAGAAGAGTAGTGTAGAGAAGGTCAAGCCTCACTTTTACATACCATACAAATTTATCAGGAGAGTTGGGGAAGTGACATACGAGCTAGAGCTACCAAAGGGTAGCAGGATCTCCAACACCTCCCATGTATCTTGCCTCAAGAAGGAATTGGGACAATATGTCACTGCTTTGGAAGATATTACTCCACTAGATGAGGAAGGAAAGTCGGTTATAGATACTGAGAATATAGTTGATGTCATGTAATGAAGACTTAGGAGCAAGGTTATTCGAGATTATTTGGTTGTATGGAGAGGATTTCCTCCAGAAGATGCTACCTAGGAAGGGGAGGATATTTTACAACACCCTAATCTAGAATTGTTTGAGGAAAATCAATATTGAGAAGGGAGGACTGTAATGTCGCCTTCCAAGTGATTGGGATGACTCAATAGCCTATACAACTCATGTAATCTATAGTCAAGGAAAAAGGGAGTCAAGGAGGTGTCACCAGGTAAAAATATTGTCAAACCCTAAAAGTGACATTAAATAAAATAAACAATTATATTTAATGGAATTGGAGGGAAATTAAAGTGAAGATTTGATTTGGTCAAAATGGGGGAAAGATATAGAAGGTCCAAAGGAAGGACAAATAGAGGAGCAACCCTTCCCCTTGACATTATGTTTTGATATCTTATTGAGTGCTCTTGTAGCGAGCATTTATGTTGGGGTTCTGGGTAAAACCCTTCCACTGCAGGTTTAGTTTTGGTGGTGCAATATCAACCCTAGCTAGATAAGAGGGGGAATCATCCAAATCCTCATTTGTGTTCATTGAGGTGCTTGTTTTCATTTTAGAGAGAATTTGAAGTCATATTAGCTCGTGAAGGGGGTTTGTGGTAAAATTATGAAGGAGACTATATTAGGGCCGCAATTGTTAGGAGGGTTTTGTGCGCTTGGGAAAGGAGGCATCCCCATGGGTTGTGTTAGCACATAGGATGTGTAGGGGTCAAAATGATTTGGTTTTGTCTTGTTTTGAGTCATAGGTTCTTCAAATCTTAGGTTTTGGGTTATATTTCATGTCATAACTAAATTGTTTGGTTTTATTTTATAAGCAGTCTTGTTTTAGTTTTGGTTTAGAATCTTAGTGTCATGGTATTATTCATCGTCATAAGAATAAGGGTCCACATGGGTCACACTCTTGGTCTAAAACATCATCATCATGATACATCTCGTCTCAAAGGTGTACACAAGTTTCCATTATGTCATTTTCCAACCATTTAGAGGTCAAGTCATAGGTTAGATCTATTTGCTGCCTACTCACCTAAAAGTTCACAACATACTAAAGAAGTACCTCATGCACTTATTTTTCATCATTGCAATTTGGAAACATGTCAGGGAGAATTTCATTGTCTTCAATGCTTTCATTCAACATGATTTTCAAAGATTATTTCAAGGGAAAAACTCTAATAGTTTCCTTGAAGCGCGCTACTGGAATTTGAAAATTGGTACTGCAGACTGGCACTGCAAAATGACGTTGTAAACTAGATGAAGAAGATTGTTCAAGATTGGATGCCTCCCTCTAAGTCAAGTTCAGGTTCACAAATAACTAGCCTAAATTCAAACATTACCAGGTACCCCTTGATGATTTGCATGCTCCTTAAAAGGTTGACTAAGGAAGTAGAACTGTTATGTATTGTTGGCACTATGAATTGTTAAATGTTCATGTGCTGCTAACACTCAAATCCATTGTTATGGTGATCTAAAACCTTCTTATTGGCCAAATTTTTTATCTCAGGGTCATCCTACAGTTCCCTTTTGTAAACAAGTAATTTTTTCCCACTGATTTTCTTCCGCGCTACAAACTGTCTATTTTAACCCTACACCACAAATTGCGCACTGTGAACTGGCATTGAAAATTCTCTGCCTTTGGATTATTAAAACCATTTTCATTTTGAAATCAGTCTAAGGCCCAGGTTTTGAACCATTTTTTATAGGCTCCCTCTCAGACATGAAAGGTATGGTCAATCCTTATAAAGTCGATCTCAATTACGTTGCAGGATTGCGCTGCGAATTGGTACTGGCGCTGCAAATCCTCTACTTTACAGAGTTACATCTTTTTCCTGTTTGTACTTTTTATCAAGGATCAATTGATGTCCCTCTTATCATTCCTATTTGAAATTTTCTCCACTTCATACCATTGCTGTGAACAAGATTTCAGACAAGTGAACTCCATGCATACTAGCTCTGTTATCAAAATCTAAAAACCCCGTTTACTCTATATTTCATACAACAATTGTCATAAGAAGTTGCAAAAAGTGTTTTTCAAATAGTAATTATGGACAATTAGTAAAATAGGAAGACTCACAAGGGGGGAGAGATTATGAGAACTGAACCATATGACATGCAACTCATCAACTCTGAACCATTGTTCAAGTAAGCTTTCCAGAGGGTGGGTTGTCTCAATTTCTGTTGAAAGATGCAGAGAGGACATCCAAAAGTGGCCAAGGAGTTTGCACTTAATTTTAATGGGACAAAGACTAAGGTGGGGATGCTGGAGTTTGATGTCTCTGAGCATTCTATATCTATAGCTACAGAGATACTTGACTATGGTGGAATTGGTTTAAATCCATGTCATTAAAATCTTGTTTCTCCAAAGAATTCCTTAAGCCTCAATATCAAGGAGACAACTTATCTAAAGGAGTGCCCATAAGTCACATGCTGGAATGTTTTAACAAGATTCTCAAGGTCATCCAAAGGTAGTTCACATGTGAAGGGAGGTTCAATATGATATACCGATACCACATCAGATTACTATTACACTTCACTAGAAAATAATCCATGAACCTTCCATTCTATCTTTTCAAGAGTATTGAAAAGATGTTAGACATAGTCTAGGCTAAGTCAAAGCAGGTAGACACTAGTGTTTTTCACTCTAGTCTAATCAAGATGTTAGTAATGGAAGAGTTAAAGAAAACTAACACTGACTGGGAAAATTTCCTAACTACATCACATTTTTAGTTATATATTGATCCTACACCACAGTCCAAAATACAAGCTCATACCCCTATTGAGAGGACCGTTCATTCATATTCAAGCAAGAAGAAGAGGGTGACTAGGAGTGAGAAATATTTCCAGGCTACTGATGAAGCAAAAGAAGGTGGTACTTCACAACCTCCCGAAAGACAAGTTTCACCTGTGGCAGAACCTACCCCCATGGAGATTCCTTCAAGCAAATCGAGAATCTTAAAAGGCAAAAATCTTGTCTTTTCCCCACTAGTTGTTGCAAACAAAGTCAAACCTAGAAGACCCTTTACTAGATCAACAACTAGACAACATGTTCCCATGAAAGATGATACAACATATATTTCATCTCAACAAAAAGACAAATCTCAATATTCTAAGTATCCCATAGAGGTTATTGACATCAACACTCCTCATCATAAAAGTAATCCTACCTTCAAAAAACTCAGAAGGCAGCTTAAGGAAGCATGAGTTGAAATTGATAAGTTGAAGAAAGAAGATTTGGGTTCCAGGATAAAGCTAAAGGAGATGTTGGATATGTATGAGGAGACAATTGATAAGGCAAGGTTCATGGCTAAGAGGTTTTTTTCCCTTCACAGGAAAATCAAGAATGTATATAGGCAGAATAGAGCTTGCCAAGTTGAAATCAGAAAATTAAAGGCATAGTTACAACCTTTCAGAGAAGAAGTGGCAAACAAGAAATTGGATATGATGGCCAAGGTGGCTACTAGAAGGAGTTCCAGGACAAAAAGATAAATAAAAGATGATATTCTAAAACCAACATCATTTTTGTCAAGGTTTTTTGTTGCATGCAGTTACAACACTAAATGATGGTTTTGAATTTTGATCTAAAATTAACATCTTTTTATTTTTTCTTCAAGGACATATCAGAAGGTAATAAGTTTGTAGTATATCTGGAAGAATTACACTACCCATGGTACAATTTTTAAGGATTTAAAACTTTTTTCAAAGAAAACAGTTTGCTATAGGAAAATTCGCAATGCGTGGACTCATTGGCACTGCGAACTGTCTCTCTTAGGATAGTTTGCAATGCTGCGCTGTGAACTCAGATGTTTGAATATTTTGGAGGGAAGGGAGGTTTCCAGGTGTCAAGGGGAGCTCATACCAACACTCAGAGGATCAATTTCACTTTGGAAGGCCACATGCCTCAACGAGCTTCAAGCATAAAGACACATCATTAGTTGTTGAGGACTTGTTGTATACGTTTCCAACATCTTCCTTCAAAATGACAATTTGTTATTTTTTGGTTGTACACCCATTGCCACACTTCCCTTAGGCATTGGATCCTATGAGGAAGTTAAGGGATGGATTGTAAATCTCTCCTTTTATAATTTTTTTATTTAAGAGGCATGGTAATAGAAGAGGAGGGTTCGGATGGTTGAATACAAAACTCTTATTTTTAGTCTTCATTAGTAGCAAAGTTTTCCTGATGTATGGACCATATCCAAGAAAAACTTAATGGTGGAAATTAGTATTTTTATTACTATCATCTCTTTTCTATCTCACTTTGATATCAATATCTATTGAAGGATTCATCACATTGTTGTTTCTTTATTGTAGTAAATGATTTATTGTAGTATTGTATGTAATTGATCAAAGTGTTTTTTCTATTTGGATTAAGAATTTCTTATTCAAATGAGTTTTCTTTCATATGTGTCCTAGAAATACCTGATGTAAACTGATACACATATTACACTTTTCTTGCTAAGTCTTCCATCTCTCATTTATATCTCTTAAATCCTGATTTGAAGCTATTCAAAGCCTTGCTTGCTGGTGTGTATTTCATGTAAAGATTTGTGATTGACATCTTAAATTGAGTTTTACATCCATTTTCCACACTCTTTAAAAGATTATCCTTTACAGTCTGATGGGTATTCAAATTAGATATACAACATTCTAGGTGTGACTTATAGTGCTAACATGTTGAAATAGGGTCATCTCACGAGGCCCTACTAGACACCCCGCAGACATCCTGCGAGGACCCCTGTGAATTGGGGTTTTGTAGCAGCTCACTGGATCGAGTCTAGGAAGAGATCTGGAGAAATTGGAGGAATGACCACATAGAAAATTTCACTAGATCATAATAGAGGAGGGATTGAAGAACCTTGGGCTCCATATCTTGGTATCATTCCAGGTTACATTGTGTTGTTTCTAATGTAGATTGTGATGCTGCCTGATAGCCATTAGTTTGTGTGCTTAATAATAATCTGTAACTGTTATTATAGCCCTTGGTTATCATTGTACTGATTTTTGGGAAACTTCCATCCATAATAAGATGCCATTGTTATATTCTCTATTCTATGTGTAATGGGTAAATGATCTATGTTTTGGCACTTCCAGTAGCACTAATACAAACTATTTGGTAAAATCACACAAAGAAGGATAATAAATTTGGGCAGTAGACATATATTTCCATTATATCTTAGTTTGGAACATTGCAGATCGACCCCACATTCCAGTAAATAGAGTGCACAAAGGATAAACCCACTAAAATTTACATTGGATCGACCACACATGTTAGTAAGGAGAGTGTGCGAAGGAGAAACTCGCTGGCATTTGCATTAGATAAACCACACCTACTAGTAAGGAGAGTGTGAAAAGGAGAAACTTGCTGGCATTTTCATTAGATAGACCACACCAGAGGAGAAGACCATCCCAAAGAGAGATTGACCCCGCTTATGCTTCCAAGGAGGGATTGACCCCACAATGTCTTCAATGTGTATCCCCGTTATTGATGTAGATAGAGAATATAGTTCTTGTAGTTGTTTGTTCATTATTAAATGGTTTACAATGGTTCTATTTGAGTTCCATTCACTTCAAATTTAACCTGTCATTCACTCCTTAGCTCACATTTGAACCTAGCCAAATTTACTTGGTAAAATATGGAAGTGTGCAGAGTTTTATACTTCTTTTGGTCTAAAAAACCTTGCATATTAAGTCTCTAGTTTGTTCCTGGTTAATTTCATGACAAATACACAGTGAGATAAATTTGAGCTGACATGCCCTATCGCCCAAACAAAATTTTTGAGTTTAAATTCTACCTAGTTAAAAATTTTGAGCTACATATGTGTTTTCATGGTCGTCTTACTTCCAATGTTTATGGGGTTTGCATGCAATTGTTTTTGGATTTCCATGCATTATGAAAATTTAATGTGGAAGGGGAAACAAAAAGCATAGCTATGGATCTAATTTTGGGTTCGATAACCTTTATAATACATCTCTTTTCCATACTTTTTTATGCACAACAAAGAACAAACAAGAGTTTAAAATCATTTTGTGGGAATGAGTATTTTGTCAAAGAATATTGGTTTCTATTATGTGTGTGACCCATCGGTGGTATACTCTGTTTCGTTTTCTCCATATAAAGACAAATTCGAGGCATGTATTGGTCCCTTGTTCCCTGTGCATAATAAAACATATTATATACTCATGTCTTCAAAAGGATTTGCAGTTATGAAATACCATATTTTATCTTAGCTATCTAAGAAGGAAACAAAATTTTAGTTGGGTTCTTGAGCATTGTAAAAGAAAAGAAGCTTGCATGCATGGTGTTGTAACTTGTATTATAATTATATTGAACATGGTTTAATATTCTCTAATTCCCTTTCTATATTCAATTTCACATATTTAAATGGGGATATTTTAAAATCTAATGAAAAAATAGCTTAAATAGATCCTTATGACTTGGAGCAAAGTCCAAAAGCATAAAACATAAAGGCATGAGTGCTAAATAATTAAAGGTATAAAACCTAGATCCAATGGTTGATATGAATTGTAATCAACGGATGTGATAGCTCTTGGGAATTAAAGTCGAACGATTATTAATGGAGTTAAAACTCTTGATACCACCAAACCACTTGAAGTGTACATGGCATCATATGATCACCATCGGGAGGAAAGGTAAATCCTAAAAAACTACTTATTAACATCATGATACCACCAGTGGTTTGATGTCACATTGCTTCTCACCACTACTACAAGATCTTGCCTCATCGAGCTCATGGACGGAAGTAGGTAGTACTCATTTTTTCCATTTTAGTTAGTGTGTGTGCACAATTTCCAAAGATTCACATTGATAGTGCTGATGCCATTTCCTAGAAGTTTTCTTTGATGAGAAATTATGTATATTCAATATTAGAACAAAACTTTGTTTTTAACCTCTGTTGATTGTGCTCATGTGCCTTGAAAATTCCTTACATTCCAAAGTTTATTGATCATAATACTACCCTAAGATCTAATGTCTTCAATTTTCTTAAAGAACAACTTGAGGAGCGTTGAATCGACAACCAAATTAAGTGCGGGTCTTGTATTTGGACCTACTTTAGTCATTTCAAATTTGTGGACATAACTATTTTGATGATTTATAGACATAAAAATATTTTTATTTTATTTCATTGGTTTTATTACACTATGGTAATGATGCAAGAATTAGGTGCATTGCTGCTAGAGCTTGGTCATGAAAATCTAACATTGTGTATGATACAATCTCATGTATGGTCTTTGTGACCTCTGATTGAAAGACATTCTTTGGCTACATTTTTCACTTTTTCAACCCAATGTGAATTTTGATCAATTATTCTATACTTGCCAATTTTTATGCAGGTTGAATCTATTGTAAATGTTGGCCTTGCATTATACATCTCTCCATCTAGATTCTGGGCCTAATCCCATCATGGTTAGCATTGAGAATAGGGTTATCTCACGGTGTTGATCCCAAAGGTAGTAGAGATTCCAAGAGTCATAACGCTGAAGGGGTTGATGAAAGATCCACCCCTAATCCCTCTGAAACAATCTTGGCATGACATGTGTTAATAAATTAGCAAAACAACTTTAACATGTCTCAAGTCAACACTACCCCTGTAGAGTTAACAATTGTGAACATCATGTTTTTTCTTTCATCAAGGTGGGAATATTTCTTTATCAGTCTAGAAATACTAATTTTCCTATTCATTTATCATACATGCCAAAAAATAAGAATACATAGAACATGTTGAAGCTCATAGCACTTTAGTTTTGCATGGTGATATGATTGTTATTGTGACATGGACATATGCATGAAAATAGTGTAATTTTATGGATGCCTTATAGTTATACTATTGCAAGGTGTTTGTCTCATTGTAAATATTACATCTGTCCTAGAAAAACAAACACAGTTTTAGGAATTGTGGGGTGTTTGTCTCACCCTAAAGATTGCATATGTCCTAGAAAAACAAATACAGTTCCAAGAATTCTGCTAGTTTTTTAGCATTTATGTAGTTTTTCTTCATGATAAATTTTTATAGAAGGTCCAGCTTGTATTCCTAAGGTCTCCTTTATTAGTAGAGGTTTTTAATGTAACTAGTTTTGATTTTAATTTTATAATTCGCTTTTGGTAGTCTATGTTAGATCATGTAGAAATAGGAAGCATTCCTATTACTGAGCAACCAAACCTACCTATGGACAAAGCTGTCAATTTTGAAGAGGTTGAAGAATTTATAAAAGAAAATAGGAAGCTTCAAGCAGAGTAAGTTGAGCAATTTTCTAGTTCATTATCACAATCTAAATTTTCTTATAGATGTAGATATTGTAATACCCCTAGGTTGAACCCCGATTGAAAATATTATTGTAATTGTACATATAGGCTGGTGAGCCATGATATTTTGAGGCCATGGTGCCTGTTTGGTTATTAGGATGGAGAGCCAGAAGCTAAAAAGTTGGTGAGCCTATATTTGTAAAATGTAATCACACTCAGTTTTTAATGAAAACACATCACTGTTGCAGACCAACGATGTAAAAGAGTATGGGGGGATAAACTCCACCAGAATGGGAAAGTGAGGGGCTAAGTGTCTAGGCAAAAGGGGATAAGCTAAGGGGATTAAGTCCAAAGGAATATTTTATTAATATTCCTAAAAACGTATAAAGTATAAAGTATGGATATTTTATATATCCTAAGTCCCTATGTTGAGAAACGTATCACCTTGTGAGGGAATCCATGTGTGGGCCCATGTAGTTCCCAATATGACAAGTGTTAAGTTGGGAACATGCACATAAGTTTAGGGGGATTTAATTCATTTGGGCTATCATTCCATCATCATTCTCACCTCACCACATTTTTGCCATTCGTACTTTCATGCTACCATTACCGTACCCATACCTGTACCAGGGAAATATTATGGAACTGGGATGAAGAGGGGGGTTGTCAGGCCCGTGAGCATTCTCTCCAAGTGAGAGAATTGTTGGGAATTGATTTCCCAAGGTGCCAAGCTATAACCACATGGATCTCAAACTTCCTATCTGACATGTTGTTGAAGCCATGGAAGGGAAGTGGGGCAACTAAAGGACTGTTGAGAAGAGAATGGGCACACTTATTGGCGTGGGACATGCATGTGGGGAATGAGGGACTGTAGGCTACTAGTTTGAGTTGGAACCTGAGTTTGATGTTTATGTTGTTTGAGAGACCTTAGCCTGGTTATGATTTCCTTTCCCAGGTGGAGTTTGAGCCCCAAATCAGGGGTGACACACTACTAAAAGTTACGAGCAGTGCGGTATAAGGATGGGAAGGACGTGGAATATTTGCATGCATTTGGTGTTATTTTTACTAAAGATAATTGCCTACTGTGTGTTAATTTATGTGTTAATATTTATGCATTTATACTCATGGGTTTTTCTTGTACATGCTATATCTATTTACTTGTTGTTATTCTTCATTAATTTGTGCATTTGCAGAGCACTATCAATTAAATAAATGGTATCATAATTTGAAATTTTTGTGTGGCATTTCCCAACAGAGGTATGGGGATGCTACAGATATATAGGCTCTATGATGTTGTATTTTTTTATAGTTATGATTTAAGAATTTTGTATTAAAATTATGATATTTGTACAAAATGGGTATAACATTTTTCTCACCCTCTGTTTTTCTATCCCAGGCCATTTAAAAATATCATATATGGTTTCTAGACTTGCATTATGAAGAGGGAAAATGGGCATGATCTCCCTTTAAGAAAAATGTTTACACCTTTTTATAGCTATATTTGGGCTAGGCCGATCTACATCCTTCTTAAATCTCTACAATATCTATTAGTATCTTATATTTCTTTAATTACTGCATTAGATGGTGTCTTGTAGTATAACAATTTTTTTTTTACAGATATGTATGTTAGTCTATGAAAATCCCCATTTCCACAATGTTGTTGGGGTTCTTTTACATTCTATTAGGTGTGAATGTGGCATATTGCCTTGCCTTTTTGGCTCCTATTATTTCATTGAGTCCATGCTTCTTATTGTTCCAATATTTCTATTTTCCATGGAGGAAGTCCTCTAAGCCACTATTATTTTCTCTATTGCTTCATAGTGCATGACGACCAAATCATAAGTAGATTTATCCTTGTGGCATGGATAAGAACTTCCCAAATCCTTCATAAGATATCATGCGACCATGATCGATGTTTCATTCATGGTAGGTATCTTGAGATTTTTCCTAGTTAAGAATTGTTGAGCTATCATCCAATAATATGCAAGGAATATAAATCATAAAATATCATGTGGGATCACCACTTATGTTTTACTCAAAAATCTTGAAAACAACATGAGAATGGTGGTGAATATATGTATAACTCAACTTCAATTAACTTTTAAAGCATTTCAGAGTTATAAATGTAACAATACATATTTATTCATGCATGTAATCCCAAACCAATGTATATTTCAACCCTTTACTAAATTTTGGGTACAAATTACCCTAGTATACAATATTTAGGGTTTACAACATATCCATAGTCTTGTAAATTGTAACTTGTAAATTATAAACACCATTCATGTATTTTTCTTCCTAGGTTGTTCATTTTTCATCATGCCTTGTCTTCATGCAAATTTATGTAATTTTCCCTTTTTTGCATTTACAAGGCAATTTTTAGCCTTTATGCTCAACATAGGGTTTTTGGTTTCAAAATTCAAAAATAAAGGTATGAAAATATATAAAATTATTAAATACAAACTACACAATTTATATCACTCAATTTGGAGGTCATATGAGTCATAGGCATGCATTTTACACTCAGACAATTTTACCCTCCATTTTACAAAAAGTCTTGAATATTGGTTCAAGATAGAAGTCCTTTTTCATTTGAAAATGCACTCTAGATGATATATATAGATTTAAAATGTTATTAAATTCACCCCAAAGTTTAGATCACTAAATTTGGAGCTATATAGAAGCATGGGTGTGGATTTTCATTAGGTCGCTTTCCACTATTTTGGTCTCTCAATTAACAAGGAAAATTTTGCCTCTTTTACACAACAAACACTTTCATGTTTGAAAATGAAAATTTAAATATGTACATAGGTGTAAAATTATCTAAGACACCCTCAAAGACTTGAATCATTCAATTTGGAGGTGTTTTCAGACCTAGGCGTGCATTTTTCTGAAGCTTGGTGCACATTTTGCACAAGGGCATAAATGATAGTTTATAAGAAAAACTTGTATTTTGTAAGTAGAATAAGTTGAAGAAGTTTATAATTTCTTCAACTTCTTCATCTAACACATCTACCTACTCCTCTACATCATCTTGTCCTTCAAAGTAATCTTGGCCTAGATATGTCATACATAGGGATGTAGGCCCATAACTTTAGTGTCTCGTCAATAAGAGGATCAATATATACATTATTATCTTTAACTTGCAGATACTTACTTAATTGATTGAAAATACACTTAATTACTACTTGTGTGTGTGTGTGTAAGAAATTATGCAATGAACAAGAAAAATGAAATGTGTTATTCCTCTCTTAGAAGAGGAATGGATAAGAAAGGATATTAAATCTTCAAACAATGTACCAATAATGTGGAATTATATTCAACAATCTTTTGATTATTTGGAAATTGGTTAGCATGAAAAGTCAGTAATGGAAACAATATAAGGATTGGATGGGTGGGAAATTCTAACATCTCCATCCTACAATAAGGCATACCTTTTTTGTATTCCTTATTCTTGCATTTTAGAGAACATAGTGGACAATTTTTATCCAGGTCCGGTGTCCAATGCATCATAAGCATGGATTTCAGTGTACAACATCAATTTAATTTTCTTTAACTTTACTTTCATCTCATCAGACCTCTTATACCCATACTCATCGTCAAATATCTAAGGGAAAATGCACCTTGTACATTGATTCTCCGATGGACTATTCAACGCTGATGAACTTTGACTGTCATAACATCGCAACACCGACATATGTTTCCCACCATAGCTTGTCACACTTCCGATGGACTGAGCCCACCATAACATCACAACTTTGACAGTGAAAACGTCGACTCTCCAATGGTATGTATGGAAAAATTTGTGTGCCATGTCGTCACAACACTGATAGACTATGCTGGTATTGCGACGATCGCTTGGAGGATCAAACCTTCCCACAAAATTCCATGTGGCATCATTTTTTGTCGAATGCATGACAACTATATATGGTTGTTGCAGTTGCGACACAACATTTTGACAAAATTTAGGTGGATTAAATCTCTCGACAACTGCCACATATCAGGTTTGCACGTTAAACGTACGACAACTACATACATTTATTGAAGTCACAACAAAATGAGTTCGATGAACATTCTGAAATGTGTTTGTCGGATGTTCGTTGCTTAGTCATTGAAACATCGCCAGAAAAATGTTGGCAATTATTCCAAATGTACTAGTGATTCTAAGAGGGAAAATGATAATGAATTTTATATAGGAGTAGTGGGTAACTAGGTATTTGGTACCTTTGAAATCAACTAGGATTACTCCATTTGGTTCATAAACTTCCATGAATGTTCTTGTAGGTTTCCAAATGGATCCACCACCACATCCCTTATCCACCCAAATTAATAATAATGGATGATGATAATGATGATTTCGCCATAATTTCCCCCTTACCCTGCAACCACCCATGAAACCCTACAGAAATCATGTCATCAAGTTGACACAAAAAAATCACTGGAATCACAACTCAAATCTTCCCCCCCTTCAATATTCGTCTCCATAAAATTCCCTTTATCGAATCCTCTGACCTATGATTTCACCTACATGCTTACTATATGAAGTTGATTACCTTTCGGAAACATCCACTCATGATAAAATTCACCATGGTGGGGTGGGAAATGATAAGGTTAGCCACATGATTAGCCCAATACAACCAAAAACCATTACAATGTGGGAGGTCATTCCTATTCTCCATCCAGGTGGCTTTGTTTGGGAAAAAGAGGGTGACACATTCGCCAATATTTCACATACATAATTAACATATCTTTTCCACCCTAATTATTTATACAACACTAACTTTCCAATTCAAGGTGTGTGTATTGACGTGTTACAAGATTGTCCATGTTAAAATGAATGTGTACCACTTGTGAACACATGCCTAACACTTTGTTATTGTTTAGATATCCATGGCCATATCGTTTAGTCTGGTCCCACACGATCTTCATCATTCACATCACTTTCCAAGATACATCAACGAGACTACAACTAAATCAAGGTGAAAAATTCACCTACTACTGCATTTAATCCAAGCTCACAAGGGTAACTTTGTTCAAACCATCATGGTGTTCCAAATCCCCTATTCTACTTACTGTGTGTAGAATGTTGCTTATTGTTTAGAATACATTCACAATTTCCTTTGTCACTGAGGATAAAGTTTAGTAAATCAAAACCTGCCTAGAATTGGTACTTTCAAACTTGAATGTTGCAGTTGCAAATCCCCTGTACCAAAAATCTCAGTTTCTAGCTTGCTATTTACATAGTATATTACAATATAATAATTTACTATATGATATACGACTTACAAATTGAAAGATATGATTTAGTACTCATGCATTTTATTATTTAGCTCAAAATTCCTTCCTGGTTGTTGGTAGTATCCAAATTATTATGAAATTCAAATGCGATCATCCTCCTAAATGCAATACATATATCCTCCTCATTGTTAGGTATATGACTAACAATAAGCACTCTGAATGTGGTTAATGATGGCAGTAAATATTATTCAAAATGATTTTTTTCAAAGTTTCAAACAAAAAATTATTTCAGTGCTTGCTCCATGTTGAACCCACTTCCTCACACACCCAATGATTTTCAATCCTTTGCATGGATTTGGATATTGTTCACGGACTTTCAAAGACCTTCACTATTTTTTACAGTTTGAGAATATTATCTTTAGATTTATATGTTTTAAATCTATGTGAATTTTAATAGTTATTTTTGCCTTTCACTTCACCTTCTCCATTCTATTCAGTCCACATTCATTTACTTTGAAACAAATACACTTATATTTTATAAAAGAAGATAGGTATATTTCTAACAAAAATATAAATGCTTGGATGTGCATTTATCTCCTTTGTGTGTTTGTTCATCTCCGTGTCTCTATGTTTGTTCAAATCTTTGTTTTTGGTTTTACCTATAATAAGTTGGCTACCGTAGGATTAATAAAAACATATGTGAGTTGATTATTTGCCAACTTATTTACATTGTACTAAATGGGTTCAATTAGCTGAAAGTACAGAGGAAGAGGAAATGTAAACAATATTTATAATATTTTCTTTGATTATTTGCCATTTTTTTTATTGAAATTCTGCAACTCAGGAAGCTTGTAGGGTGGAATATTGCTAGGTTTTCCTTTGTAGTGTGGATTTTAATGTATTTTGCTTGTTGGGAAAGTAAATATTGATTTTTTTCATGTTATTTTGAAAAAATATGAAAAGTCGCATTCATTAAGATAATTTTTTACCATTTTTGAAATAAAACTCGCACACGTTCATCTTTACTCTCTATCTATGGGGATTAAGAAAATCTAAGTGTAAATTTATGGTCTTTGTTTTTGGCTAGCTCTTTTTTCTCGGTCACCTTCTACTCTGACCGAGAAGGGAGGTTCTTGACCGAACACTTGCTTCTTGGTAGTGCGAAGGAGTTTCCATCATACATGTGCGGTGGAAACCTATGAATACAACCATCAAACTTGCCAGATAATTGTCGGAGCTGGTGTTTTAAAAGAAAATTGGCGTTAAAATGAATTTGAGTTGTTTTCTCTATTTTTGGGTTGTTTTTTCTATATTGTTTTTCATACAAACTTTAACGAGTTTATGTTGTTTTTTATTTTTATTTTTATTTTTCATACCAACAATAAATCCAATTTTTTTAACTCTACAACAAAGAATTTTTTAACCTTACACCAGAAGGCATTCTCAAATTTTAACTTCACATCAAATAATTTTTAACCTTCTTTGAATTCTTCGAATGGTTTAATAGGCAGTCATTTCTTCCATTCAACCAAGGTACCTTCTTCATCATTCCCTTCTTCCTCAAGCAACTCGTACAAGTTGGCCATATTGAATATAGGGGAAATTTCAAAATCTTTGACAACTCTAACTTATCTGCATTATAAGAAATATTTCTCAAGATTCCACATGGTACAATTTTCTTGTAATTGAGATTACTATATGTACCTTTGGGAAATATTTATTTCCTTAAATGTGCCATTAGCAGGTCTCCTTCTTCAAAAAAAAAGAATTCTTCTTCACAAATTTACTCCTTGCTTATACCTGATATTGTTTTGTTGTAGTTTCCTCATGACCTACTCATGAATTTCCTATATTCCCTTTGCAAACTCACTTGCATCGACACTCCTTTTATCCTCCATATTTAGCAATTTGACCAGATTGACAACTCCTTTTGGTGACTTGCATAAGCAATATGAAATGGACTCTTTCCCACATATCTATTAATTGAATTATTGTAAGTGACTTCTACCTGGGCCAAGACTAAATCCCATTCTCCTGGCTTCTCCCCACTCAAACTCCTCAACAAATTCCAAAGACTCTGGTTAACCACCTTGGTCCATCCATTCATGTGGATGATATGTAGAACTATACAACAACTTGGAACCCATCTTCTTCCAAAGTATCCTCCAAAAATTTCAAAGAAATATTGTATCTTTGTTGGAAGTGATACTTCTTGGCAGTCCATGTAACCTCACAATCTCTCAAAAAAATAAAACAACCACTTTAGTAGTATCATTGATCTTCTTTCATGGTATGAAATGTGCCATAGTTGAAAACATGTCCACTACAACTATCACGGATTCATGACCGCTTTGCATCCTAGGAACTACTAGAACGAAGTCCATATTTATATCTTCCCATGGCCTCTTGGGTACTGACAATGGTGTATATAACCCTATGTTTTGAATCTTTCCTTTTTCTAGTTGGAAAATTCTACAACACTCAAAAAACTCCTTAACATCCTTATTGATGTTAGGACAAAATTATTTTTCCTTCACTAACGTTATGGTCTTATCAATGCCAAAATGTCCACCCAAACCTTTGCTATGCATCTCTCTAACAATATTTAGTCACAATAAGCTATGTGGAATGCACACCCGTTGGTTCTTAAACACGAATCCTTCTTGGATGTGAAAATACAAATATAGTGTTCTATTGATGCTCCAAGGTGATTTTCACACTTTCCAAGCCTCTGCAAAATATGCATCCTGTACATACAATTGTTTCATACATTCCAAGCTAACAACTTCAACTGACAAAGTATTCAATGATATTATTCTTTGGCTTAATGCATCAACAAATTTATTCAACTTTCTAGACTTCTACTTCAAAACAAACAAGTAACTTTGCAAAAATTTGACCCATTTGGAATGCTTTTGATTTAACTTACCTTGACTATTGATGTACTGCAACACCTTATGATCATTAAATAAAACAAACTCCTTCGATAGCAAGTAATGTCGCCATTTCTTCAAGGCTTGTACAATAACATAAAACTATTTATCATAAATAGAGTACTTCTTCTTAGGATCATTCAATTTCTCGATGAATAATGAAATCGACCTTCCCTCTTGGCTAAAAAATGCTCCAATCACTGAACCACTTGCATCAGAGTCCATTTGAAATACTTTAATGAAATATGGAAGAACCAAAATTGGTTGTTCAATTACCTTTTTCTTTAAATGACTTCACGACTATTGTTGTCCACTTGAAATATTCATTTTTCATACATTCAGTAAGTGGTGCATAGATCGCGTTGAAATTTCTGATAATTTTCCTATAGAAGCTCACCAAACCATGGAAACTCCTCACATCCAATGTACACTTAGGTGTTGGCCACTCCAAAATATCCTTTACCTTTTCAGGATCCATATTCAAGGCTTCATTGGAAATCACAAATCCCAAGTATACTAACTCCTCTTTTAGAAACATACATTTCTTCAAATTTATCAGTGGGTTCTTTTCTCTCAAACTACCGCAAAACCTTTCTCCCTATTCCTGATGAAGTACTTCCACATCCCTGCAAACAATTCATGCCTCATTGTTATCACCAAAAAATTACTTAGACAAATACAAACAATGGATGAAAAACCCAACATAGCATACTACCAATAATTATGGAAGGATCACATTCAATTTGGAAAAATACCCACAAAAATATACAAAATGATTTTGAAGTTTTGTGTGCATTAAAAAAAAAAGCATGTGCACACCCACATGGGCTAACATGATGTACAACACGAACAATGAGTGGAGTGTGTGACTGATAGTCGATAAACCCGCACAGATGCAGAAATATTGCATTGATGATTTTGGTCGGGCCTTAACCACTTATGGGATGGAGTAGATCTCCTCCATACCCAAAATCATCCCTAAACTTCGCCTTGGGTTTAGTGAAAGGGATGCGAGGTACCTCCAAAGGCCTCCCATTCACACTTGTAACTAGTTGAAAAATATATTTCCATCCTCCTATAAATAGAGGATCATTGTATGCAAAAAAGATGAAGAGTCCATAACATTGTTATGTTGTTCAAATTCTCTTGGAGAAAGTCATCTTTTCCTTGAGCCATAAGTTTGAGTAAGTGTAGCATTGAGCTAGCTTTACACCTCTTGTGAAGCTAAGACTTGGGTATTTTTCACCATTGTAGACTCACCATTGGAGAGTGATAGCTCTAGTTTTTGAGGGATCAAAGGACCCTCCCTTAGGAGGAATAGGAGATTCATTGTCCCATATTTCTCCTCTTAGTGCACTCAATTCAAAGATTCAGTTCTAGTGGGTAACCATTCCATGTGTTCAATTTCATGCATCACTTGTTTATGTTAGTTTATTTTATTTCTCATTCTTAGTTGTTATTTTCTTACTTAGTATTTTGTTTTCTAACTTGCAGGTCCACAAACTTACTAATCGTCTTTCTGTTATGCCTTGTTAGCTTACTAGAGTAGTTAATGGACTCTCTTTTGCTCACAATTGTGACAAAAGAACCCAAACAATTTGGAGACCATATTTGGTATATGTTGGCACAGGGGCAGACCCAGGGTTCAACGCTACAACACCGCACCAACAAAACCCTAACTACCGGCCCTTTCGGCAACACCTGCGAAGCAGATGAAGTCTCACCCAAGGTAGAGGCAGGGGTGGTTGCATGACTCAGGTGTCTGCAACCTTAGCTGGGACACAGAGTTGTGTTTATAATACTTAATAGATCACTTAGCACCATTAGTTCATCATTATTTAACCAATATCTACTCCACAAAGAAAGCAGAGCATCACAACATTCACCCTGATCTAATGTATTTAAGCACTTAACATAAATAAATGGATCAGATATCGCAGATTCAAGCACTAAGAACATTCGCCTATGTCAGATCTAGCATCTAGATTCATCATAAGAACAAAGCATAAACAAATCTATCTATCTATCTATATCAAGCACTTAGCAAATAACACATAAATACACAAACACATCGCACACAGAAGAATAACACAGTATTTACGTGGTTCACCCCCACCCGGGGGCTACACCCACCAACTCTTCTTCTTTATTAGCTTCAATCAGTCATCTACATGCATAGAGCCACAAAAAAACCTACTTCGCATAGGACAGGAGATCTGCACGCACCTCGCCAGATCCTCCTTCCTTGAGCTAGGTCTAGCACAAAGCCTTTCACAGTCTGTTACAACCACTTGCACTTAGCTCTACAAGTTTCTCACAATATGCACATAGCATCTACAAACCATACTTGCACTTAGCACTTAGCTTATCGACCTCTCTACTTATGTCACTTAGCTACTTATTGATACTTTACAAACTAGGCCTAAACATGGGTAAACCCATGGGCCAACATCCCATACCCACTACATATTCCCAAATCCAGAAAAGGACCCAAAAAGGGGCCGAGATCTCGTGATCTCTGCTTCATCTTGCACTCCGTCTTCGACAGGCTGTCGAAGTCCCAAAATAGGTCAAAATTGACCAAGGATTTCCCAAAACTTGGTCAAGGGCCAACAATATAGAATCAAAATTCCTCCTCTCACTTTTTGTTGTTTGCAAGACCAAGAACTGACCTAGACACACCCTCAGATAGAATAATTCAACTTCTATTTGAGAGAATCAAGTCAAAATTTTCATCCCGCCATTTTTCTACGTGCGTGCCGGTTCAGGTCAAACAGATGCACGGTCTGCGTAGTCTCGTGCTCTGTCTTAACTCTCTCAACGTGCACTCCGCTCTCTGTGCGCTACTGTTCTTTTATTAGTCACACATTGTTCTATTTTTTGAAATTGTAAGTCTTGAGAATCCTGTTGGTTTCTTTGACTTCTTCTTGGGCTGACCCAGTTTTGGATCTCAATAGGTTTCCAACAAAACCCTAAAAAACTATCGTTATCCACTCTACGGGCTCCATTATAGATATTCCTAGGGGTCCAATTTACCCTGTGTTTTCTAAGTAGGTTTCTTTGGCCAAATATGAGAATTTGGTTGCATTGCGCACATCGTGGTCCGAGTGCCTTAGTTTAGGTACTTTTTTTAGCATTTCGTCCACAATAACCATTGCGTCTAGTAGGTATGGAAGTGTAATATACGTGGCGTTTTGCACCTTTCTTCTCTTCTCGACAACATATGGGTCTGCCTCTGCTATTTCTGCATCATCTCCTTTCCTCTCAGTGTCCATCCGGTTGGTGATGTCGTCGACCAACACCTCTTCTTCATCACAACCCTATTGTTGACCCATCATTTCATCAGATTTAGCGGGTGTTTCAGGATTAGGGTTCAGAATACCATTTCAGGTCCTGAAACTCTGCCCTACTTTCACTTGCATTGCTATTGATGTTTCTTCCTCAACCCATGTTGGGATGATTGACTTTGTGTCCGAAGTAGTGACATCTTCAAGCTTGACCACGTTCTCGGGCTCCCTCATCATTTCCTTGCTCCTTTGGCCTTCTCGATTAACCCGTATGTACTGGCCTGGAGTGCCAAACTTTGGTGGTGTCATCTTTTATCCAATTCACACACTCGCTCACTTATTCACACAATTCTAGCTAGGGCACACACTTGTATCTTGCTTTTTTCTCAAAAATCAGTAAGTGTTGAACTAACGTGTGCTTTCCGCACTTTATAGACTAGGTAATAATTGTTTTTCACTTTTTCTGTGCATTTGCACCGACTGCAATTTTTCCTGCGCGATGTCTTTTGATGTTGTCGCAGTAATTGTTGCGCACAATTTTTTTTTCATTTTCATGTTGTTTAGTCAACTTCTGCCTCTTTTTGTGTTTTTCTTCTTTTTCTATTTTTGTGTTCCTTTTTCTTCTGTTTCCACGTTTTATGTCTTTTTATCAATTTTCTTTCCTAATATATAGTATAGTACACAATATACATTACTTTCTTACTGCGCTGTAACTTTTAAGAGTTAGTAGTTCGATTGTTCCTATACAGTTTCAGTCAACTACCGTTGTCCATGCCTTTTAGTTATGTTCCTCTCAAGTCCTTTAGTTTCACAGATCCCCCATACATGACAATATTTACTTCATATGGCCCTAGTCAATGCATTCTAAACTTACCAGGGTGTTGCAAAAATTTGTTGTCATAGAGAACAACTAGGTCTGCCTCCTTAAAGATTTCATTTTTAATATGTTTGTCATGCCATGATTTTTCCTTTTCTTTCTTTACATCTTGGTGAAATCCTGCCAAAATATTGTCCTATTCCATTTCCATTAGTTGTCTTAGCCTCTCCTATACTTCTCCTCTTTCTGTCATGTTGGTAATTGTTGCTACGCACAGACTGGGTACCATAAATTCTACAATGCTTTTTGTCCATACACCAATTTGAATGGTGTATGTCCTGTCAACTTATTGCATGTGGTATTGTATTCCTATAATACTGCTAGTATTTTCAAGCCCCAATCATCCCTGTTCACATTGTAGATCTTAGTCAATGCATTTTCCAAAATCTTATTGGAATCTTCTACTGTTCCATTTGCCCGAGGATGATATGGTGTACTCTTTTGGTGATAGACTTCAAAATCCTCATTCATACCCTTGATGGTATTATTAATAAAACAAGTGCCTTGGTCACTCATCAAAATACCGGGACATCCAAATCTGGTGATCACTTGCTCAAATAAGAAGTGTGATGTTGTCCCTATGCTACAATGTTTGACTGGTGCTGCTTCCTCCCATGTTGTTAAGTATTCCGTTATAGTAATGATATATCTAGATCCTGACCTTTTTGATGGTGGATTAATAGGTCCAAAAAATTCTATTTCTCATTTGTCAAATACCTGCAAAGTTACATGTGGTATTAGGGGCATCTCATCCCTTCTATTGGGTTTTCCAACCCTCTAACATAAATCATAGTTATGGAAATATTCCTTGGCATCTTTATGGACAGTTGGCCACCATAATCCTATGCATAATACCTTCTGCGTGGTATATTTTCCTGCATAGTTTCCTCCAACTATACCTTCATGAGCTTCTGCCAATGTTCTAGGTACACACCTTCTCAAAATTCTATCTGCACCCATGTTGTATAAATGACCTGCAATGAGTTGATAGTCTACAGCTCTGACTACTAGGTTTTTCTTTTGCGTAGTGCTAAAGTCCTATGGCGCAACCCCCGTACTTAAGTATTTGATAATATGAACGAAGTATTCATCAAATACCTATACTGAAAATAACTATGCATCAGGAAAGTTTCCTTCCAAGTTAGTAGGTTCTTCTCCATTGGTTACCCTTGATAGGTGATCGAGTCCTGCATTCAACTTCCCTAGTTTTACTATCAATTCAAAACCAAATTCTTGGAATAATAACAACCATCTACAAATCCTCCCCCCCAACACTGTCTTGTTGACTAGATATTTTAAGGCATAATCGTCTTTGAACATTTTAAAGTGTTTACCTAGTAAATAGTGCCTAAATTTCTGAAATGCATATACCATGGCTAGGCCTTCTCTTTCTATGGTGTTGTAATTTTTCTCATATTCTAACAACTTTCTACTTGCAAAGTTTATATGATGTTCTAAGTCCCCTACTCCAAGTGTTATAGCTGATGCATCTACGTGCACATGAAATTTCTTTTCCTAATATGGAAATACTAAACTAGGTGTTTTCACCATATTTTCCTTTAGAGTGTCCAATCCTTGCTGACAGTCTTCATTACACTAAAATCCAGTGTCCTTCTTTAACAATTTTTCCATTGGTGCAGTGATATGCACATACCCCTTTATAAACTTCCTTTAATAGCCTATATGTCCCAGTGTTTCTCTTAATTGATGCACTGACTTTGGTGGTGGTAAATTTACAATGAATGCAATCTTAGCAGGGTCAACTAGTAAACCTTGTTTACACACTATATGTCCCAACAATATTCCAAAAGGTGTACCAAAAATGCATTTCTTGATGTTTAATTATATCTGACATTGTCTGCATCTTTCCAACATTAGTATTAACACTTCTACATGGTTCTTTAAAACACTATATACAGTCCAATCATCCATATATACTTCTAGAAATTGATGTATGAATTCCTTAAAAGAAACTATGACTACTCTTGAAAAAATGGTTGGTGCATTCTTCAGTCCAAAGGACATGACTATATATTGGTAGGATCCCCATTTTGTAGAAAAAGTAGTCTTATACCTATCCTCTGGAGCTATTTTGATTTGATGGTATCCTGAGAATCCATTTGTGAATGAATATACTTCTTGGACTCCCAAATTCTCTAAGACTTCATCTATAAAAGGGGTAGAGAAAGGGTCATGTATGCAAGCATCATTGAGTTTCCTCAGATCTACACAAATCGTTATCCCCCCTTGCTTATTTTCTTAGAATAACATGGGGCTGATCCATTCAGATTCCTCTACTGGTTCTTTAATACTAGCTTCCAACATTTAGTCAATTTCTGCTTTCACTTTCTTCTTATACATTGGATTCAGTCTGTAAGGTATTTTCCTTACAGGTCTAGCCTCAGGTTTGAGAGGTATCTTCATCTCACCTAGCTCCCCTGCCATGCCTTTCATGTTTGTAAAGGTTGTTGGAAATAGGTCACTGCATTCATGCAGTAACTTTGTTATTCTTTATAATGTTTACTCATCCCAATAGTCTCCAATACTTTCCATTTTAGGATTTTCATTCGTCCCAATGTTGACTTTATTAACTTTGGTTGGTGCAACAAATACTTCTGACTCCAGAGATGGAACTTCCACATCTCTCTCTCCTTCAATCCCTGTAATCTGAATTTTGGGTGGGTCATCTTCATCCAATGGTTCCTCTTCGACATGATAGCATGAGAGTAAATATTTAACTGTCTGTATGTTCTCTTTTTGATATTTTGTCACGATTTCAACCTCTGGTTCCTCAAAAAATATCATTCCCTGTATCAAATTCAACATTGAATCAATGTTGGGGTTCTTATGTTCAAATGAGAAGGTTACTACAAAATTCTACTGTAATCTTGTCTATTATGTAGTGCCTCTGTGCATCTCTTGGTCTATGTACTAGTTCCCTGAGATCCCTCTAGTGGTGTCATCATCCACTCTGTTGTGCACTTCTCCAAGTGTTCAACTGGTGTTCCTTTCCTATGATACTTTTGGACTCTGTTTCTCCCTTGTTCTGCACCAAATCTAATGCACAATAGTCATTTACACTGATACCAATCTTGAATTGTTTCCTTGTGCACACCCCACCATATTGTAGGAGTTTCCTTGAGTGCAATATCTAGGGCCAAGAGCCTATGATTTTATAACACTTCCTCTTCATATCTTGCCAAAGATTCCTCTAAGTCATTTAGCCCATGAAAACTAGGAGGTTATGTTATCTCTGTACCAACCCATCTTACTATGCAGTTTATTCTTGCGCACCTCCTTGTGGAAACTTCATGTAATCGTTGTTTCCAATTATCCAAACCTATGTCTGAGTCAGAAGCACATGATGTAATGATTCTCCAAATGAGTACCCCATCTGTATTTTGGTTAACATAATCCTCTTATCACGTGGTGGTTCTATACAACCATTTTATTTCTTCTAGATCCAAACAAGTGGCCTCTACAAACTTTTCTCCTTTTGAAGGATACAATGGTGCAATGACTCTATATTTGCTTGATTCAAAAGTAATTTTTCTTGTCTTTAGGTTGATTATAGTCTGGTTATCAAATGTCCAATCCAATCCAAGTAATGATGGGTAAGGTGGTGTGCCATCTACTATCTCTATCACTTCAATATATTCTGCAGTGAAAACTCCATCCAAATCTATTGTCATACCTTTAAGCCTTCCAATTGGTAACACTCTGTGTTGATTTGCTAGTTTCAACTGGATAGGTGAATAGCCTAGTGTGATTTCTCCCATACATTTCCATGTCTTCTTAGGTAGGACATTTACTTCAGAGCCTAAATCCAGTATATCATCTCCCATGTTGAAATCCTCAATGTTGGCATTCAGTCTGAATTCTCTGCTTGTCCTTGTTCTTGTATGGAGATGATTGACTGTTTTTTTCTCTAACTTCCATTCTACCTTTGTGTTGCATCTTTATAGCATATTTTTTAAGACCTTAATGGATGATGGATCATTCAATAACTTAACACATGATTGCAGAAAATTCTTTATGGTACTTTCTTTCTCTAAAGGTTGTCCTTTACTGGTATCGTCCATTGAGAATGCAATCTCATACATTGGTGGGTTCCGAGTTTGTTGTGTGACTTATGTAGATGCAAAATTTTTCTTGAGAAACTCCTGTCTAGCCTCCTTAAATGTTTCCTTTTCTTCCTTCACATTAAACTTCTTCTGTGGCTTAGTATTCTTCTTAACCCATTGGTGTTGAACTAGATCTTCTTTTATTGTGTCAACTCCTGTCTTGGCTCCTCCTCAAGTGACTAAATTAATGTTTCTCCCATCATCCCTAGCTTATGCAGAAACACACTATACATTTTGGTTCCTTTTTTCCTGAATCTTTCTCAATATTGTTGGGCAGTCTTCTGTGTCATGTTCTGTTGCGTGACAATACATACATGTCGCTAGTGGAAGTGGACAATCCCTTGCATAATGCCCTAGTTTTTGGTAGTTGTGGCACACTATTGATCCTCTTCCTTGTCCAAATCCTCCTCTACCTCATCCTCCACCTATGTATCCACCTTGATCTCCTCATGGTGCATTGTACTGGGGTACCTAGTTATACTACGTGGGGTTATACTGTGGCTACACATTATTGTACTGCGGTTGCACATTGTTGTATGGTGGTGGTACCTAGCTTAATTGAGGTGTATATTGTCCTGTCATCATTTTTTCTTGCACCCTATAAGTATCTAAAGTTGTTTCTCTCATAAGCTCCATCATTCTACAATCCTTATCATCACGACCCACTAACTTGCAAAAAATGCAATACGAAATTTTGGGTATTGTCTTATACTTCTACATCATTGGACAATGATATGGATCATGCCCATGCGTTTTACAAATATCACACCATGGTCCTGTTGGAAAGGGGTTTGGTACTCTTACTACCTTATACTGCACAAAAGTTGGACATTCATTCTTATGGTTTCCTTCTATCCTGCATAGCGTACACCAAACGACTTCTCTTTTCTCTTTTCCCCTATTCTGGTTAAGTTGAAATGCTAGATTCTTCAAATACTCCTTCAGCTCCTCTATTGTTGGATTTGTTTGCTGATACTGGTTCTCTTCCATTTGTAAGGATGCATGCAGAGCCTTTGTATGATTTTGGAACTTTTGTTGTCCTAACGAGTATTTCAAGTGTGGTAACAATGAGTTCAAAAATAAGTTCCTATGTTGCATGTTGGTAATTGCATATTTCAACTTACGTTTCAAACATTTGAACCTCTCATCAATCTCCCAAACAGACTCACCCAGTTTCTTCATGATTTCAATCATTTCAATCATGTACTGGTATTATGAGTTGGGATTTTGAAATTCACTTACCAATAGCTTTTTCATGTCTGCTATAGTCTTTGGTACTCCCTATGGATTGTCTACATCTAGGCTCATGTACCAGTCCAATGTGCGGTCTCTTAGTGTGATAGCTAACTTCATGAGATTTGTATCCTCATTTGTGATATGCTTTTCTTCCCAGATCTTCTCACAGATGAATAAGTGCTTTTAAGGGTCCTCAGATGCCTCTCCCAAAATTTTTGGTAATCTGATCGTGGGATCATATCCTGCCATTTTGAACTATGTTGAACTACTGCCTCTGCGCGGTGTAGAAAATTGACTGTTACTTCCTGAACTTGCTCCCCTAGTTGATTTTCCATGATTGTATCCCTATCTTTTTTATTTTCTTCCACTAAAATTCAGTTGTCTAAACCTTGGTGTTCTTTCTGGTGTATTAGTCACACATGGGGTTGTAGGTTCCACACTGACGGTGATCTGGATTGGAGTTCTGCCTTCTATTCATGACCTTGGACCTCTTGTTTTCCTTTCATATGTTTCATGTAGGATTTCATCAATCTACTTCACATCTGGTAGATCCTCTACCTCTTCTTCATCTCTTTCCAAGTCCTCTCTATCGGCTATGGCTCTCTTCTTGTTATTCATTTTATATTGGTAGGGTATTCTGCTACGCGTCTTTCTAGATTTTTCCATTATTTTCTTTATCTGGTCCTCTTCCATCATTATTGGGTCGATGGCCTCCTTATTCTTCCCCTTATCCATCTCCTTGTGCATATCTCAACCTCTTGTCAATGCTTCCCCCACTCCCCCCATACACATAGGGAAGTTTAGTTGTCTGATTCCATGGTAATCACACCATTGTCATACAATAAAATCTTGATTGAAGTATACAATGATCTGATATACCTACCTTTGGGTCCCTTTAGAAAATCACGCTTTGTTGTGGTGTAGGACTTCAGGATATCTACTGCATACTCGGTGATAAACCTTGCAACAATACTGTCTAACCAAAAATATACTGTGCGTGTAAATTTGTTATTAACTTGCTATAAATTTGTGATCTCCACATGATTCCACTCTAGTTGTCTGATTCTATTTGTAGGGTGGTTTTCCTTTAACCTCAATAACCACTCTTGCAACAAATGCTGGAAATAATAGAAAAATACCTCATGTAAGTCGCTAAACATGTATTTGTCGAGATATTTGCACAGTGTTAACTTAGGGTTTCTGTTGTGCTTCTGCACAAAGTCAAGTTCCTTTGTTTTCAACCATCTTTCAATCTCTATGTTGGATTCCATGGACTGAACATTCCCTTATATACTTTCATCCTCTGCGTGTTTCTTCCACGTATCCCATCCACTCAATCGTATGCAGTTCCATCTAGAAACAAGACCATTTGTTGGTTTCTTTGACTTCTTCTTGGGCTAACCCAAGTTTGGATCTCAACAGGTTTCCAACAAAACCCACAAAAACTATCACCCCTCTTGGTAAACCAAAATGCAACATTGCGCACAAGGTGAAAAATGCAGTCTCGCCTGAGATACCTATTATGGGGGACTGCAATACTCAGGTGTTTACAGTATAGGAATGAATGGGGATCTGTGATTGTGTTCTTTATTCCTTATGCATTATCTTTGTTAACCATTCAATTAATTCTATGATTTATTCATCTTTAAACCTATGCATGCATGCTAATACAACTACTTTAACCATTCACTCTTAAGCTAATCATCAATTAGAAAGTAAACATTCATTAACAATCACATAGAACACAAGGTTTATCATGGTTCACCCCTCCTAGGGCTACGTCCACAAAGATCTGGCTTCTCTACTCTTTTATTTATTCTGTCGCAAAATCTTGCGTTGCAGGCATTACATCTTCAATTATTCAATCAATATTGAGGGTAAGAAACCTCTGTGAGGTTGGATAGATCACACCAGGCTCCTCATCCTGTGACCTAACCCTCAAATACTACCTTACTAGAATCTTCTACAAGACTTATTACAATCATCAACAACCCAAAAAATCATAATAATCAACTCTCTCTATCCTCAACAAACATCTCCTTTCCTATGACAAGATCTCTTCTCTCCTTTTTTACCTCTGACCTAGCCCTCCTAGATCCTTATTTATTCTACTATATAGGCTTATAGCTGTTACAATATTATCAAAAACCCTAACCCTATAATGGTTAGGCTTGTCTTCCTACACGCCATGTTTCTTTTCCTCCTGCATGCTTCTTTTCCTTCCTTTTATGCATGGTGCTTTCTTACCACCTATTGCGCATGCTCCAAAATTAGGTCTTCCTTTCCAAAACTAGGTCTTTCCCAAAATAGATCTTTCTCCAAAAATAGCCCATGGCCAAAATATACTTCCTTATCAAAATAGGCATGTGCCCAAAAAATCCCAATTCCACCAAGTAGATTAGATTTGATTTATGCATTGTTGTAAAAACAATCAATAGTAGGCTTGAGATTCACTCTTGCATATATATCTTAGACCACACATAGACATTTAGGGAGGCTAAAAATAACCTTTGCATCTCTTACTTCCTTATTTTCCACATGGTTGGCTTAAAGTTTAGCATGTGAATTTCAATAGTTTCTTTTCTTTTACAAACTCATCACATTAATTTGGGACTAGAAACTTATTTAGGGGACATTGAAGTATGTTATTTTGTCACACCATAGTGTGATATTGGAAATTGGAAAAAGATATTGTCAAGAGAAGTATTCATCTCCCTTGATAAAAATCTCTAGGAGAGGCCAATACCTCTTAGCTTTTATTTTTGAAACTTAATCTTGAAGAATTGCAAGGGCCCACACAAACCCATATGTGCACAATGTTAGGATAGTTTCAAATTTCTAGAGTAACTCACTTAGGAAGTTTAAAGCATTGTAAGGGCCCATAAAGACCCACATGTTTACAATCTATGAATAGTTTCAAATATTTCTTAGATTAGAAAACATCCTAGGGAGATTAAATCTCATAAGCAAGGACCCAGATGTCCACCATGCTAGTTACTTGTGGATTTTTTAATTTCAACAAGGATTGTTTGTGAAACATAGTAAGTTAGAAGTAAGCAACCATTGTAAAGGACCAAGCGATGTCCACAATGCCAAAATTTTCTCATTTAACTTATTAAATATTCATCACTCACTATCACTTCTTGCACACATAATCACATATTCAAGATGTATTTTTCGGAGACTTGAGATCATAGTATGCTCTTTTCCTTGTGCCCATAAGTGATCTGGGAGAATCAAAAGGGACTCACTTGTTTGAAAAAATATTTTGTTCACACCACTCTTAATAAATCAAGTTGGTCCATGACCCAAAATTCACAGTCCACTTCCAAAATATAAAAGAAACCATAATCAAACCATTTTTTAACCTCCACAGGAGGAACCCAAAATAATTTGGTAGTCTAAGTTACGATTTTGGGGATAGGCATCCAAATAACTCTCCATCATCATTTCTCACTTGAACTTATAAAGTTGTGAGTTAAGATACCAAAATCCTCCCAATCAAGCATTCCTACACCATAAGGAAGGGAGACACTCGTGAAGGGTTGAAGTTCGAGGTCCAGTTGTTCTATGCATGCCTCCTTGGGTTACCTAGCCCTTGGAAAGCATCCATCCTGTGACTGATTTCTAAGGCTGAAAATATAAATGTTGTGCTTGATCAAGGTGACTTAGTGGCCAAATATAGGTTTTATCTACCTAGGGTGGCAGTTGTGGGCTGCAATTTCACCTTAGTTAAATTTTGAATGGTTGTTGGGAAATGTCGTCAGTACTTTCAGGATATGCCCCTTTCACCCCTCATTATAAATGATTGTTCATCCTTTCACCCCTCATTATAACTGATTGTTCATCCTTTAACTAGTATCTTCTCAAGTGGGTTCCGACCCCACCGTCGAGTGCTTTTTTGGAGGTCTAGTGTTATTTGAGAGGAAGGACATTATGTCAGATAAGACACATGCATTTTTTTTTTTTATATTCCACCATGTGGAGTAAGAAAATCCAACCAAACTACAAGTTACATTGTTATATTTTATATGATTGTCACCATTTGATTATATGCAGTTTATGAATACATTGTTTTGGTAATTTATAAAAAAAATATTCTACCAGTTCTTCTCATTATCACCATCACCCATCCACACATAGTCCAAAATCATAGGGGAACCAAAACATCCCCGTCGTTCTAGACATTTACAAAATTTCCCCCCAATTTTGGAAGGTGTCCCCCACTTGGATGATGCATCAACACAACCTTCAAATAAACCAGTAAGTTCCATGGTCCTAGGATAAGACTTACTTGGATCCACTTTTTTGGGAACCAATACCCAACACAACTCACAAATGATCCCTCCCTCACAAGGATATGGAGCCCCACCTTCTTCACAAGGAGAAAGCTCCCAACCATCCTTACAAGGAACATTTCACGAACCATCACATATAATAGTTGGTACTCCCCCCGCCATGCCATATTTGGAATCTCTCAATATTCCATATTTGACAAAACTAACGAACGGTCCCATACTACATGACCTCACTTGACCAAATATGTCCACTAAGCTACCTTTTGATATTCCAAAATTTGAAGGCAAGCTCGAAGAAGACCCTGCAAATCACATTATGTCTTTTCACATATGGTGTTCTTCCAAAAATAACATGGACTATTCCATTCAATTATGTTTATTCTAGATAAATATCACTGGCCCCTCTGCCAAGTGGTACGTGGATGATAAAGTTCGGTCCCACTCAACCTTTGAGTCCTTGGAGAAATCCTTTTTATCCTTTTTTCAACTCCAAATGCTTCAAGAAAATGTCTTAGGAATCCTATCAGACTTTAAACAAACCTCAAACATCCATATAGATGGTCATATCCATGATGGCCGAAGAACAATAAGTTTTTGCAAAGCATATACCACCACCCAACAACGACTAGACTAGTTCCTCAGATCACTAGTCCTCGTCCTCTCGAAGGACGTTTCCATGACTTCCCCCAAAGTGAAGATGAGGCCATCAGTAAGGCCCAACAACTTGAATTAATATATGCCCAAGTGGGGTACCTATATACTGTATTACTTGATGCTCCTTTCCCTTTACCAGTTGGTCAAGACAAAATCGGAGCATTGCATGTCGTTGATGGGTTAAATGGGTCCATGGCCCATACTCACCCACATGATCAATCAATACGCATGTTTAGGGTCGATACTTACCAAACACCATATGGGGGAATCCCATACTACCCTCCTCCACCACACCAACTTCCATTCATGGCACCCCCTCTCCAATCATAGCACCACTGATACCTTCCCCCACCATTCACCAAGTACCTGTGCAACATGCGATACCTTTACCACCCTCAACATATAATCCTAAATCTATGGGGGGAAACTCCACTTCATACAACCAATATAGACCTCCCCAAAGTAACCCTTACTACCATTTCCCTCGTCCCCCTCAACCCACCAGCCCAACACATGAGAAACAATAGGAAGGGCTCAATTTCATCCAACCTTCTCCTCTTCAACAAGTTCAATCTTTTGAAAAATTGAATACAAATATCCCCCCTAATACACCCAAAAAAAACCAACGAAAAGGGAATAATAGAAATCAAGGAAAAAGGGGAAACCCCCAACAACCAAATCCCCCAGTAAGGGCAACCAAAACTAGGTCAACCAAAATCCTCAGGTGGGAAATAACAATGAAAAACCATGCCAAGGAAGGAATAGTAACCTTCGAACCAACTTCCCATGTGAATTATGTGGTGAGTACGACCATTACACCCATAATATCCCTGTTGATTTCAAATGAAGAAAGGAATCTATGAACCCCACACACCCTCATGTTCCTAAAGGACCATATTAGGCACCTCACAACTACATACCACCACCAGAACCAACGGTGTTTCAAAACTTGATCCCTCACCAAGGATTCATCAACACACAACCTGACACTACCTCACACCAACATCAACAAGGACATTTCCCTCCCCTAGATCAATCCCATCCCAGTAATACCACCGACCACAATATCCTCCTCACCAATGAAGAGGAAATCCTTTTGCAAATTCATAGTTGCCAATATTGTACACCTCCTGATCCATTACTCACCACCTTAGAAGCCCCCTGGCCACTAACCAAACAACCTTTGATGATCCCTCATCCTAGCATTGATGCCATCACCCACATGCCTCGTGCACCATTGTGAAAGAATGTGCTTAATCCCCATGCCCGAGCTTCCCATAGCTACAACCTTATTGACTATCTAGCACAATCACCCAATTCCATGTCAGTCATGGAAGTCCTTCAAAAATTCCCTTCCCAATGAAAGGACTTAATCTCATAATTGGGGGTAGTAGATCTTGTAGATACCCGTCTCATCACATTTGACTTAGACATAACATATCCATGAATCCCATCCTTAATACACCCTCCAAGGCCCAACCTCCATCCTTTGACCCCAATTTCCATAATTATTCCACCATGATGCACAAAATTCCCACCAAACCCACCAAACTCTCATGTAACATCGATTTACGAGATCCCCCCTCTTCCATGCCATTCTACATCCAATTCATATATGGATATTTGGTTCATGAAGTCTACTGAAAGTTCTCATTCCCATCCCATAGGTCCATCCACCTCAATTGAACAAGGATATCCCATCCTCAACCCAACCTCCGTCCATAGATGCCTCACCTATTACCCCCACGGATATCAACACCCCAATATCACCGGTTATAGAGTCCTTGTACTCCCTCACCTTTCAGTCTGATGAAGACATTGTGGAGGTTCTATGCACACCATATTACCCATGGGATGCATTCCACCATCGATCCTTTTTTCTGGATCACAAATCCTTTCGGCCACCCTCAAACTCCCATGTATGTATCCTTGAATCTAATGATTTCATCCCCCCTAGCCATGTGGACTGGTTAAAAAATCCAATACCCACACCTGATGCATTTGAACAAAGAAATATGGAAAATATCTCACCCATAATCAAGATAGACATCTCGTCCAAACCCAATACCATGGAAGAAATCACTCTATGGGTCACATGCTCTCCAGAGGAAATCATAGCATACAAGGTCCTTTTCCAAGAATATCGAGATGTGTTTTCAAGATCTACATAGAAATTCTCGGGTTAGACTCAGCCATTGTCGAACACTGTATTGACACATGGTCCGATGTTTCCCCTATTCATCAAAAGCAATGCTCCCTTCATCCTTCTAAATCCATGGATATTAAAGTTGAAATCGATAAACTGCGAGTCGTCGACTTCATCTACCCGATAGCCTACACATCATGGGTTTCAAACCCAGTTCGGGCCAGTAAAAAACAAGGCACTATTAAGGTTTGTACCGAATTTCGTGAACTCAACCAAACTTATCCCAAAGACAAATTTCCTACCCCGCTCATCGACCGGGTTATCGATGCCTGTGCTGATCATGAAGTCCTTTCACTCATGGATGGGTTTTCCGGTTATAACCAGATTCAAATCTGCCACACGGATCAATACAAAATTGACTTCACCACCCCTTGGGGAATTTCCACATACTGAGTGATGCCCTTTGGACTAAAAAATGCAGGAGCCACTTTTGAAGCGTGTCATTACATATGCCTTTCATGATCTGGATCACATTATTCTTTCTTACTTGGATGACCTCACTGCTCATTCCAAGAAGTGCTCACAACACATCGAGGACCTACGAATCATGTTTGAACAATGTCAAAGATACAATACTCGACTGAACCCCCTGAAATGTGTCTTTTACATCACCACGAGCCACCTATTGTGCTTCATCATCTCCCAACAAGGTATTATCGTCAACCCCCTCAAGGTCTAGGCCATCAACGAGATTCCTCCTCCCAAGTACTTACGCCAATTACAAATCCTCCAAGTTAAAGCCAATTTCCTAAGGCTTTTTGTTCCCAACTATTCCATTCAAACTCATTGCTTCTTATGCTTTCTCATACACAATGTTCCATTTCAATGGGACCAACATGCCCAAGCTACATTTGACTCGCTCAAAGAAGCACTCAACAAAGCACCCTTAATTAGTCCCCGTGACTATGATAGGGATTATATACTATACTTGTCCCTCTCATTTGCTGGTGTTTTTATTAAGGTAGATGATGATTAGCATGAGCACGTTATCTACTATATCAACAAAAACCTCTTAGGACCCCCACTCAAGTACAACCATGAGGAGAAACTAGCCTTCATAGTCGTCCTCACCGTTTAAAATTTATGACACTATATCGTGCTTCGTACTACCAAAGTCATTGCAGATTCCAACCCAATGCACTACCTATTGAGTCATTGCCGGATCAATGGAAAATATGCTCACTAGATCGTCATTCTCCAAGAATACGATTTGGAGTTCACCACCCCAAAAATTAAAAAATCCCTCATCTTGCCCGAGCTCTTGTTTGACTTTCCATCTAACTCCTTTGACCCCCCTTTCAATGAGGATTTCTCGTATGAGAATTTTCTCCTCATATCATCCAACGACCCATGGTATGGAGATATTCTGGTCTATCACCAGACTCAAAAATTCATCCCTCACCTATCTCGAGACAATCGTCATTGAATTCATTACCAAGCCTTCAAATACCTCCTCATAGGAGATGTCCTTTACTGCAAAGGAGTTGAAACCATACTACATCAATGCCTCACCCTAGAGGAGGTAGAAAAAGTCCCCAATGATTGTCACAGTGGGGCATGTGATGACCACCTCTTCGACATGTCCACTACACAGAAGATCATTCGGGCCAGTTTCTTTTGGCCCACTCTATTCCATGATTTTATTCATGTAGTCAAGTTTTGTGATAAGTGTTAAATATACGCCCACAAAGCTTGAACACCACCTTCTCTTCTTCATCCCGTCATAACTACTGGCCCCTTCTGTAAATGGGGCATTGATTTCATGACTTGCAACCCCCCATCCAGTAATGGGAACAAGTATATTGTAGTCACTATCAACTAATTTACCAAATGGGTAAAGGCCATGCCCACCTTCAACAATACAATAGACACATATACTCATTTTTCCTTCAATCACATCATTTCCCGCTTCAGAGTTCTCCTCCAACTAGTATATGACCACATAAAAAATTTCGAGAATAAAGTTTTTGCTGAACTCTCCAACAAACTAGGATTTACTCATGAGCTCACATCCCATTACTACCCATAGTACAATGGGAAAGTTGAAGTCATCATTAAAGTCCTGAAAACCATGCTACATCGAACAATAGATAAACATAAGATCAACTGGCATCACATTCTTTTCTCAGCCTTATGGACATATCACACAACAATCAAAACTACCACCGGTTTCACGCCTTTCCATCTTGTCCATGGGGTGGAATCTATCCTCCCCATCGAGTGAAAAATACCCACTCTACACATCCAAATCGAGCTCCTCTCAGATACAACTCCCATCGAGCAATAATTTCTCATTCTCGAATCTCTTAATGAGGACCAATGGTCCTCTCTCCAAAATAATGAAGCAACAAAGAAATGGTCCAAATCCGTCTGCGATCGTCAAGTTAAACTTTGGTCCTTCACTTAAGGAGACCTTGTGTTGGCCTATGACAATGCACATGACATGCTAGGCCACAAAAAAATTGAGTCTCTTTGGTGGCCCCCCTATATCATTCGCCATTGCCTCACCAAAGGCGCCTACATTTTGTCCCACTCAAAGGATCTACACTCAAGGATCCTCTCAATGGGTTATACTTGAACAAATTCTATCCCTAAGCATAGCCCCACTACCTTAGGATTTTATTATTTTCCCTAGTTTTTTTTATCCTTTTTTCATACAACCCTCCCACCATATGGGCCTAATCTTATGTCCTTGTTTTGATAGATGAATCTTCCATCCACTTAACACATTGGGTATACTGACGGTGCGAGTCGTTCAACTCGGAATCCCGTTTTGAAAACTTGGGCCATTTACACTTCAGATCATATATTACTCCACTCCAGTGGTATTTTCCTTGACCCTGCCACCAACATCCAAGCTAAATATGTCATCATCATTGGTCTCCTCTCTAACGCCAGTCACCTCAATATTCATCACCTTATCATCCTTTTAGATTCCCAGCTCATCATGTTGCAGTTGAACAATGTGTATTGCATCCATGATCCCTTCCTGTATCAAAAGTACCTAAAATTCAAACTTCTATTACAAAATTTTGAGTCCATCACATTTACTCATATTCCTAGAAGTCTAAACCAAGTTACAGATCACATGGATAATCTAGTACTAGATTGGCATTTATCACATTAACATACATTTCATCAAGAATTCATCATCACAATAAAACAAAGACATCGTCATCACATCATAGATAATCAAAACATCAGACACATAATCATCAAAATGGTATACTCATATATATAGATCACATATATCATCAATGTTTTTTATACAAAAATACAACGTCTTAGCTCCACAACTAGGCCCTCTATACTCAAAACTTCAGTCTATACAAAATGGGAGTTCATTGATTCTTATACATCATACAAAATCAATCCAAGCATGTACTATATCAAAACTACCACCCATGGTGACCCTAACTATGGTACATCTCCACCAGCAAGTGGATCCTCCCCTGGGGGCATCTTCCTCATTGGGACCCGCCCAGTCACGACAGCCCCCGCTATCATCGCCCATCAGAACAAAGACCATCAGTGCAGGTCCTCATTGATACATTGCTCCAGCATGCTCTCATCTTAGATCTTCAACCATCTATCCTCGGGCACTCTGTCCAAAACAACCTTGAGTCAATGTCATAGGTCCTCCATCTCCCGATCTCGAGCCACCTCATCATCTCTAGCTTGTGCATCCACATGCCTAGCCCTCGTCGCATGAGATGGACCCACCCATGTATCGTCATATCGTTGGTGCCTCCTTGCCCTGCCCTTAGATTCTCACTCATCCTTGGTGCCCTGTGTCACATCGCCCTCCCGACCATAGGGTCCCATGTATTCATATACAAACCACAAAATATGTATTAGTACTTTCGATATACAAGCATATAAAATCAAAGAACATCTAAAATATGCAAAAGTATAAAAAACTCACCTCTATCACCCCAATATTCACTTAGTGGAAGAATCACATATGGGTGGTATCTAAAGTCAATACCATGGTACACGTACTCCAGGGATACCTATGGGGTCTGCCACTAGACCCTCTCAAACAATGATGTGAAGTAGTACCCCACATCTCCACCACCCCGACGAGGTATAATTTGTCCCCACCTCACCAATCTAGGATCTCACATCCTAGGTAGATCCAAAATATCCTGAGGGTGTAACAATACTACCCTCTCAAACATGAAATCACAAAAGATAGACCCAAATGCAAAGTCTCCACTCCTCGCAACAACATATTTGTCTAGTTGTGCTACCAAACATGACCGCAACACATGAGCCCAAGAAAGCATATGACCACCCATGGATTGCTCTGCAATCACCATCTGGACCCTTGAGATATGTTGGGTCCCTAGAGACCCAAATATCTACACCACCATAACGCAAAATACCTCCATCTCCAATGAATCAATGGCGGCTATATTGATAGAACTGTCGCTCATCATCACTGTTTTTGAACAATACTAGTCTTCCAGCACCCCCATCAAAACTCCCGTTGGAATCCTCACTTGTGCCAATAGTTATATCCCTTGAAAAGGGAGTCCCATGATGAAGTATATATTAATATCCGTCGTGATGTAGAGAACACGCCCCCGCACCTCGAACTCCTGCCACTTGGGCCGCCGCATCTATACAATGAAATCCAACAACACCTCATGCGAGAGGATCAAGGAACAATACAAAAAATTACAACAACTGGTGAACACATGCCTAATGACGTCGGATCTGAGCATCATCCCCCACCATCCACCATAAAGACTCCCAGTCTCTCCTCACTCTCTGCTCTGTCACCTACACCCAATCCAACAAAATTTGCATTAGTCTTTTTCTTTAAGAACAAATTATTACAAGAAAAAAACCCCATTCTCCCCCATGCGATTGTTCCCCCAATAGTCACACACTTCAACGTTGTTGTTATGACAACAATCATGCACATCATCGCAACTGTACCACTAACAGTTGTGCACATTCGCACACATGTTCCTCTGATAAGAACACACATCCATCATGCATGTTCACCCAACATGCACACACATACGAGTGGATATTTTCACAACAACCATGCTCATTAGCATGACTTTCCCTTCAACAGTTGCACTCATATGTGTGGCTATCCCCACAATAGTCATGCACTCCCCACAACCTTTGATCACGTGGCTGAAATTCCCATATCCTTGCACATCGGCGTGAGATATATTTCCACATCCATGCATTGTGCACATTTGTGCCAATAATTCTTCCACTCATGTGCATGGGAATAGAGTTTTTCCCCACGCGACCCCCCCTACTCAAGCCTAAAATTAGTCGTACGACCCCCAACCCCTCCAAAAGACACCTAACCTATGTAAGAGGTTGGGACGAATAATCTGGTTCTCTCACTGCCTAAATTTGAGTTTGTCTGCTCTTTTACTGCTCACAAATGTCCACAAGAAACACTGGAAGTCCTCCATAATGACAACTACAAATGAGGTGGCATTGTGGGCCCCACACCCATATATACGCCCTTTTTCCAAACTTCCCTAGATCCATTCTGGAGCACACAAGATTTGTTTTCTGTATCGTTCACACCGGCAGGATCCTGACTAGGTCATCTTCACAATGGTACTCTCAGTCACTCATTCCATTCCTGGGGGACCCTTTTCGCACCTCGAGCATAGGTATGCATCCTTATTACACATTTTTTTCTCAAATAACTATCATATGTGCTTAATTTTCATATATGTTTCACCTCGAGTATCCGGTTTTGTATGTGGAAGAACTAATCAATGACCTCCTCCACACTTTCAGCCTCAACCACCCCATGGCCCCTTCAGGTATACATTCTGAACCGGCATGTACTTACACCCTCTATAAATAGATGCATATCCCAGTTATACCCCTTGAAATTTATCCATAGGATCTTATGTAGTATACCTAGGGAGGTATTATGGGGTACCTAGGGAGGTACCGAATGGGAATGTGGTTATGTATATTCAATGTAAGGTGGAATAGGTCCACTATATTATTAAATAAGACCCATTATGGTAGTTAAATATAATAAATGTAAGAAGACTCTCTAGAAGGCTCCTAGAAGATAGAGAGAGCTATATAAAGAAGTGTAAACAATGTATTGAAGCATAGTGAAGAATATTGTCATTGTAACAATCAAGCATTGCTTGAGGAGTGTTATCCTTCCTTAAGGATTAATATATGGTGTTACCCTACCTCAAGGGTTTTGACTATTTCTTGTGTTCAATATTTTGGTGAATGGTTTGGTTTATTCTTGGTTATTTCTGAAGTATATATATAGATCTATTCAGGTACTTAACATCTTCACACCTGAATCTACAATACCATCACCTTTATTGCATTCAAGTACCATCAATTGGTAGTATTCTCACCTCCATGAGTCATCCCACATATATTCCCCCCCTGGGAAATAGACACTCATGCTAGTCATTCCCCTAGGATTGGGAGTCCTGATATTTTTGCATTTCCGAGACTGAACCTCATACTTCTTTTCACCATATTGCTAAAACTTCCCATTTTTGACTCCCCAATCCAATGGTTCTGGTTACATTAAATGTGCCCCCATATTATCATTAGCCCTCCATTCAATTCACCATCACTTGACCATTTTCAATTACATCCTCCATTCATCAACCCAATACATAAACCTACCAATGGGCCCCCCACCCTCCATCAATCAACCCTATTATACTTGCGCCCCAACCAAGCCAAGACATCATTCATTGGGGAACTTGTTTCTATATATGTATGTTCAAAATTAGTTGTTATTTATTTTATTTGGTAATTGTATAAAGTACATTTCCCTTTTCAACAAGTACATAAAGTTTTTCCATCGTAGTCAATGTAATTTATTTTCCTTGGCACACAACAACCCATGTCTCCCTTGGTTGTTGATCCAAAAAGGATCCAGAGAAGGCTAAGAACAACTCAAAATGCATAGAAGTAACTCAAGATGCTCAGAATGGCTTCAACAGACAACAAAAGGGAAAATGAATTCAAAGTTCCCAAAACTCATTTAAAATGGAATGATCGCGAAGAGCACATCACAATATTTCTAACGGAGAAAACAACTCGTCAAACAGTGTTACAGATCAAAAGATATAAGAGATCAAAGTTTTGGTCAACCTAGCCCAGTTAGCAGGGATGAGTCATCATCTGTACTGCTGACATTAGCATTCCATGTGGAAGCACTAGAGGCTGCCATGTGTCACTTAGATTTGGACTTTTTAGGGCACCATGTGGACGAGTAAAAAATGTGCCACACGGAAACCCCAGGTGACACCACGTGGGACCACCCAGAAGGTGCCATGTGTATTGAGATGACATCAACATACACATGTGGGAAAATCAACATATGCCACATGGCCCAATAGGAAGGTGCCACATGGAACCCCCGAAATGTACAAGGAGGCCCCGTGACCGAATTTAAAAAAAAAATATACAAACGGATCTCCACCAAATAAGGTGACAGTTCCACTATATTCCAACACTCCACCTATTTAGTCACATTCCAACTGTCTGCTAAAAATAGCAAGGGATCTACCATATATGGCACACCTGCCATATTCTCCGCCGAATAAACTATGGTTCTGCCAATTTTAGCATAGTCGTCGGATTTTTTATAACCATAAGCTAAAATGGGGAGGACTGTGGGATTTGATCCTGGGACCTCCGCCAACCTATGGCCTAAATATATATTTGCCTACCAACATGCCAAGCGCCTTAGTTATGACATAACCACCCCGAATTTTGTATATAAGGGGGTGTTTATCAGTGCATTTGGGACATAGTACAACACAAGAGCACGAGAGGTGAGACCAAGCATGCCCATACAGATCTGTATGGATTCAGGAATGATTTTCAATATTTTGGCATGCAGTCCGAGATTTTCATTCATTTATTGGAGGAGCAGTGGCACACAAACCGAGGCAAGGGTCCCTCTTGGGCCAAAAAGTGTCTGACTCAGATCGAGGTGTGGAGATAGTCATTTTTAGGTAAAATGACACCATGAACGCAGTGGTGGTGTTAGTTTTCTGATCTGAGCAAATCTTTTGTATCTTAACTCCATAATGAGGTATACTTATGTATTTTGCCCAATTCTTTTGTGGATTTAATAAAAAGACCTACCCATTTGAAAGTAGGACCCGGAGACATAGTCCACTAGGGACGAACTTCGTTATCAAGTTATTTGTGTTCATATTGCATGATTATATCTCTTTCCCTTTGAGATTTTCCTTATTTATGGTTTACTTTACTTTATGTTCATTTAATATAGTTCTTTAATAAGTCACCTGACGAAAAGATCTCGGATCAATTACAACATTGCTCTCTCATCACCATCTCTGTAAAGCTATCCCTAACATAGACCAAAATATTGACTTCCACTGACACCTTTGTCCTCAAAAGATGTATTTTGTCCCATCATCCACTCTTTTGCAGTGTTACACATTTTACATAGTTTACCTAAATATCTATTCATCTCCCTGACACCAGATCATGTTTTATGGATGTTTCCATCATCATGTTTTCCTTAACCAACGATAGTTCTTGCATCCCCTCTAGTTTGAGCTTCATCCATATCACAAGTATAGTTCCTGATACCATTTTTATCAAACTGGATGTCAACGAGCCCTTTTCTTCTTGCAGGCATGTCACCTTCTGTGTCGACATCAACAAGTTTCTAGGAAGGTGGAAGTAACTTGGCTCTCATTCCACTATCAATGAGGAGTCTCAGACGACAAAAAAAGAGTCTTCATTTCTCTTTGATGGAATTTATCCCCATAATATTCAACTCCAACAAATTTTCATGTTACGGTGGATCTCACTATGAGACCATTGCAGTTTTCAGTAGCAGCCAAAGACCTCTGAATTTGATAGGCCATCAATACCTATAAGTCATTCGCCACTCAATTCAGAGCTATTTCATTCCACAAAATGTTCATCTTTCGTTATTCACACCCCTGAGGGTGATGCATATGTCCACTTCATCAATATTTTTTAGTTACACTCAAATTGTTTTGGTTTCCTGACACGAGCATAGGGCATGCTCACCTCATTTTTACAAAGATACATCTTTACATTTAAATTTTCAGAGAATTTTTTACATTACTATGAATCCCCTCTTCCTCCGATGGGACATTCCTACAATCCCTCTTCAAAAACAACCACAACTCTCCTATTGTTACAACAATTTCAGTAGAAATAAACATTGATGTATTTTGGTTATACGTACAATCCTAACCTCACGCATCAGGGGGCATCTGTTATCACCAAAAAATTGCTCAGAAAAATACAAACAATGGATGAAAAACCCAATAAACATACTACCAATAATTATGGAAGGATCACATTCAATTTGGAAAGATACCCACAAAACTATACAAAATGGTTCTGAAGTTCCACAGATATTCAACAAATGCAGCATGCGCACACCAGTGCGGGCTAACACGACACACAATGCACGACTGATAGTTGACAAACCCATGTAGATGTGGAAATGGCACATTGATGATTTTGGTCGAGCCTCAACCACTTCTGGGATGGAGTGGATCTCCCCCATACCCAAAACCGCCCCCAAATTCCACCTTGGGATCACTAAAAGGAATGGGAGATACCTCCAAAGGCTTCCCATTCACACTTGTAACTAGTTGATAATATCTTTCCATCCTCCTATAAATAGAAGATAATTATATGAAAAAAATAAGAAGAATCCATAGCATTGTTATGTTGCTCAAATTCTCTTGGAGAAATCCATCTTTCCCTTGAGCCATAAGTTAGAGTAAGTGTAGCATTGATCTAGCTTTACAGCTCTTGTGAAGCTAATCTTTGGGTGTTTTTCACCATTGGAGAGTGATAGATCTAGTTTTTGAGGGATCAAAGGACCCTCAGGAGGAATAAGGGATTCATTGTCCCATATTTCTCCTCTTGGTGCACTCAATTCAAAGATTCAGTTCTATTGGGTAACCATTCCATGTGTTCAATTTCATGCATCACTTGTTTATGTTAGTTTATTTTGTTTCTCATTCTTAGTTTTATTTTCTTGCTTTGTATTTTGTATTCTAACTTGCAGGTCCACTAACTTGCTAACCATCTTTCTGTTCTGCCATGTTTTCTTACCAGGGTAGTTAAGGGACTCTATATTTCTCACTCTTGTGATAAAAGAACCTGAACACTCATCTACCCGGGCAACCTGCATTCTCACCTCATTTCTTCTCCCTATATTCTACTTCTCTAGACATTTTGATTCCTCGTGACTATCAATTCTTCATGGAATTTGTTAAATGCTAATTTCTATTAACACTAGTATGCTAGTAGTTGTGCACTATGTAGGAAAAAACTTGGTTTTGTAGTTGGTTGAATACATACTCCTCCAGGGAGGTAAATCTGTTGGTAGATCATCCCCAACAATCTCTTTAAATTTATTCAACAAAGGTTGAATTTTTGGTGGCACGGGACTCATTTTTCCAATATTTGGGACTTATCTTGACATTAAGGCCAAACATAAATGGATCTTTTTATACTCTCTCAAAATTTCTTTAGCTGAGCACATCATAATGCGATTTTTGTTGCAAATATGCCTACTGTCATTTCCTTTGCTATCACTACCACTTAACTTAGTCTCCACCATCAGCTCCATCCTATACCATTGTCTATCCTTTAAAAATTTATAAGTATTGTTCCTTTCATCATGGAAAATTTTTTCTATCAAAAATCCATGGTCTTCTGACTAGTACGTGATAGAAATCCATCTCTACTATGTCACACAATACCTGCTCACTAAACTTCCAATCTGAAAATTTAACAAGCATTGTTTTGTCACGGTCACCTGTTTTTCTCTTTTCAACAATGAGACCCAATACAGATTTAGATGATGTGGAATACTTTTTAATTTTAACTTCTCCATTACTTATGTGGATACTATATTTTCCATATTTTCATCGTCTATGACCAGGTGACAACACTTATCCTGAATTTTTCACTTAGTTTTAAAAACTTTCTTTCTTCGCTTAGGCTCTTCTGTTGTATTTTCATCAAGATTAAGTAACACTCTTATAAACATCATGTTTTCTCCTTGTTCCCACTGAAGTACTTCCACATTGTTGTCAACAATTGATGCCTCATCTACTTGGGTGACCCTCCTTCTGGATTCATTTCTTCTCCTTGTATTCTTCTTCTCTATACATTTTGATGCCTTGTGACCTTCTATTCCACATCTATAAAAAGTGATCACATACTTGCCTCTACAAAATCCTGTGCCTCTCCTAGTGACACTTCCTCCTCTTTTATTTTGGTTCTTGGTCACTTCATCCTCCTTTTCATTGCTTCTAGTAGCACTTTCTCTACCCTTGCCTCTAGGTCCTTTTCCTTGGAATTTCTACCACAATTTTCTATCAATTGTTTCTTCCAGCTTCAAAGAAAATCAATAGGATTATATACATTATGAAAGTAATGTGTACTCATCTCATTCTGAATCTGATATTTCAACCCATTCATGTATCTCGCCACCCTTTGATATTCTGGTTCCTTTATCCCTAATCTGAGCGATAGTTTAAAAAATTCCTTAGTATACTCATGGACACATGTCTCTTTCTGCATTAATTTTTGCACCCACTTACACAAATTTTGTTGGTAATTGATAGGTATAAATTTATCCTTGATTTTTCTTACCATCTTACTCTAGGTTCTAATATTCTCTTAGTGCTTATCTACCCTGTCCTATTGTAGCATATCCCACTAGAGTGCAACATGACCCTTGAGCTTTCTCATGGAGAATCAAACCTATTTGGGATATTTAACATTTTGATACTTAAAATATCTTTCGAGCTTCCCTATCGAGTGAATGAGAGTCTCGGATTTAAAAATACCATCGTAGCATGAAACTTACACCCTTTCACTACCTCTGTCTTTAAAAAAATATCAAACATATCATTGGATCTACTTTAGTATTTCACTCTTCTTCAGGCTTGTCTTTTGACTTTAAATCTGTTTCAGCATCCCCAAGCCTTCTATTTTCTAGTTCTTCTATCCTCCTTCACAATTCCTCTAATTCTTAGTTCCTTGCACCTCCTCATGTGGCTCCTGATCTACGTGATGACATCCTTACAAGTTTTCTTGTATCCCTCACTCAGACTAACATTCACAGGTCTTAATTCTAAGAACTATCTCTCACAACTTGGGAGTTAAACCTGCCATGATACCACTTGATGCAGTAAACCCCAATCTTGTATTCAACCAACTACAAAACTAGGTTTCTTCCCATAGAGTGGAAAAATACCAACATACTAGTTTAATGAATTCCATAAGGAATTGAAATTCATAGGAAAAGGAAATAAGGATCAACACCATTTAAACATGGACTGGAGATTCTTTATTAACAAGACATAATTTATCTCTTACAATCTCATTACATCACTAAACAATTTGGCATGGTGATCATTCTTTATTCAATGATGGGGTGCATGTTCTCTATCCCATGCTATGAACTAAAATTGGTGTTCATTTCCTTCGTGTTGTCTACAATCGTACACTTATAAATCCCCTCTTTCTCTGTCTCCCCATTGAACCAATTCTCCCCCTTTAGTAAACCACCCTCGTTTCTTAAAAATAAGATAGTTTCGATCGTTCTACTTTTCGATCGTTCCAATCCATTAGACTTACTCATGTAAATGGACCACCAATTTACACTAAGTCTACCCAAGATACTCGAATTTACGGACCACAAAATTCCACTAAGTTGCATGACACCTAGACTTGCGACACCGGTGTTGCAACAACATGAATTATAGCACTAGAGTTGTAGCACTGGTGTTGCAACAATGGAAATTATAACAGTCGAGTTGCAGTAACAAGAGTTGCAGAATTGGAGTTTTAGCATTGGATTTTAAACACTTGAGTTGCAAAATGAGAGTTGTAGCACTTATTTCACCCTACAATTACTAGCTTGAAATTGAAATGTTTTTGGTTGATGCAGATTGCCTAAGGCCAAAGATGCTCCCATGCCCATTTTCCACCTTGCTAACCAATCTTGGTAGAATGATCATGACCCTGAGGCTGTCTTTTCTGTAGTTGGTGGGGGGAGGAGATCCAAAGGGGAGTGGGTATGATATCATCCAACACAGTTAATTCCATTATGAATAAGTCGAACCAAGTTGGAAAGGTGTACAGTTAATCGATGATGGGAATAAGTGGGAGCACTGTGGTTTTTATGTCTGGTCATGCTGAGAAGGAAGGGACTCATCATTTCTAGAACTATATGGAAGCGATGAGTATGTAAATTATTTCAATAAAGTGGGCCTTAAGGATCGACGTGTATGCAGGTGAGGGTATTTTCGATGTGAGAAAGAGATGAGTGGGTAGGAGTCTAACCTTCGTAGGACTAGATTTTTCTGAACAACATTGGGAAGAGAGGAAGGTCTGGAAACAAAGTTGAGGTGTATTTACATTGATTAGGGGGTATAAGTATCAGGGGTTCAGTTGTTGCAAAAATTCTCTGTCAGAAGAGTTGTGCGAATTGACCAAGGGGAGACTCTTGGTGTTGTCACACCGACCTTCTCTCAGCTCCTTTTGGGAGATAGGGGGTGGTGCAGTGATAAAGGTGGCCTGTAATTTGGAAGTTTAGGTGTTTTGGGTAGTGGTGATGGCTCATGGTGCAGGTAAAGGAAATAAAGGTAAGGAAAGAAAGGTGATATGGGGAAACTATGCATCCTCGTCATACACTGGTGGGGCTGGCACCCGAGCAGAGCCGGAGGTCAACCAGTCAGAATGAGATTATGAGGAAAAGTTTTCGAAGAAGGAAAAGGAGGAAGTTGAAGAGGTGGAAGTTATTGTGATTGCTAAGGGGGAGAATATATCTAATGGAGATCTCTTGGATGAGGTGAGCAACTAGGTCACGAACCCAGTTGTTCATCTACATTTGTTGATCAACGTTAGTGTATATAGATCCATCCTTTTTATTTTTCTTTCTCCTCTCTTGTTTCTTTTATATTCTATACTTAACCATTTTTCCCCTTTAAAATGTGGCTATGCGGACCTTCATACTTGATGGTATCTTGACCCGCAACCCACATTTTAAAGGGGAAAAATGGTTAAGTATAGAATATACAAGAAACACGAGAGGAGAAAGAAAAAGAAAAAGGATGGATATATATACACCAACATTGATCAATGAATGTAGATCAACATTCAACTCCAACTGTGGGACAATGACCCTATGTGGGTTGCTGAGAATCCAAAAAACCTCATCCATTGGGAAAAATGGAGTCAAACTTAATTTGTTTTTTAGAAAGGAAAATAAAAGAAAAAGAAAAAAAATGAAAAAGGGAAGAAGAGACAATCTAATAGAGAATATACAGAGGAGTACAAAAAATATTATGTATAGGTTAAGAATTGGGGATTAACAAAATAAATGCTTAAGTTATTTCCCATTCACGGGAAATGCTTGAATTTTTTCTTTCATATCCTTCAAAAAATAATAATTGTAACCAATAATATTTTCAATCTGGTACGGGCCAATCCAAAGAGCTTCAAACTTGGTATGAAAAGATGGTTTTCCCTTCACTTTATTCCACAATTGAACCACTTGGTATTTTTTAAAATGTCTTGGCGTAGTTCTCTTGTCAAAATGTATTTTGACCATTGTTGTATTTTTCTTATTGTTTTTATTGCTTGTGCTCTTTTCTCTTTGAGTTGCAGAAATTCACAAAATATTTTATGCAAAGGTGACTCCTCTTATGTATCTTCATTTTTTATGGAAAGGACTAAGGCATTCAATTCCAAATGTAATGGTAACCTCACTTATTTTCCATATATCAAGGTCTACGGGGAATTCCTAGTGCTATATTTTGGAGTAAGACATCTTTCCGAGAGTGCATCTATCAATTTTTTATGCCAAATTTTATGATTTTCAGCAATTGTCTTTTTGAGAATCTGAATTAATGTTTTGTTTTTTTATTCAACCAAATCATTTCCTTTTGGGTAATAGTCATATTATTGTCCCATGATGATGCCATATTCTCCACAAAAAGTTGTAAACTTAGAGCTGATGAAGATTGAACCATTGCTTATTATGAATTTTTCCGGTACACCAAATCTGGATAAAATATTTTCTTTCAGGAAAATGATCAATTTCTTTGAGTTATCATTCCTTAGGGAAACAACTTCTTACCATTTGGTAAAATAGTTGACTGCAATAATATAAGCATGTCCTCTACTAATTTTTTGATTTATTTGGCCAATCATATCCAGGCCCCATTGTGCAAATGGTTCCTTGGCAATTATAGACTGTAATGGCATTGTTTCTCTCTTCATCTTCCCTGGAAATTTTTGGCATGGGAGGAATTTTTGAATAATTGCATAAGCGTATTTGAACATGGTGGGACAATAATACATAGCACAAATGATTCTATGAGTAGTTACAACTGGGGTAAAATGCCCACCACAAACTCCATTATGAAATTCTTGAAGTATTTCCTTGGACTTTGGAAGATATAAACGTCTTAATAGAATTCCATCAAAGTTTCTTCAGAAAAGAACTCACGAGACTAATACATATTGATTAGTTTTCATCTTCAAAGCTTTGCTTTCTTTAGAATACATTCCAAGGGGTAATTGGCCAGATCTGAGATAAATTATTGTCCTCATACCATTTAAATGATGTTGCTAAACATGTATTCTGTATGATAACATCAATTGTATTGGGAGGAGAGATATTTACGGCTTCAATTCTAGTCATGAATTTACATATTCCTTTCCCCTTGAAAAATTTCATAGGTTTATTATCTATAATCATACTCTTGAATCTTTGTCAACTAATTTTCCCATATACCTTCACTGAGTTGTTGATTGAGGAATATCTTTACTGGTGAGTTTTGCACATAAGCAATGATGTGATATGATAAGATATAAGTCCTGAAATGGGCTATTGCCTTGACCAGGGAAAGAGCTTGGCTTTCAATCATAGAGTAGTTTAATTCATAATCATGAAATGTTTTACTCATGAAAGCAATGGGAATTTCTTATGCTTTCTCATTTTTCTGGGTGAGGATGGAAGAAATAGTTTCCTCTAAAAAAATTGAATATAATATAAAATCTTTGTCAAAGTCAGGACTTCAAATTTATGATCCTTATTTACTAATTTATTTATTGGCTTAACAATTGTAGCATAATATGGAACAAATCTTCGAACAAAATTTATCTTTCCAAAGAAACATTGTACTCCTTTTTCGTGATGTGGGAGGGTTTAGGACATTTATAGATTTAACCCTTTTTGGATCAATGTATATTCCTCCTTTGCTCACAACATGACCCAGGAGCTTTCCTTATGATATATCAAATAAACATTCTTTTGGATTCAAAGATGTTCCATATATTCTACATATTTCAAAGACTCATCTGAGATGTTTGAAATGTCTTTCCCTGAGTTTTGAATGAACTGTCAAATCATCTTGGTAATACACCATAATTTTTCCATTTATATATTTAAAATCATGGTCCATTTCCCTTTGAAAATTTGCACCTACATTATTTAGTCCAAATGGAATGCGAACATAAGTATATGCTCCCCATGGTGTAATTAATTTAGTATTTGATATATCTTCCTCAACCACAAGGACTTGATTGTATCGAGAAAATCCATCAAGCATAGACATTAGTGCATAACCATTGACTTGTTGCAATAATCTCTCCATGTTTGGGAGTGAGTATTTGTCTCTGATACTTGCTCGGTCGAGATCACTGAAATCAACACAAAGACTAATTTCTCCTTTATTTTTTCTAACTACCATGGGTTTTGAAATCCTTTTCTAAGAACCTAATTGGAAAAATTATGCCATCTTTTTTCAATTTTTCCAACTCCATATTTACTAAGGGCTTCAATTTGGGATTTATCATTCTCAATTTTTTCTAAAAATATTTTGATCCATATTTGAGTGGTATAACATGTTGGAATATATACTTGTCATATTCCTTTAAATCATCATATCTCCTAGCAAAACTGTCCTGAAACTCTTTGAACAAAAGAGTGTATTTCTCTATTTCTTCTATGGTGCAACTAGTACCAATATTTATGTATTTTTTAAAATCAGGTGTACTAATTGTTGGGCCCTTCATTTTGATGAATGGAAGTTGCACAAGCTACCACGGAGTCAGATAACCAAGAAAAGGAAGGAAAAGGAGGTTGAGTGAAAGAGCACGCAAAAGAAAGGCATTGGAACATAAAATGGTTGGAGGCCAATGTATAGTCAGTTTTGGGAGGAGCAGTTGAAACATAATCAAGAAGAGAAGAGATTATGTGGGTTCTCAATAATCAAGAAAGGATTGTATTGTAATCGGGTTGGGTAATGAGAGGATAGGTTTCATAGTAAGAACTAGGTTTTGTGCCAACTTAGGAATGTAGGTAAGCTATTCATATATTATTGTAGATGTAGTAAGGGCAAGGGACTAGACAAAATACGATTTGGTCTAGCACTGTTTTGAGATGTACTTGTTGGTCCTCTCTAGTATGAATTTGTATAGGATTGATACAAGATGCATATGTATTTTGAGTATAGCCTATGGTATAGTAGAATAATGATGGAGATCAAATTTTAAAAGGAGACCCCTGCCTATAATGATTTATGTGTCCATAGAATGATATTATGTTATGTCTATTATGCATTATGTTTATTTATTCCTTTATGATGTTCTACGCAAATCTATTCTCTTGTATTGGTTTATGAGGTGTTAAAGAATCTGATATGGATAATCTATCTTGCACAAGAATGGTAATAATCTTGATATTTTGTAGATCTGTATAAGCATTCTTCTTACCCTTCCCTAATTCTCACGTTTTGGTCGCGCTTTGAGTGAGACTTCTTTCCCTTGGGGAAGATGAAAATGCTAGTGCACTAGACTACAACGATACCCTTTTGTTGGTAAGCTGAAGAGGACCCTGGTCTGACAACTTTGTGCCAACAAAATGGTTCTGTTGTCGAGACTTGAACCCGGGTCTCTCGGGTGAGTGTTGGTTATCCTAACCAAATTTTTCAGACCAAAGTCCTCTTCAGGTTACCAAAAAAAAGGTATCGATGTAGTCTAATGCACTGGAATTTTCATCTTCCCAAAGGGAAAAAAGTCTAACCCGAAGCGTGACTGAAACATGAGAATTAGGGAAGGGTAAGAAGAATTCTTATACAAATCTACAGAATATCAAGATTATTACCATTCTTTCTCAAGATAGATTATCCATATCATATTCTTTAATACCTAATAACCTGAGACAAGATAATAGAGTTGCACAGAACATCATAAAGGAATACATAAACATGATGCATAATAGAGAGAACATAATATCATTCTATGGAAACATAAATAATTATAGAGAGGGGTCTTCTTTCAAATTTGATCTCCATCATCATTCTATTATACCATTGGTCTTACTTAAAATACATGCATGGTTTATATCAGTCATATAAAAAATCATACTAGAGAGGACCAAGAAGTACATATCAAAACAAGGTCAAACCAGATCATATTTTATCTAGTCCCTTGCCCTTACTACCTCTACAGTAATGCATGAATAGTTTTCCTTACATTCCTAAGTTGGTGCAAAAACCAGTTCTTACTATGCAACCTCTTCTCTCATTACCCAACCTTATTACAATCCAATCCTTTATTGTTGATTGAGAACCCACAAACTCTCTTCTCTTCTTGATTTTGTTTCAACTTCTCCTCCCAAAACTGATTGTACATTGGGCTCCAACCATTTTCTGTTCTAGCGCCTTTCGGTTGTGCACTCTTTCACTCAGCCTTATTTTAATTCCTTTGATTGGTTATCTGACTCGGTGGTATCTTGTGAAACTTCTATTCATCAAAAAGAAGGTCCCAACATGCCTCAACCACAATCCTTGATTTGCCCCGAGTCAAGTCTTTGGTTCTTCCTTGGTCTCTGATTTGGCCTGTGATCCTTCTGTGACTTTGCTTTCTTCTTCTAGCTATCTTACATCCCTAACTCGAGATTTTTTTTCCTTGGATCCTTCAAATGAAGGGCCCAACTCTATCAATAGTTCCATGATCTCCTGAAAATGTTCAATTTTGTCTTGCCACTTCCTGGCAAGCAATGAGGCTTCTGCTACAAACTGTTGAGTTTTGTTGGTGCTAAAATCATTTGGATTTGATGGGATAAGAGAATTCCATTCTACACCTACTAGTGTCTCCATCTGATGCATATGAAGGTATGTCGTTTATAATACAAGACAAAAGGGTCTTATGTTCTTCTTGGCCATTGTTTGAGCTCCAAACAGGGCATTCAAAGTGTTGTTGGCATGTTGGATGTCATCAAACTTTTATTGTTGTTCCATAGTATCCTGTTCTTTGGTAGTTTCTTCGTTAAGGGTTTGTATTTTCATGCATAATTCATCCAACACTTGGTGGAACCGAGTTATCACACCCATCCAATCACTGACTTCCTTGAATATGGTAGTACATCCTTGACGTAGTTTCCTTCCAGGAAAACCCTCTCCAATTGTTGTTGGAGTTCTCTAGGTTGTGCCTGAACCTTCAACTTCATTCCCTCCAACTACTCTTGTAGGTCCTCTACTCGATCAACCAACCCATATGATGCTTCCTGGCCTAATTCAAGATTCTTCTCTAGCTCTTCAATTGCGTTGAACTCTGGCAGCTGAGTTGTTGCCTTCCTGAAAGTCGTCCAAACCTATGTTAACTTTTCCTTCATTTTCTCCATTTTCTACTTCACATGGAGTTTTAAATATTCCTCATGCATTCTTTTTGTTTGTTCCATAATCCTTCCTATCTCCATAATTTAGCTTGATTTTTAGGTTTTTGAATCCATTGCTCCAAGTTATCAGTACAGGCTCTGATCAAACCTACTAGTTGCAGTGTCGACAATTGAGCTAGCTCACTGGATGTGACTGTAGCTTCCAACGAGAGTCTAATTTTAAATGGAATCCCGTTGGCCATGGATTGTTCTGAGGGTGTTTCAACCTCTTCTTCTCGTTGGGATGGTCCCTACAATTGTTGGGCCAATTTTTTCTTCAGGGATATGAGAAGTAAAGGGATAACTTCCATCTGTGCCAGGCATAGTTGTAACAGTTATGAGCACTGTTGTGGATCTTGGAGTATTGACTCTAACTGCTCTTTCAATGGCGTTATGCTCTATCCTGAATGAGTCTCATGTGGTGCTTGAGACTCCAACTCCTATTTCTTTTCTATCCTTGTTTTGAATGGAACTTCGAGGGTCCCATCCTGAACCTATAGAACCTCGGTGATAATCTCTAGTCTTGGAGACTGAGAACCCGAGAGTGGGACGTGTGGGAATTGGGTGGGTTCTGGAATTGGTGATGGTTGGATCTTCGTAGAGGGAATATTGGCTAAAGTGGATACTACTGGAACATTTGACTGGCTTGGAATAACAATAGTTGATAACACAAAATATCAGAGGTTTCCAAGGTTCTCTAGGATGTCTAGTTGCATGGGTTCTGGTGAGTTGGGTGGCAGTGAGACTGTGATATGCTTGGGTGGTGGTGGTGGAGATAACTCTTCAAATATAGTGGAATATGTTCTAGGGTATGGATCAGGGTCATAAATGATATGAGTAACATTATGGGAAGCACAAGTGGATGCTCATATGCGAGGTAAATAATTAGATATGGGATGAGGGTTTATGACTTCGGCTGGGTTGACTGTAAGGGAGATGTTGGTTCTGGTATTTTTAGTAGGAACCTCACCTATAAAGGAAACATATAATATGTAATTGATGGTATTACCTGAGAATAACGCCTCTTCTAAAATCTTGGGACATCCTTACAAGGGAATTTTGGGACACTATAGCTGGTGTTCTTCCTCTTCTTTTGAGTTTGAGGCCATTGCAGTCTTCGACGTAAGCTATACCTTTCCCGAACTTGACCATGCTTCCTCGGCTGAAATCTTCTTCTTCAAAAAATCTGGTGGCAAAAGATAATGCATTCCCGACTTGCATGGGTTGTGTTTAACTCCCATCCATGACATGACCTCTTTGTCCAATATTTCTTTGTCCAAAAAGAATAATAATGACCTCATGTGAAAATTGGAGGGCTTTGCATGCCTTGGCCAGACAAAAGTATTGTGACGATTCAAGGTGAATGAGATGTTTCTTGTGTTCAGGTTCAGTAGTTCATGTGGTATGTGCATCCTTTGGGTGGTGTCAATCAATTGAGCATACCACTTCAGGAATGTAACATTGTTGAATTCCATATTCTTCGAGTCTGACCTTGCATGCCAAGGTTAAAAAATCTTTGCGAGGTACCCTTTGTCTGCAAGTGCTAGCTATATTCCCATGGGTGGCTAACACTTTAGCATTGTGAAGGATTGAAGCAGATATCCATATGTGAAGGTGTCATCGACCAACACCTCAATTCTGGGATTGTAGGGCTCGTCTCAGACTGCTTCTTTTGAGACTGAGCTTCGTCCTCCCACTATTCTTGGAATTTTCAATATGGGGTACTAGTAAACACACTAAATTGGGGTGAGGGATGCATCTTGGGAGAAAGAGGCTTCTCAAAATGTACCATGGTGAGGGAAACACAAGGATAGAGAGAAGTTAAGTTAACAGTGTGTCGTTCTCAATCAGATTGCAGGATATTATAGATGAGGTAATGGGATAAACTAGTAATTGGTCATAAATGAGTGATTAATTAATCCAACAATGAAATCTATGGCACGAATGTACGATGGAACTAATAACGGGGTAAAATATCTGAACGAATTTTGAATTTAATTGGTGGCCTAACCAACATGTGGCCGGCGTGAGGGACTTATTGTTTTAATAGTTGAGAATTGTGGCGAGAATATCGATAGAATTTACATGTACAGGGAATTTTAAGACTTAACGATACATTCTGATAGTTTTTGGTGGTTAACCTAAGTGTTACAACTGGACATGATGTAATTAATGCTTATCCGTTAATAAATTTCAGATTCGATCCTCCCCCGACCATAATGATTAACCAATGCCTTTATGTGTATGATTGAGTGGATTGGTGACTCATCTGACAACATGTTGCTTAGTAAGCATGTTTGAGAAGACGAAACATGTAAAATGAGAAATATATGTCGTGGTACTACTAAGAACACTCTGACGTGATGACATCTACAAAAAAAAAAAGAAAAATTCAACAGAAAAACAAAGTCTAACTATTGTACAAGCTCCCTTGGACTAGAGAAACCATTCCTCTTGTCAAGTGTGGGAAATATAGGGCTTCAGGTGTGCGCCATTCACCCACCCTAGTCAAAATATACCATTCTATTGCACTAGCTTGACTGCACCAAACTGTCTAATTTAAGAAACTAGGAATGCACCTAACCAATGCATGCACAACTTTCCTGGATGTTTCTGATAACAAATTTCATAGAGGAGTACCTTATCCCCTTGCGCAAACCTCTTGGACTTAATGTGTATGTGATGCCAAGATTTCTTCCTATATTTTTCCACTGAATGATGAAAATTGGCTAAGAATATTTCTTCCTCAATTTTCTGCAAGTATGCAATCCTTTTCATAATTGATTCATCATCTGTCATATGTGTAGCCTTTGTTATATAGATGCTAGGGGTGATAAACTCTACAGGTACAATAGATTCCTTACCATAGACCAACTGAAATGGGGTATACTTGTGCAACTTCTTTGTAGTAGTCCTATAAGCCCATAAGACTTTTGGAACTCTATCATCCCATTCCTCCATGTTTGCACAACACACCTTTATTAGTCTTGTTTTCAGAATCTTGTTGAATGCCTCCATTATTTTGTTAGATTGTGGATGTTAAGGACTACTCTTATGGTGTTGGATGATAAACTATGTTTTCAATCAATTGTGTTGTTGATTAAGTGACTATCTTGATCACTGGTCAGGCTCCTAGGACATTCAAACCGGGCAATGACGTTCTCAAATATGAATCTAGAAATTGTATTCTTTGAACAATCCTAAACTGCCTCTGCTTCAACCCACCGTGTGAGATAGTTTGCTGCGGTGATGATATATTTGGCCTTTGAATGCTTGGTGGGTAGATTAATTGGTCCAATAAATTCAAAAGGCCACTTCTCAAAGGCCTGTAGTGCTCTAACCAGTTGAAGAGGTAATTCATATATGTGTGATGGCTTGCCTACTCGTTGGAAAATGTCACATGATAAAGCATAAGATTTAACATCCTTGAATAATGTTGGCCACCATAATCCAACTTGAAGTACCTTTTCTGTTGCAGATTTCCCTCCAACATGTCCTTGCGCAAATCCACTGTGGCATTCCCATAAGATATCTTGCCTCTCATGGTTGAGGACACACCTTCTGAGAATGTTAGCTAGTCCCATATTATAGAGTTAGGCCACAATCAATTGGTAGTCTGCTGCTCATAGCACCGACATGTGTCATTTATGGGTTGTAGAATAATTTTTTAGGTAGGTCCCCGAACTAAGGAAGGTAGCAATGCCTTGAAGATACTCTAGGATTGATTCAATCTAGAACATGTCCACATCGAGGAGATGATCGTCCATTTATCCTCCACGTTCCCCTCATTCCAGTCTTGATAAGTGATCTAGACCTACATTACATTTTCCAAGATTGACAATTACTTTAAAGGGAAACTTCTGAAACGGTAAAAGCCATATGCAAATCCTTCCCTCAAGTACCGACTTATTAACTAGGTACTTCAACATAGAATGGTCTGTAAAAAAATTAAAATGAGAGCCTAGTAAATAGTGTCTAAAGTTTTGCAATGTATAAATCATAGCTAAACCTTCCCTTTCAATCGTTGTGTAGTTATGTTCGGCTTGAGAAAGTTTTCTGCTAGCAAAGTAGATAGGGTGTGTTGTCACATGCTAAATTTTGAATTTTGGCATAAAGTTAGTTTTGAAAAATATTTGGTCTCTTAGGTTATTTGGGGAATTTTTTTTATCAAATTGGGCAACGTTTTGTAAGTCTGGGAAAATTAAAATTAGTTTTACTAGCCAATTTTTGACTTTTATAGTCAATTTTACACCCTCGGGATTGTTATAGGGCCCAAGTTAATTTTACCAAAAATATTGGGCCTGCAGGCCCAATCTCCAATTATCCAAGACCTGTGCATTGTCCATAGCTTCTCCAACAAGCTCCAAATCTCTCTGCTATGTAAATTCCATTCGATATGCAAACCCTATGTGTTGATATTCTCTATGCAAAACTTTCACTCTATTTTTTGTTGTGCATTCCCCATTTGTTTCAATCATTGTTCAAGAGCCTTTCTTGGAACCCATTGCAAGTTAGCCTCTGAAACAAATTTTATTTTCACATAACCAACTTTACTTCATTTGATCTAAACCCTTTCCATATTCATTGTTGTGCCAATTTTCCAGATGTTGTTCGTTGTTGCTCCAAGTTTCCTGCTAATGTTCGTTATTGAGCACTGTGCAGAGGATTGTCCTACGCACAAGCTACAGGGTGCGATGCACAAATGATTGGTTTATTGGTCAACTTCAAGATCACTTTCTGACCAAATGAAGAGGAATTTTGAAAATCCCAGAGATTTTTTTGTGAAGGATAGACCAAATAATAAAAACCCCTCTCATATTTACAACAAGTGTCATAGTTTGGTAGATTTGAATGAATCTTTACAGCCCAAAGAAATTTCCGAGTGTTATCATTTTGGCACCGTTGTCGGGGACCAAAAGTTGCATTTCCCCAGATAAATGATAAATTTCAGGTCTGATTGTTGATGGTGGACAATAGTCAGACATGAAGAGGTTGTAAATCATCCACCTGGTGACTCCATTTTTAGTTGTATCCAAATGCCAGAGTATCAATAGTGACTCCACTGTTCGAAGGTTTTAAAGCTTGAAGAAGGTACTAGTGACTCCACTGGAATTGATGAAGAACTCAAATGCTTCTACCATTATTTCAAGGTATGCATGTTTCAACTTTTCACAGATTCATGGTTTCCCTAATCCTTTACCCAAGGATGAATATTTTTTAAGAAATGGTCCAAAATTTAATAGTGAGGATTTGAGTTTTACTTTGAAACATATATCAAATTTCCGTGAATTTACTGAGCTTCTTAGAGTCAAACATGAAGATGTTTTCCTTATATTATTTCATGATTCATTCCAAGGAAAGTGTAGAAGTTTGGCTAATGGTTTACCTGCCAAATCTATAAGATATTTTTCAGATTTTTGGGTTATTTTCTTGGAAACGTTGATGGAAAATACCGAATTTGTAGCAGATTATGTTTCTATTCCATATTTCATGGAATGAAAAGCTCTATACATCGAGGATGAAGTGGAGGACAAATTTTCTTTAGTTTTCTCTTCTTATTTAAAGTCATGCAAATGCATCTCCGAAAAGAAAATCCACTTTTTAGAGGAGTATGCTAAAAAACTTGAAAAATATATTGAGGTTTTAAAGATTCAAATTCAGTCCCAAAATGTCCAATATCAGAGTCAGTCTTTTGAAAGCCTTTTCCAACCAAGACAAGAGGAGTTAGTGCTTCCCTCATTTTTCAATATTGAGGAATGCTTTGAGAATAAGACTGGGTTTGATGACTCACAGTTGAAACCAAATGATGGAAAAGAGAGAACATATGATGATCAGATTGCAGGATATCTTGAAATTCATCTAACAGAACACATCTTATATGATCCTGGAGCTAAGTATATGGAAATTTTTTTCTGCCAAAATTTTCACCTATTTTTCTACTATGGAAACAAAGGGTATTGTTAGCTTCTTTTGCCATTATATTGTTTAGTTTACTTTTTGTTGAAGCATGATCAAAGGATCCAATTACTTGAACAACTGTTGGACTGGATCCATTGGCACTTTTGCATTACTTGATTCAACAAATTTTCTTACAACTTAGAGTAGGTAGGAGTGTGAATAAGCTCAACATGGCGAGCATCTCTTTTAGCATTTTTCAGTTTTTAGATTTAGTTTGGTTTTGTTTCGGTTGCAAAATAAGTTTGTGGAAGAACAATTCAGGTTTTGATTTTAGTGGGATTGGTTTCAGGTTAGCAAGAGAGCAGGTTATAAGTTACAGTTGGAAAATTGAGTTTGGGAGAAACCCAATGGAACAGGCACTCGGTCTACGTTCTTTGTCACCTCTCAGGAAGGATGTCATCTCCATTGGAGCCAGATATTGTCACATGCTAAATTTTGAATTTTGGCATAAATTTAGTTTTGAAAAACATTTAGTCTCTTAGGTTCTTTGGGAAAAAATTTCATCAAATTGGGAAACTTTTTGTAAGTCTGGACAAATCAAAATTGGTTTTACTAACCAATTTTTAACTTTTATAGTCAATTTTATACCCTCGGGTTTATTACAGGTGTCACACACCCACTACAACAACTTAGATTTTTCGTCTTTTCCTTCAAGGAACAAAATCCTCGAGACTTCTATGGGGCCTAGCGCAGACCCTCTCCTTCCTTAAACTTCCCCAAACGACCACAATCTGGCCTTAGCGCAAGTGCCTTTCGCAACTCACGAGTCAGGAATCAAGACCCTTGGCTCTCCTTTCTCCAAACACTGATACCCGAGATGCTATGCAGGTATGGCTCCCTCCTCACTAGTGCCTGCTACCTATAACCATGGGCTAGGACAAACACTAGCACTACTCGCAACCTCGCCAGTTGAGGTGTTGAGTTCTCGTGTTCCTCTTTCGTGAATCCCCGAGACGCGAGAATTCAATGTTGTGTGGACTCTGCCAAAGCGACACGCACACACCACTTGTCAACCGCGCTATACTATGATCACGAGTTGTGTCACTACTGCCCGTCGCACAAGACCTTGGATCTTGATGTTTCGTGGCCTTAGCGATCAAGGTGCATCTTCTTCATCCTATGAAACCCCAAGCCACGATAAGTCAACAATGGGTTGACTCTTCCCTAATGTGACACGTGTCCACCATCGGTTACCCGCTCCCACCTTTCTCTGGGCACTTGTTGTTATGCCACCTGTCAACCATGTGGTCCCCACTTAAGGATGGCTCATGTGCTTGCACGAGTCCTCGACATTCGACTCTTCATGACTTCCACAATCGAAAGGAAACTCCCTCAAGTTTCGAACCCCCGATAGGCGATAACTACGAAAGTTCTGATCTAATGGTCCTCCCGTGCCCTAGATCCAATGACCATGATTATGTCACGATATCGTGAATCCCGAGTTCATGCAGTCCTACCCTCGACTACTCCAAGTCATGAGTCAGTGAAATGCTACTCTCCTGCCCATACAAAGGCTAAGATCGACGATCATTAGGGCTTTGTCAGATCCTTGGATCTACGGTCCTGGGTCCCATCGCTACTTGCGAAGGCATACAGGGGCAAGGTGTTAACGCCTGCGCTCCTTCTCTAGATCCATTGGTTTTGACATATCTGGGGTATTCTCGAAAGGATTTCGACCGTTCGTTTACCAAATGATAGGGTATTCCCTCTTTCTATAATTGGGCTCACTATCCCTTCTGAGCTTGAATCACGAAATTCAACTTCTCAGGGATTCAAGCTCCCACAACTCCGAGACCTTAGGGAACTATCCTTCCTTGCATAAGGTTTCCAGAATTAACCATTTATACACAAACCAATGGTGACATATAAACATACACATGCATCCATTATCTCCAGTTTAAAACACCAGGCAATCATTCTACACAGGAGTTATTATGGGAATACAAATACAAGCATGCATTCATGATATTTAGTTCGAAATAAAAGGTACATAACACTTATCAAATCTACCAGGCCTGATGCAACTACTGAAAGGGGTGCTCGTTTCCACCCAATCGTAGGCTCAGTGACTCCAAACAGATTTACCACTAGCCACCCCCGAGCTATGTTAGGATATTTAGACACTTAGGAGTTAGTTAAGATCTACTTGGTCTAATATGTCGTTAGGTAAAAGTGTGTTTCTTTAGTATGCATTAGTATGCATTTTTAGTTAGGAAATTCGACGGTCACGATATGTTCCCGACATAGAGTGATCTGACGATTCATACTCTCCTCGATCTTAATGGCCATTGATCCGTGGATTAACACCCGATTGGTCCATGATCTCTATTTAAAGAGAACGGAGGGTCATTTGCTGATGATCGATTGTGAGAAACTCTCTTGTAAAATCTCTCTGTAATCTTTTTCTTTGCATTAATAAACTGCTCCAAGTGGCCGCGTTGGATGGGGCCGTGGATGTTTCCCCGTAGGGATTTTACCACGTGAAAACATCGGTGTGTTGATATTTGATCTAGTTATGTGAGTGTTTACTGAAGGTGTTCATCCTCTGTTGGAATACCTGTGTTTTCGAACATGGTATCAGAGCCTGTTTGAAGACTCGCTCCTGTTGTAGATCGAGATTGTGAAGCCGAGTTGCCTCATCTCCATTTTCTGGCATTTACGTACATTTCTAGGCTGATAGGACCGTTCCATTGCATCCGGAGCACTCTTTTCATTCAGGAACACTTTTCATTTCACTCGAAAAGGTTTCTTTTTGCCCAAGATACGACCATTATAGTCAGATCCGGAGGTATAAAGTCTAAATACGCATTTTTTTTAAATTTTTGCAAAGTTTTGATTTTATTTCGGTTTGTATTTTTTATTTTCCGGGTTGCTACTCTTTTAGTTCTACGTATGCTCTTTTCCCTGTGCCTTGTGCGATCTCGGAAAATCAAAAACAGATAGGAAAAGGTGCATCCTCCGGGTAAGCTAACCGAGATTTAACCCTTGTTGTCATCGAGAAGCGAAATTTTTTTCTTGTGTGAAAATAGTTTTTTTGGAGCATACTCTCCAAGGCCGTCTTCCACAACAACAACAACACTCCTCCTTCTGAACATTACAATATGTTTTGCTAGACCATTTGGTTAAAACTTGCCTTATTAAGTAAGAGGTCTTGAGTTCAAGTCTCTCTTTTGTTACCTTTTTTTGAAAAAGTTCATGCTATAAATTGTAAAGTGCATTTCACTTCAAGTATAAAAGT
>ML788025.1:8152-112975 GCA_009831015.1 Picea engelmannii | reverse complement strand
TATTTCCTTGGCCTCCAAGTTTTGCAAACTAATGAAGGAATTTTTCTTTCCCAGTCTAAGTATGCTTGTGACCTTCTTCATCGCTTTCACATGGACGATTGTAAACCATCCCCTTCTCCCTTCCAGTCTGGAGTCAAGCTTTTTTCCACTTGTACTTCTCCTAAAGTTGATGCCACCCTGTATCGTCAGTTAGTTGGTAGCCTCTTATACTTGACTCATACCTGTCCTGATATTTCCTTTGCTGTTGGTCTTGTTGCCCGATATATGCAAACACCCCATGAAAGCCATTGGAAATAAGCTAAAAGGATACTTCGCTATGTTTGTGGTACTATTCAGTTTGGGATACATTACAGTTCAAGGGGGACTCCCTTATTAGTTGGTTTCACTGATTCAGATTGGGATGGTGACCTCGATGATCGGAAGTCTATTGCAAGTTATGTTTTCAGCCTTGGTTCAGGACCTGTCACTTGGGCCTGTAAGAAACAACAGGCTATTGCACTTTCTTCAGCAGAAGCAGAGTATCGAGCAGCAGTAAATGCAAGTCAGGAAGCCTTATGGCTTCGACAGATCCTTTCAGAGTTTGGATTCCAGCACTAGCATCCGACCAGACTTTGGTGTGACAATCAAAGTGCCATCAAGCTCGCCAAAGACCCAGTTCAACATCAGCCTAGAAAACACATCGAGCTACACATGCACTTCATCAGAAAGCTCATTCATGATCAAGCTATTAAAGTGCTCTTTTTCCCTATAGAAGATCAAGTTGCAAACATTTTCACAAAGTCTCTTACAGAAGCGAAGTTTTCCAAACTTCGATCTATGTTAGGAGTTCAAGAAGTTGTCATTAAGGGGGGATAGGCTCTAATGCCTCCTTCCTTCTCCTATTTGTGTCATTATTGTAAATCCTTCAATCCTATCCCAAGTTGTTCTTAAGGGGGGATGTTAGGATATTTAGACACTTAGGAGTTAGTTAAGATCTACTTGGTCTAATATGTCGTTAGGTAAAAGTGTGTTTCTTTAGTATTCATTAGTATGCATTTGTAGTTAGGAAATCCGACGGTCATGATATATTCCCGACATAGAGTGATCTGACGGTTCATACTCTCCTCGATCTTAACGACCATTGATCCGTGGCTTAACACCCGATTGGTCCATGATCTCTATTTAAAGAGCATGGAGGGTCATTTGCCGATGATCGATTGTGAGAAACTCTCTTGTAAATTCTCTCTGTAATCTTTTTCTTTGCATTAATAAACTGCTCCAAGTGGTCGCGTTGGCTGGGGCCGTGGATGTTTCCCCGTAGGGGCTTTACCACGTGAAAACATCGGTGTGTTGATCTTTGATCTGGTTATGTGAGTGGTTACTGAAGGTGTTCGTCCTCTGTTCGAATACCTGTGTTGTCGAACAAGCTAGACCACGATGCTTTGAGGTTCAGTCTCTTATTTCTAGCTTGACAGAAAATTAAGGATGAAGGTTACTCTCCTTCTCTTGATACAGGAAAAAAATCCAGGATGAAGGTTACTCTCCTTCTCCTGATATTCAGAACTCCCTACGTTTCCAGGGTTTCTCCAGTCTCTTTCGTGATCTCTGTCATGTGCACTGCTCTTCGCCTTACCACATTTCCTCTCTTGCCAATTTTTGTCTGAAAGGTTGCGTGTGGTGTGAATTTCATCGTCCGTGGTCAGGTCTGAGGGATGTTACGGATGGGAAGTTCACCCCCATCCCTTCATTAACTCTTGAGGAGCCTCCCCACCTACCAATCTAATGGGAAATTCATTCCAGGATCAGAGAGCTACTTTGGTTTGTGAGCAAGTATAAACTAGTACAGTACTGGCTCGGTGGAAGTTAACGCAACCATTCTAGGTCCCTTCCACCACCTCTCATTAGCCATCGTGGTCTCTTTTTAGAACATCCCTCTCCCAGTAGTCATGCAACACATATTCATAACATAATTTACATTCATCGACCTTTTATATAAAGGTCCATCAAGTCAAACATTCACATCTTTGAGTTTGCCATAGTTCTTTGGCCAATATAGTTATTTTTACAGATTGGGGGAAACAAGGTGTTACAACAGGGCCCAAGTTCATTATACCAAAAATATTGGGCCCACAAGCCCAAGATCCAATTATCCAATACCTTTGCATCATCCATAGCCTCTCCAACAAGCTCCAAATCTCTTTTCTACACAAACTCTAGTCGCTACACAAACCTTGCGTGTTGATATTTGCTACACAAACCTTTCACTCTATTTTTTGCTGCGCATTCCCCATTTGTTTTAATCAATGTTCAAGAGCCTTTCTTGGAACCCATTGCAAGTTATACTTTGAAACTAATTTAATTTTCACATAACCAACTTTACTTCATTTGAGCTAAACCCTTGCCATCTTCGTTGTTGCACAAAGTTTCCTGTTGTTGTTTGTTGTTGTGCCGAGTTTCCTGCTACTATTCGTCATTGTGCACTATGCAAAGGATTTTGTTGCGTAGAGGATTGTCCTGTGCACAAACTACAGGGCATGTTTATCAAATGAATGGTTTAGTGGTCAACTTCAAGATCACTTTCTAACCAACTGGAGAGAAATTTTGAAAATCCCAGAGAGATTTTTGTCAAGGACAGACCAAATAATAAAAAACTCTCTAAGGTTTGCAACAAGTTTCATAGTTTGGGAGATTCAAATGAATCTTTACAGACCAAAGAAATTTCTGAGTGTTAACAGGGTGTTCCATATTCCCTTCTTCTATTTGCACTAAAATGGCTCCTAGGGAGATACTTGATGCGTCCACATGTACATGGAATTCAATCTCCCATTTAGGGAATACAAGAATGGGTGCAATATTGAGTTTCTCTTTGAGGATATAAAACACCTTGTCACATTCAATTGTCCACGAGAATGCTCTGAACTTCTTCAATAGTTTCTCTAGTGGTGCGGTGATACTTTCATATGTTCTTATGAACCTATGGTAGTATAATGTATTACCAAGTGTCGAGCACAACTATTTAACACTTGTGGGTGGCAGTATGTTTAGGATAACCACAACTTTAGCTAGGTCCACCAAGACTACTTCCCGATAAACAATGTGGCCTAGCAAGTTGTTGTGCAGTACACAAAAAATACACTTCCTTAGGTTCAGAGATATTTGTAATTCCTGACATCTATCAAACATCAGTCATAGTATCCCTACATGCTCCTTCAACAAACTATATACAATCCAGTCATCCATGTAGACTTCTAGGAACTTGTGTATGAAGTCATGAAATGTTGCGATAACAATCCTGGAAAAGACTGTAGGGGCATTCTTTAAGCCAAAGGGAATCACATTGTGTGTGAATGACCCCCACTTGGTTATGAATGTGGTCTTCTTCTAAAATCCTGACTTGGTGATATCCCGAGAATCCATTTGTAAAAAAATAGGCTTATTTCCCTGCAACTTGATCTAACACCTCATCATTGAAGGGTGTCAAAAATGGATCATGTACACATGTAGAATTCAGAATCATATAGTCAACATATACCTGAATGTCTTATGTATCTTTATTGTTCTGTATTAATATGGGACTAACCCACTCTTCTTCTTCGACAAGAAATATCAGTCATGCCACAAGCATTTTTTCCACTTCCCTCTTGACCTTCTCTTTTTCCTTGGGATTAAGATGATATGGTCTGTGCTTCACAAGTTTTGAGTCAGGTTTTAGCTCGATCTTCATTTCCCCCATGGATCCTTTTATACCTATAAGTTCTGATAAGGTTTTTGGGAATAAATCCTTATATTCTCACAACAAGATCTGGACTTCATTCATGGGTTGCTCATCCCAGTAATACCCTATAGAAGCTATATTGGGATGCTCTTCACTCCCTATATTTACTTTTCACAACTTTAGGGGATGATTATAGGAGCTACAAGTCTATATGGGTATAGTGTCATGGATTTCCTTGGTACCTACAGTTTCTTTGATAATTATGTTTCTAAGTTTTTCTAATTCATTAGATTCTTCCAGGCCTTTATCAATTTTACAACAAGCTAAAGATATTATGATGGGGTTGTGGCCTCGATTAGATTGAATAAAATGGACATGACCAGAACATACTACTGGCCTTGATCTATGCTTACAAATTTCAGTAAATATCATCTCCCAAATTCTTTGAAGAACTAAGTGAATTTCAAGGGACTTACCAGTGAAGGATAAATCTCTGCAAAATTGGTCTTTTAAGGTTTTCCAACAAATTGTTTGTCTTTTGGTCTCTTCATGTGTGTACGAGGATTTTGGAATCACACCTAATAAGTGAAAAAATAGTTGAACCCATAGTTGAGAGGGTACTTCCACAACTCGCCATTTCTTTAAGCAGTACGCAACATTCACTCCGGGGTCATAATTCCAATCAAAAAATCACATACTTTGACAATCCCTGTTCATATATATTGTCAATTGATCACTACTAAGGAATATGCATTGAATAGCTCTCTTTAAATCCTCCCAATCCATAATTAATGCTATGTGTGTTATTGGATAAATCCATAAGTGTGGACACAAAACGATCTCCCTAGATCCACCTGGATCTAGAACAAAGCAAGACAGAATAATACTCTTTCCCTAGATTTCGACTATTGAATATACTAGAAGGAAAGAACAAAGGACATACCTTATGATCGCTTCCTATGGTCTTTTTTGCTCCTACTTCGCTCCAATGCTCTTGTGCAGTCAAGACCAAGACAACACAAACCAACCAAAGTGAAGAAAACACAATCTATTCAACAATCAATCTATGTATATGATCAAGGAGTTATACAATAAAGTGGAACTAGCTTTATGGGAAAGGGACATATTACTGTATCATATTGATGGAAAGTAAAGATTACAACCTGAGCCTTGATGTTGCAAACTTCCTTTCGATGGATTTTGACTCTGACACACACACTTGCTCACTTGTATGAAGAAGATCAACCACCTTTGATAAATTTGTTAGAGTTCTTAGCTGCTGTAGCATCAGTCCTTCACACAATCCTTTTCACTAATTCTCCAATGAATCTATTGCTTCTTTGCTTCCAACCTTTTCCATGAGAATCCCCTCAATATATAGGAGAGAATGAATTAGTTACTTGGGTAAGAATGATCCCAAAATATCAGGAAATCCAGTACTTAGATAACCATTCGAATGCCATCTCATCCTTCTAGAAGATTCCCTTCTAGAAGCTTCGATAATTCATCTTTTTCCCTTCTTTAAAAATTGTTCGCACCTTAGTAGTTATACACAGTGCGAACTTCTTGCACCCTGGCTTAAGGAAGCCTGCGAGAATCATACATTCTCGCAGGCAACTATACTAGCAGCCTACGAACCTTCTTCAAAAATGATATTTCTGGAAAGAGAAGAAAGTAACTTTTCTCAGGAGAAATTTCTAATGAAGAGCCTGAGTGCACCATAATCAATACATCATCATGACGACCAAAATCATGGGTAACAGAATGCCCCCCAAATTCTGAGATTGGAACCAGTGACAGTCGATAGACTTTGTAAGTTTCATGTGTGTGTCAAGAACTAGGAGAACATCTAATCGGAAACCTGCAAACAATCAAGCATCTACAAAATATCATATATATCAATTCTGAGGTAGGAATTCCCATACTCAGATCACATACTAACACCATTGTATACATAGGTCATGGCCATCGATCATACACTATGGATCCATGCCGTCAAAATATAGCATAGCCACCTGAATACACTGTGGATCTATGCAAGAAATTTCAAATCAAGACGACATAGCCACGAAACATACACAGTGGATCTATGTGTCGAAAATTATACATACTCCATCACAACTTGGATTACAAAGATAATATCCAGGGTCTTCAATCTCATCGCCCAAAGTACGAATCTAACCATGTGATTACATGTGTTAAAGTCGAACATGGTAGAAACCACTTGATTACCGGTCATTGATGTAACCGTTAACAAGTGCGAGGGAAATCACCATTGATGTCAATGACTCCGAAGGTACCATAGTACAATCCATCGACTATGAATAAATGAGTTGATGTTGAACATCAGATGGAATCTTTCGATCAGGGGTCAATGATGTAAACCCACTGTCGAAAGCGAAGAAACTTTCCATTAAGGCATGCAAGTTTCAAGGTACTAAATAATTTATAAGTCTTGATTCCAGATAATGAGCTGAAGTCGACGGAACAAAACTCATCACAAGAGGGCCTTAATGTATCCCCCATCAATGACACGAAATGAGTAACAGAGTTTAAAGGTGAAATAGATCATTTTGCAAATTGGACTGGACACAGAGAAGGCCGACACAGAGAGAGTGGATAACTGTAGATGGCCGACTCAATATAGGTTTCAGATGGACTTCTCTTGAACATATGAATGACACGACCAATGATTTGGCAGCATTGACTCAAAGACAACACAGGGAATGACCTTGTAATAAATCGAATGAGAGACAAATGGATTTCCCAAACCGACCTCAAATGATGAATAGGGGGTGTCATGTTCAAGAGCGACACTTACTGCCAATCAATACGAAGATGAAACATATCCCTTTCCCAAATTTTCCCCCACCATTTCTAGCAAGTACCTCTTTATTTTTATGCAAGATTGAAGAGGATCACATATGCTTGTTGATATAAACTCATCCTTTGGATGAGTCCCTCAGAGTATTTTTAACGAACCCTAAGAAGGAGTGGTTCGGTCCCATCATGGGTCTGTCAATGTTTGTTTAACAAGTCCAGAGATAGAAAACTCGAAGGTTTTTCAAGATTATAGAGTTTGGAAAAACACTTAAAAGAGAACTCTCTCAGTTCCTTTTTCGTAAAATAGTCTGGACGAGACCGAAAAAGAGAGAAATTATCGCTCACCAAACACGTACTTCAAATACTTTAGCGAGTGTGAAAATAGCAAGGTCGCTCGGCGATCTTTTCATGTTTAGAGAGTCTGAAAAGAGCTTAAAGAGGACTCCAGGGGGGTTCCTTTTTCGTATAACCTTGTTGAGCCCAAAAAAGTGATAAAACTATGCTCGATCACGTTCTCATGTATTTACGAGCGTAAGAACGGACAAAAACGATGCTCGAGGTTTTATGTAAAAACCATGAAAAACAATAAAAAACACGCCATAACGAAGAAAAATATGTCCATACTTTTGTGTTTAATGATCAATGTCATCACACCTGCAAGACATTACACTCATCTTGATATTAGGGATTAGGTTTAATCAATAAATAAGAATAAAACCCAAAATGACATAGTAAAAAGTAAATTAAATGAGTAAATGACCATTTTTACCACATCATTTCACATTTCCACTATTGAGCTCCAAAAACCCCCTTTTTACCCTCCAAGTTTGACGTTAATTTTAGGGAGCTACAAGAGACCATTCGACGAGCCGTCTGCATCATTAAGGTAAGCTCTTCATTCTTGACATTTTCATGGTTTAAATTTTTGATTTCATTGGTTAGTTTTTCAGTTTCAAGTGTTTTTTTGAACCCTACACGCGTATTGGCATTCTCGCAGGCAGCCCATACGGGACCTGCGAGAATGATGTGTTCTCGCAGGTGAGCCTTAAGCCACCTATGAGGTTCTCACACTGTGCTAATGGGGCACCTGCGAGAACCGCAAAATCCATTTTTTTTTTAAATATTTAGCCAATGAAAAAGATCTAGATCATGAATAAAATCATTAATCCTCCTTTTATGTTCCTTGTGTAGATAAATAGCCACAAACATGGTGCTTGAGTGGCGTGAAAGAGAACATGAAGAGGATAATGCAAATGTCGAGAATCATCCTCCCACCATAGCTGCATTGAGAGACTGTGGGCTCTTAAAATACTTTCGCATCCCGAGCATGAGGGCCCAAGTCAGACTACTAGAGTACCTGGTCTGTATGTGGGTCCCAGATCAGCAGGTTTTCAATGTAGGAGCTCACACTCTGTCCATAGACGTTGAGGACATATACTTTTTGACTGGATTTTCTAGGCGTGGGTATTATGTCAGTCTGACTGGTAGTAGAGGTGGTGGTCTCAAGATGAGTGAGTACTGCAATCAATACTATGTACCTGAGGCTGAGAGGAAAAAAGGGAAAGTGGCTATCTGGGGGGTACAAGACTTGACCCTCCACACTATCCTTTTTTCCATAGCTCGGATGGCTAGGAGTTCTTCTCCTCATATGGAATTACAGAGGTACTTCCAGTACACCATCAAGTGTACTGAGCCTCGAGTATTCAACTGGGTAGATGTTGTGCTTCGCAGTATCAAAAGACAATTAACCAAATGCAGGCGAGGTGAATTGAAACAATTTGGGTATGGTTCTTTGTTAGTGTCCTTCCTTGAGAGGGTCCCCGTATTTAGACTACAGGTTGAGTGGGACTTCTCGGGTCCTAGGGATCCGAGAATGCTGAGATGGTGTCGGCTCATGGCCCGACACGTGGCAGGACCAATCGTCAAGTATGACGATATTTTCTTTGACTGGCTTCAAAACCAGATGTTGATGGTCGATGACTACGCTTATGCTGGGTTGGATTTCCAAGGAGATCCATATTTAGCACTGCCCGAGGACGCTCAGTGGGGAGAACTTGGTAAGAAGTTCACGCATTTTCTCTTTTTAAATGTTTTTGAATTTTTTATCATATTCAAATGTTTTTGTTTTATATATTTATCCAAAGACTAACACAAAATGTTTGTTGATAACACAGATGTTGGACCATATAGACCTCCTGGCACCTCTCCTACCCAGCGACGAGGAGAGGTAGCAGCAACAACACCATAGTATGTCGAAGATTATCAGGTGGTGGAACAGAATTTAGAGGGCCTGACATCAGACATTCCAGATATGACTCTGGAAGAGGTTCCACGACGCGATCAACGTCACACTGTAGGGGTATCAACAGCTACGGGTCGACTACTCCGTAGGGTTGCTAGGGCAGTCGTGTGTTACCATGAACGTCATCCGTGACGTCACTTTGTAGAAGTTATAAGCTTCAAATTTTGATATTTTGGTCTTCGGACAAACTTTTTTTGTAAAAAATCTTTTGATCGTTATATATACAGACGGTTTCTACCGATGAATTTTGATGTGTTTAATTTATAAATGGTTCAAATGTCTGTCCAATACATAATTAGCCAATGCATTTGTTAATGTATTAAGACATCTAGGAATATGTTGATATTCAATGTGATCAAAATAACGTTCCAAGAGGCGAATTCGCAAATACACCCGTAACAAAGTAGGACTTCGAATAGAATAGATATTACTTAGCTGTAGTACTACAAGATGCGAGTCCAGTCGCACAACCAAATGACGAATTCTGAGTGAGATAGCATCAACCAATAATTCAATAATGACGCTATACTCTGCAATGTTGTTGGTTGCACGGCCAAGGCATACACCTCGTAAAGATACAAGTTCATTTGTTGGGGCATAGATTGCCCATGTAGTGGAAGCTAGGTTCCGAGTACTACGGCTAGCACCATCAGCGAAGCCAATATAGGGTAGCGAAGACTCCGACATATGGAAATCAAACACAATGTCACATAAGGGTAGAGACCAGATAATGTCAAAAATAAAACTAAAGTAACACACACAAAGTATGATACATAAAATACAAGTACTTGTGAACAAATGATTTATGCATAGTACTTCTTCAAGTACAACCCATTCCTGGGTTCACTCAAAGGGATACCATCGTAATCAACCAGCTCATACGCTCCTTTTTCTAAAACTCGGTGAACAATATAAGGACCTCGCCACATTGGTTCGAATTTCCCAGCTCCTAACGCATCTCGATCCTGTTCATAGAGAAGAACAAGATCACCTTCAGAGAAAATGCGAGGCTTGACATGCTTGTCATACTGTGCCTTGACACGTTTTTTCTGGGTTTCTATTACTAGAGTGGCGTCACGTTGAGTTTCGTCTAATCGCATCAGATACAATATACGTTCTTCTTCAACAAAAGAATTGGGTAAGATTTCGACAGCTAGCTTCAGAGAAGGTATCTCACATTCTATAGGAAGAATGGTTTCCACACCATAGACCAATCGAAAAGGCGTGAACCCCGTAGCGGATTTAACAGATGTCCGGTATGCCCACAATGTCGAAAACAACATCGTGTGCCAGCTTGTTTTATGAATTCCTATCATCCATCGAAGCATAGTTATAAGAACTTTGTTGATTTCTTTGACCTGGCCATTAGCTTGTGGATAATAGGGTGTTGAGTTATCATGATGAAGAACCAATTTTTCCATAAGTTCAGACATCATAAAATTCCTAAAATGACTACCATGATTAGTAACGATAGCTTGGGGAACACCAACACGAGCTATGACATGGTTAAAAAGAAACAAGGCTGCAGTCTTTCCAGTATTATCGAATGTTGGCATCGCCTTGGCCAATTTTGTAAAGTAATCAACAACTACAATGATGTAACCATGCCCCCCGGCTGAGTGAGGGTGACATGTCATGAAATCAATGCCCCATTTCGCAAAAGGACCAATTGAGACCACAAGATGAAGAGGAGCAGGATGTGACCGAATTTTCTGATTGTAGGTCTGGCAAGCATGGCATTTATGAACGATAGTAATGCAGTCGTTGAATAAGGAAGGCCAAAAATAACCTGCGCATAAGATCTTCTGGGAAGTAGCATACCCAGACATATGACCACCACATGCTCCATCATGGCAGTCATTCAGAGCTTTCTCAGCCTCGTCAAACATTAGACAACGTCAAAAAATAGAGTTAATGCCCCGACGGTAAAGAGTATCCTCGAGGATAATGTATTGACGAGCTTGATAACGGATGCGACGTTGTTCAGTACTAGACAAAGCAGGCCGGAAAGTCTGGGTTTGGAGATATAGAATGATATCTCCATACCAAAGATCGTCAATACTAATTAGGAAAAGAGATTCATCGGGTAATGAATCTACTGCTACATTTTCCGTGGCAGAGTGAGGAAAATCGCATATCAACTCAGCAAAAACTAAGGATTTCTTAGACGTGGCACGATCGAATTCCAAGTCAAACTCTTGGAGTATGACAATCCATTTGGAGTATTTGCCCCCTAGCAATTGACGTGTCAAAATGTGTTGCATAGGGTTGCAATGAGAAATCACTGTAGTTTTCATTGAGAGGATATAATGTAGGAAGCGTTGGACGGCTTGAACGACAACCAAGGCTAGTTTTTCAACATGTTGATACTTGATTTCAGTTGAGGTGAGATTTCGACTCAAGTAATAAATAACATGTTCATCGTGCGCATCATCCTCTTGGATGAGAACCATGCCAATAGTATACTCGGAGGCAGCAAGACAAAGAAAATAATCACGACTATAATCAGGAGGAAAGAGAAGCAGAGCTCGTGTGAGGGACAACTTCAAAGCCTCCAAAGCATTGTTGGCAACGGTATCCCAAATGAACTCGGAATCTTTCTTTAGTAGTCGCGTAAAACCATGAGTAGTCTCGGTGTAATTAGGGATGAAACGACGAAGAAAGTTTGCTTTCCCCTGCAAACTTTGCAACTGGCACAGTGTAGAAGGAGGAGAGAGATTAAGAATCACCTCAACCTTAAGAGGATCCACCCTGATCCCTTGACGTGAAACGATAAAACCTAGAAGACAGCCAGATTCTACGCAAAAAATGCATTTATGAGGATTTAAACGGATACGATAGAATCAACAGCGAACAAAAATAGCTCGAAGATGAGTGGGGTGATCGACTCGGGGCAAAGAATGAGCTGGTAAGTCATCCAAATAGGGTTGAACGATATGCTTTATATCATGAAAAGCATAAGACATAGCACGTTGAAATGTCGTGCCACCATTCTTAAGACCGAAGGGAAGTTTCCTATAGGAAAAAGTACCCCAAGGACAAATAAAAGCGGTTTTATGCTGGTCCTCGGGAGCTATGTTAATTTGATTATAACCAGAGAAACCATCCATGAGAGAGAAGATTTCACCTTCGGCACAATCATCGACAATCTGGTCGACGAAAGGGGTTGGAAAGTTGTCTTTTGGACAGGCTTTGTTAATATCCCTATAATCAACACATACACGAATACTGCCACCTTTCTTATCAATTGGAACAGGGTTGGAAACCCATTCCGTCAGAGCCACGGGATAAATAAAGCCTGCTTTTAGAATTTTTTCAACTTCAATTTTTTTGATAGCCGCGACTTTACGTGGGTGGACAGGACGAAGGTGTTGCTGGACATGTTTAGCTTCAGGGTATGTCTTTATCTCATGTACAACAATTGCAGGGTCGATACTTGGCATCTCTTTGTAGCTCCAAGAAAAGATGTCGCGAAATTCTTTGAACAGAGACGTATAAGTGACAATTTCATTGGGAGAACACGAAGCTCCGATATGAACATTTTCAACTATCTCAGGTTTAACAGATATGTCAATGGGAATCGTGGGAGAAATATTATTGAGGTTCCCTTCAGCAAACACATCGTGTGAAGTCGCAGGAACCGTGGAAATGACAACAACGGTCAACGAAGTCAAAATCCGTTGGTAGTTCTCAAGAGTGTGTTGTTCCAGAAAGAGTATGGAACAATGATTCCCATCATCCCAAGGAGTGTCTTCCATGACGGACATGATCATCTCGTCAGTGGGAAAGATAACATAGAAAGGATCAAGAGACAACTCATCAAGAGAGGAGGTAGAAGGTGTTGCCGATTGAATGGCCTGATATGCAGACTCAACCGGACTTAACGGCATGACGTCGCCGAAACGAGTGTGGTCTCCAGGGTCAGGGACAATCCAAGGGTCATGTGATGCAGGACGATTGTGAGGCATGGTGGAGATCATGTTAATAGAAGCAATTGATGGGCGTGGAACATCGGGTGGAGGAATGGGGAAAGTACCCATCAACGAGGAGTCCTTTAAAAGGCCTAGACTGACATTCTCATAACCCGACGGGGTTTTATCAATAAATGGCACGTTGCCAGTATGAGTATCAGAATTGAAGAAGGCAAGTTGGTCAACGGTAACAACCTTTCCTTGATGAGGAAAATGTACTACCCGGAAAAGTGTTGACACAACAGCACGCATGGAATCGATCCAGCTACGGCCAAGTAAAATATTATAATCAAGGGGAGTGTCAAAGACTTCCACTTCGACTTGGACCGTCTTACCTTCTAGAGTAATGGACAATGAAGGAAGAACATCGTAAGGCTTAAAACCAGAGCCATTGAAGGCTTTAAGAGTATTTTGTGATTCAGTCAAGGGAGGATAACCAATGGCTTTCCAACAAGAAAAAGACATCACACACGTCAAGTCACCCTCGTCAATAACAATTCTGCAAATGTTCTTGTCGGAGACAACAACTTGAATTTGAAACGCGAGTTGGGGGGGCAACCTTGGAATGTGATCATCCAAGTCAAAGACTATTAAATTCATATCGGTTGGGTCAATTCCACCTATAGCTTTCAACAGTGCCTTCTGTTGTGCAGGACAAGACTAAAGGACTTCAAGGGCTGACATCGTTGAAGGTGCCTAGGCCAGATATTCCACAATACTGTAGTTCTGGGCCACACGGGCATGAGGATTGAAAGCCAATTTTCTAACGACACCTTTGGGGGGTGGTCATAGAACTCTATCAGAGCTCGGTCGTTCGAGATGAAGAGGACCGTTGGTAGGTGGAGTCGGTGGAGAGGGTTGTACCAAAGTAGGAGGTAAATCGTCAACCTTCTCTTTAGACGGAGTATAATCTTTGGCTCTAGTCGTGAGTGCAATGTTGTTCGGCTTAGAATCACCAATACACATCAAAACATATGATGTGGTAGAAGTAGATGGTTGGTCATGAATGACCAACTGAGCCTGTTGTTGATATGGGAAGGGTTGGGACAAGACTGCCGGGGTAGAAGGTTTTGAGGTCCCTTGAAGGAACTTAGTGACCTTGGCACATCGTGGACAATCCTTCATGTAGTGATCATCACCATAGATAGGCAAGGGTAGCGTGGTTTGCGCTTATCCCGATCTTCAACATGGTTTTTTTGGACTGCTCTGTTTGATTATTATTTTTTGCCTCCTTATTCTTACCTCTCCCCTTTTTAGATTTATTTTTACCGATCAGGGTAGATTGAACGACGTTCACCTCAGAAGTTTTACCGATAGGAGTGGCAGGAGATGGAGCATTTTGAACATTAGAAGAAGCAGACTTAGGGTTGGTGCTTGAAACAGAATGTGATTGGGCTTGGGCAATACCAATCACACCATCAATTGCATGTGAGGCAACGAGAGTAGTGGAAGTGCTGGAAGTACCAGGATGAGGTAACTCAGGTAATAAATCATAAAGTGTTCCCATTTGCGAATAAATGAGATCAAGATATTGAGCATGACTTATATCTTGCTCTTCCCTGACAATGCCACCCATGGCAATGTCCTTACCAATTTCGTTCACAAAGGATTTCATAAACCATTCGGCCAGTAACTGATCGGGGAGTTCAAGTTTGATGAGACGTCGTCTCCTTTGCCACTCATGGATATGATCTGATATATGAGTGCCTTTAGTCTGTTTGAAAGAAGTCAAAATCTCAGTCCCGGTATCATAACGTATCGATAACTGATAATGCGTAAAGAAATCCATAGCTAGGGTGTTGAAATCAGAGAAGAAACCTCGTGGCAATTCAATATACCACTTCACAACAGAACCAGTAAGGGTTCGTTGAAAGAGACATAAACGAATAGAGTCATCTATCAATGAGTTGGATGAACACCATAGGTGAAAAGTCATAACGTGATTGTTCGGGTCCTCTCCCGCTTTGCCATCGAATTTAGGAATGTCCGATGGAAGCTTAGCTAGAATAGCAGGCCATTGGGGAGAGTGACGAATAGGATCATTTAGAATCCGAGACAAATCTGGAAAATCCAAAGTAGCAAGAAAAGGTAACTGTCGATTCACTTGTGGGTACCGGTGACTTTGGGGTGGAAGCTCTGTCGGCAAACTAGTAGGACCGTATGCAGTCTGCCCATAGAGAGAAGATCCCTGTTGATTCGGTGGTGGTTGGAGAGGATAGTAGTTCCAAGGATTGTTACCTTGAGTTTGATTAGGGACCTGGGTTTGAGAATTCTAACCTTGACCCCAAATAGGATTGGGTATACCTGGATAAGTTTGGCCTATAGTAGGGGCAGGTTGTTGCCCCCCAGTCGTTTGAGGAAGATTTTCTAGCATCTGAGTCCAATACTGGGCCAAAGCAGGAGGTATATTTTGTCCAAAAGGTGGGGTTGGTCCCCCTATCGTAGGTGGAGTTCCAATCGGAGGTTGTGTTCCAATTGAAGGTTGAGTAGTAACTGGAACGTGTCTGGTAAGAGGAGGTTGAAACGTACCACCTAGACCACCAACGAGAATCTGGAAATTAGGTGTAATAGACGGTATGGTGCCACTAGGATTAGGATTGCCAGGAGGAAATTGAGGGAGCGTCGGAATAAAACTGGGAATAGGATGTCCAGAAGGACCACCAGGAGTACCAAATGGGGTTTGCAGAGGTGTTGGAATAGAAGCATTCAATGAATGGTATCCGGGGGGTAGTGCTGGAATCACATTGGGTGTTCATTGAGTGTTTATAGGAGCGAGACCAACGGTAGTTAACCCGGTAGGGACACTCGTAGTATTCGCGAGATGGGCCATCTTGGCAGGGAGAGTAAAGGTATAAGTAGTATTCACTGGGACAAACTCGGTCTTAGGAAATATCGGCGGGTTGATTTCAGAGACCACGGGTGAATAAGTACTAAAAAGGGCCCTGTGGAAATCACCTGCAGACCAAAAAGGATCTGGGCCTTCTATACTGGGAAGAGGCCCAACGAGTGATCCAGAAGAGGTAACAACTAAATTTCTGGAAGAATTTGATCGCACAAAGGGTCGTTCACCATGGCGAATTCGAAAGTCCTCTTGAGTATTGGTAATTCGGAAAGGTTATAAAGAGTCAGTGCGTTCTACCTGTGGAGGTGGTGTAGAAACGTCTGGGACTTCACTCTGCTGAGGAGAGCCCTCAGGTGTATCCTCAGGTGTAGTTGTAGGCAACGGTTGTGAAACGTCTAGATGCTCTGGAGATAAACCCTGCATTCTACGTGAACGGCGTGGGGGAGCTATTGTGAATGAGTAACAAGCTCTGCGAAGAAATTCCTATGGTCAACTTCGAGAAACAAACAACACGCGCTAGTTAACAAAATCTAAGAAGCAATCACCAAGCAAGCAAGACCTTCTAATATCGAAGTCACTAGTTGGTGATGAAATCCAACGTCGCAACAATGAGACAAGAAGGGGCAGGGCTAGGGTGGAAAAGTTACGCTGACGACCTACTTAACGGACTTACACCCTGGTGCAAGCTCCCAAACATAATCATGGGTATACCCTCCAAGGAGCCCGAGTGAGTTTGGTCAACGTCAATTCTAGATACCGTGAAGACTTTCCCCTCCACAGTCACCTCGGGTAAGAACCTAAAGAGATAGGCCACTAAGGTCACCGCCAACAACAGTAAAGCCTGGGGGAACAGTTGACAGTCCGATCCACACGCAAGGGTAGGGTATCTAGCCCGAAATCAACTCAAAAGGCTTCCACTCATCATTGTGGGTATACCTCTGAGTGACCCCCATAATACGTGCAATCTCTACACTGATGTCAACAAAGGAGGGTGAGTAACTCTACCAACAACAATGCGACCTAGTGCTTGACCCTTGTGTTAGAAGGGCTTCCCAAGACAATATGTTGTAAATGGAATTTAACACTCCCTAACTCAAGATATTATTGTGTGTTTTGAGATTTTGGAGAGTGTATCTCTCTTCCTACTCCAAAGCACTAGCCTAGATAAATGTTGGTGTAAAAGAGCCCTAGAAAAAGTTACTAGATAAATTTTATGATTACGCAATGTTTTTAAGAGCTTTTGTTTACTCAAAGGTAACAGAAGTGAAACTTATGTTGTATGACTCTGACCCAATAATGCAAGGACGTGAATGAAATGTATCACTTTTCGTTCGATGAATCCTATGTATGGGAGAGAGAGAAAATTTTCCAAATCAACCCGGAACTACAATGCACAATTTCCTTTCAAATGTCAATGCAAACAATCACTTATTAAATGACTATTCTCTATGTGTCTCTTTTTCAATACTTCAACAATCTCAAAAAATTTTGATTTTCAATGTTTTGTAAATGACAAAAACAATTTGATGAAAGAAAAACTGTGTTCACTTTTCAAAAAGAACCCTCACTATACCAATGAGAGAGCAGAAAATCAAATCATAAAAAATCAAGCAATAACAACCCAATCAACTCTTTCAATGAAAACAAAAATAAAGAGCAAACCAAATAGTCTTCTCAATGCAAATGAAAATGTGCTTTCAAACCAATAAGCAAATGAGAAAAACCAAGTACTCAACTTTCAACCAATCACTGGTTCTCAACTAATCAAACACACTCAGAATCTGAAGTCAGAGAGAATGGTTTTGTCAAGAAGAGTCAAGAAATGAAAGTCAAGACACCAAGGACAAAAAAAAACCTTGAAATCCTACAACTGTTCACGCATGCAAACTAAAGCAAGAAATATATCAATTAGAGGTCCAAGAAACCCATAAGAGGTATTCCAACTGATCTAGGCAATCAGAAAGACCAAAAATCAAATTCAAAATTTTGAAAAAGAATGTTCGCAGGAAAGTAATATGAAACAGTGTGAGAATCACTGATTCTCGCAGGCAACCTTTGAGCAAGGTGCAAGAACCTCGCACTGAACCCTATGAGTAGGGTGCAAACCTGACCAATTCTCACAAGCTGCAATGAAGTGCAATGCGAGAATTCCTGAACATATCCAAAAATTTGAAAAATGAAGTAAAATTCACAAAATCTTCTGGACTCAGAAAGTCTATCAGGATATCCTGAAGACTCGGAGACTGATAGGATAGGAGAAAAATGAAACCAGAGAAAATGGCCACAGAAAAACATAATAAGCCACAAATAAAATGGTACTATCCCCAGTGGAGTCGCCAATTTTGTTATTGGATAAATCCGTAAGTGCGGACACAAACCGATCTCCCTAGATCCACCTGGATCTAGAACAAAGCAAGACAGAATAATACTCTTTCCCTAGATTTCGACTATTGAATATACTAGAAGGCAAGAACAAAGGACATACCTTATGATCGCTTCCTATGGTCTTTGTTGCTCCTGCTTCGCTCCAATGCTCTTGTGCAGTCAAGACCAAGACAACACAAACCAACCAAAGTGAAGAAAGCACAATCTATTCAACAATCAATCTATGTATATGATCAAGGAGTTATACAATAAAGTGGAACTAACTTTATGGGAAAGGGACATATTACTGTATCATATTGATGGAAAGTAAAGATTACAAACTGAGCCTTGATGTTGCAAACTTCCTTTCGATGGCTTTTGACTCTGACACACACACTTGCTCACTTGTATGAAGAAGATCAACCACCTTTGATAAATTTGTTGGAGATCTTAGCTGCTGTAGCATCAGTCCTTCACACAATCCTTTTCACTAATTCTCCAATGAATCTCTTGCTTCTTTGCTTCCAACCTTTTCCATGAGAATCCCCTCAATATATAGGAGAGAATGAATTAGTTACTTGGATAAGAATGATCCCAAAATATCAGGAAATCCAGTACTTAGATAACCATTCGAATGCTTTCTCATCCTTCTAGAAGATTCCCTTCTAGAAGCTTCGAGTATTCATCTTTTTCCCTTCTTTAGAAAGTGTTCACACCCTATCAGTTATACACAGTGCGAACTTCTCGCACCCTGGCTTAAGGCAGCCTGCGAGAATCATACATTCTCGCAGGCAACTATACTAGCAGCCTGCGAACCTTCTTCAAAAATGATATTTCTGGAAAGAGAAGAAAGTAACTTTTCTCAGGAGAAAGTTATAATGAAGAGCCTGAGTGCACCATAATCAATACATCATCATGACGACCAAAATCATGGGTAACAATGTGAATGGCCCTCCATCTAGTCAGGATATCCTTCAAGGTGATATAAAAAACTGAGATTCTTTGATCTGGAAACTCTTCCTTCTATGTAACTGAGAAATTCGACCAAGTATGATGTACCATCATATGTTGGGTGATTCCTTATCTCGGTTCCAATCCATCTCGCTGTCCTGATAGTTGTGCAACGTCTTGAGAATATTTCGTATGAACCTTGCTGCCAGCTATCAAAAGCCAATTTCGATTCCTCATCAATTGACTATATACTTCTACAACTTACAGATCCATCTGCATTGGGGTTAATATAATCTAGCCTCATCCCTGTTTTTATGGTGTATAGTTGGTCAAGAACTTCCAAATCCATGTTATTATCCACTGGATCAGTATATCTAGGTCCCAAGTATGGATCTAAGGGATAGATTACCTTTATTCCATCCACCTCAAAGATCATGTTGTCCCTCCTTAAGTCAATGACAACATAATTTTCATAGGACCAACCAATTCCTAATAAGTCAGGGTAGGGGTCTTTGTCTCCCATAATTTCAATCACTTCAAAATTAGTTGTCGTCTTAACTCCTGAAACATCTACCTCCACATCTTCCAACCTTCCTACTGGAAAAATGCAGTATTGGTTTTCCATTCTTAGCTAGATGGGGGAATACACTAACTGAGGTTTCCCTAGAGCCTCCCAAGTATTTTTGGGTAAAATATTGTCATGTGATCCCAAGTCCAGCATGACATATTTAATCTCAAAGTCATCTAACTGGGCTTCCAACATAAATTCTTTTCCAGTTCCCACCTTCCTTCTTTGTACTCTCTGTGTATTCTTTTTGGGGAGGTTGGTGATTGCAATGGTTTCTGGAGTTCCCTCATCTCCCTGGACTAGGTATAGGGTATTCCACAACTTCTCAATGAGTTGGTCATCTCCTAGGATCTCAGAGAATAATTTAAACCAAAGGTCAATTACATTTTGGGACTAGTCAAGATGTCTTCTCGAGTTTACAAGATTCTTGGATGTAGGTGGTGAGGAAGGGGCTTGAGAAATATTGGGTTGAAGGATGACTTTAAGAGGATTTTCCACAATTTCTGGAGGAGAGACACTTGTAAATATTTCTATTGCATATTTAAAAAATAGTTTTTGTTTCAAATGATCATACCTATCATCCTTGGGGGTTGGTTTCTGAATCTTAGGATGATTGTCTACATCTGTCCCAGTTTTTATTCCTCTGTGAGTGATGATGTTGAATTTTGGTATCTTCCATGTAGCTTCCATCCTAATTTACAATCCTATGAAGTTATCTCCTCTTTTATGAACCTGGTCCTCCCACTTCGTGATCAGATCTGGGCAATCTTCGGTTGCGTGAACATTAGTTCTGTAATGTGAACACCATGTCATCTCGGGTGAGGACAGTCTCTAGAAATATGTCCTTATTCATTGAAATTGTAAAATCAACATGGTCCTCTTCCTCCATTCCTCCCTCCTCTAAATCCACCTCCACCCCCACTCCCTTGGCCTCTTTCGGGTCCTTGGGGTGTTTCATTTACCCTGAATGAAATTTGATCCAGTCTATCAGCGAGCACATCTAATGCTCTAGATTGGTTTGTAGCATGAATTGTAGACCCACATAATTCACAATGTATTGTATTAGGTGTAGGAATATACTTATGCAAGATGGGGAAGTACCTTGGTGCATTCCTGTGAGTTCGATAGTTTCCACAGTACTCGGTTTTTTGGGATGGTTGAGTGCTTGGGAAAGCATGGCATTGAACTGGTGCATGGAATGGTGGACCTGCAGATACTTTAAAAACTCCTCCCAATGGTGGTCCCATCAAGTGATGGGGAGGTCCCATTCCCCTTATCCACAGACACTCATTTTCCATATGCCCCTCTGTATATAATCATGTACACAAAACTTGAGGTCATCCTGGTCTGGGTAGAGTTAATTCTTGGATATTCTCCGTGAGAACCGATATTTGTCCCTAGATTTTTGATATGTTTGGATATGACAGAGGTCTGTTTACCCTCAGGCTCCCCGGGTATCCCCCCATGGCATCAATCTTCATTTATTTTTCCAAATCATTTGTCAAGGTGTCTATCCTCTATTGCATCAGGGGGATTCACGTCAAGGGTAGAAACCCTTGAATGTACCATTCCATTTGATGGTATTCTTGAATTGGATATGATAATCTCCCAATAGAATCCTTAAACCTATGACTATACTCCCATGTGAACTCACCCTCCCTCTATTTAATCTCCTCCAACTCAGAGAGAGCTTGTTGCTCTGACTGAGGTAGCTTGAATTCAACGATGAATTTATGACGCACCTAGTCAAGGGTAAAGGATTGTCCTTGCAACCCATGCTTAATATCCTTCATGTAACACTAGAGGGTGCAACACCTCAAAGTAGTCTAGAATTATACTAACATGTTTGCATTTAGAGTACCTCTGGACCTCCAGATGGCATTTCATAGAAACCAGTGTTGTTCTACATCCTCATCTCCTTTACCCCATTATTCTGGGTATCAGGTGATTGAACCTCTCATGTTTCTATCCATTGTCGGTGTTACTGTTCCTACCAAAATTAATCCTATTGGCACTAGTTGTGATTTACCAAGATACCCTAATATCCTCTCATTGTTCACAGTTGTGGGTTTTGACAAATTGTTTGAGTTTGATGGAATAGAAATTACGTGAGTATGTGGTACGAAGATTACCAAGGGTATCGAGGGTTCTTGGGGGACATGTGACTCGGGGTTGGTTCCACTAACTTCTAGGTGGGTTTATTTGATTTGGGGGGTCTCATTTTCTTTCTCTGGAGCATCCTTCTCAGCCTCATTTGCGACTCCTCCTAATATCGGGGCTGAATATTCTCTGTCTTTCGAAAGATGAAGACCTTCTTCGTCTTCTCTTGATTCCATGCACTCCTCTTCTCGTCCACTCTCCTAGGGACTTCTTTCTCTCCATGCTTCTCTTTCCTAAAATATTATACTGGCCAGTCTTTATTTTCTTCGCAACTTCCACAACTCTTATGTATTTCTTTCATCTGGTTTTCCTCGTCTGATTTCTTTCCGCAACACCTCGAACTGCTTCACTGCTTTCTTTAAATTTCCCAGCCACCATTTATCAACTATAACGGCTCTCCTCAGGACTCACTCACTTCTTGAGATCTCCTCTTCTCTATCCCCCATCTATCAAAGAACCCATTCCCCTTCTTAGTTCAAGAACCTGCCCTAAGATCGCCCCACCCCAAGCACATGGATTTAGGCTGCCATCTCACATGAGAGAACAATTAACATCCCCTCTTACACAAAGAATACTTTCATCCACAGGTTAATTTCCCTCAACAGTATTTGACACACCCCTTTCTTGAATATCTCTTATGCTCGTGAAAAATATTGGTGATTCTCTGCTGCAAACTCGACGATATAGCCTTCTAGAGATGTGTTAACCCAAAAATCCACTGCTCGAGTAATCTGGTGGTCAAATAGATGAAGTTCTAATAGCATTTTGGTATCCTAAGTACAAATTTGTTTGACACATTCTTTGAACTCTGGCACTTCCTGTAACCGATCTACCCAATGGAATAGCTTTTCCAGGAATTCTACCCAGAAAATATCATACTGGTCGCTCAATCTTTCGGAGTAGAAGAAAAAATACCTTGCATCGTTCTAGTACAGATTTCATAGCTCTGCTTCCTTCCATATGAATTCATCACACTTGTGTTCCCACCACTGACGAACATCAAATATGTGGATCTGAGGAAGAATCCTCCTTATAGGTTCCCTTTTTAAAACCAAGGTGCTAACAACAAAACCATTTTGTTGGTGCAAATTTGTTAGACCAGGGTCCTCTTTAGGTTACCAACAAAAGGGTACCAATGTAGTCTAGTGCATTGACATTTTCATCTTTCTAAAGAGCAATAATTATCACCCGAAGCATGACCAAAACGTGAGAATTGGGGAAGGGTAAGAAGAATGCCTATACATATCTACAAAATATCAAGTTTATTACCATTCTTTCACAAGATAGATTATCCATATCATATTATTTAACACCTCATAACCTGAGACAAGAGAACATAGTTGCAAAGTGCATCATAAAGGAATAAAGAAACATAATTCATAACAGACAGAGCATAATATCATTCTATGGACAGATAAATCATTATAGACAGGGGTCTTCTTTTCAAATTTGATCTCCATAATCATTCTATTATACCATAGGCCTTACTTAAAACACATGCACAACTTATATTAGTCATATAAAAAATCATACTAGAGAGGAACAACAAGTACATCTCAAAATAGTGTCAGACTAGATCGTATTTTGTCTAGTTCCTTTCCCTTACTACCTCTACAGTAATGCATGAATAATTTCCTTACATTCCTAAGCTGGCGTAAAAACTAGTTCTTAATATGCAACCTCTCCTCTCATTACCCAACCTGATTACAATACAATCCTTTATTGTTGATTGAGAATTTGCAGGTTCTCTTCTCTTATTGATTCTGTTTCAATTGCTCCTCCCAAAACTAATTGTACGTTGGCCTCCAACCATTTTTTGTTCCAGTGCCTTTCTATTGTCCGCTATTTCACTCAAACTTCTTTTCCTTCCTTTGTTTGGTTATCTGAATTTCTGGTAGCTTTCACAACTTCCATTCATCAAAACGAAGTGTAATATCCCAAGAACGATCCCCAGTTGAATTGTAAATATTTTTTCTAGGCTGATGAGCCAAGTGGTTATAAGATAGGAGGCTTATGTGATGATTAGGTCGAAGAGCCTAGATGGTAAAGGCTAAGCCTATTTTTGTATATGTAAACACTCATATCATTAATATAATACATCAATGCATGTAGACCGACCACGATAAAAGAGTATGGGGGACTAAACTCCACTAGGAAGGGAAAGGGAGGGGCTAAGATAGAGGGCTGATCTCTAAGAGAATATTATATTATTATTCCTAAATACTAAGGCAAGGATAAATATCATATTATCCTAATTTTTTATGTGAATGGAAATGATCTACAAGTGGAGAGGAATGAGCTCCTAGAGGTCCATGTGTCAATCAAAGTGCATACAGTTATATGTGGGGAAAAATTGTTCATTAGGGACCATTCTCTCGATCACCCTCGCATTTTTTCTCATGATTCACTGACTGAGACATTTAGACGACAAACCATTATCTCCATCAGTTGACCTCTACATGATTCACGCACCTTTGGAACCTGTACGCACTCTTGAGATACCTGTACTTTCATGTTATTAGTGGTAACATGTATCCCTCCTGGGATGCACAACACACCTGTACTGACCTGAGTCAGTGTTGTACCTTTCTGTTGTGAGCAACACCTGTTCCATACCTATTTTTTGTTGCTACCTTCACCTGAGCCTGTTTGGGTTGACTTAAGCACTGGATTGAATAAATGGGTTGTAAGGCCCATGGGTTTTAAGAGGCGGGTTGTGAGGCCCATGAGAAACTCTCTCCAGGTGAGAGAATTGTTTGGAAAGTGATTTCCTGAGGGAGCCCAACTGAAGCTGTAGTGCTATGATAATTCATGTCGAGCTTGTTGTTGAATCCCTGGAAGGGAAGTGGGACAGCCAAAGGACTGTTGAGCAGAGAAGGGTCACACTTCTTGGGGTGGGACATGCATGTGGGGAATGAGAGGTTGTAGGCTATTAGTTTGAGTTGGGTTCTGGAAGAGATCCTTCCCGTTTTTTGATTTGTCTTAGCCTAGCCTAGGAATTTCTTTACTCGGATGGATTTTAGTCCCTGCTCAGGGTTGACCCACTGTTGAGAGTGATGAGCAGTGTGGTCTAAGGCTAGGAGGATCATGAAAGGTCTACAAGAAGTTGGTGGTCTTCTATAAAAATATAAGTATCAATTGTGCATTCATTGCATGTTGTGTATTTATACATGTATTTATATCTATGGTTTTTTCTTGTGTATCCTGCATGTATGTGTTTACTATTATTTCCACATGAATATGTGTATTAGCATAATGTATTTGTTTGTTTAAATCTATCTATATACAACTGAAATTATTGTAAGTTTTTTAAGTGGCATGACCCAGTCTGGATAGGTTGGGTATGTTACAATGTATTAAGTTCTACAAGAGTTTAAGAGTGGCATAGCCCAATAGGTTTAAGGCTGTGTATTTTACAATCTGGTATCAGAGCTCCAATTTTCAACATTGAGCCTGGATTGGGTTGTGTAAGTGGAAATTGAAGAAACAATTTCAAAGTGATATTTTGTCGAAATGGACATAATTCAAGTTTCAAAAAATCCATGAGTTCCAAGAGGGAGCTGAGAGAACGCCTTAACTATATTTGAAATCTCAGGTGGTGTAGTAGTTCGAGAAACCATAATGGTCGTAGGATATTTTTGGGAAGGGATTGAATCCTTCACAACCATCAGATCTGGGAAAGGAGCGCAACGATTAACCCCTCCAGTCCTTTGGACTTCGTTGCTTCGAAATTTTTTAAGACTTTGACAAAAGGAGGAAAAATCCCTGAAGCTCCAAATTCCTGGAGTGAATATACACCATAGCTCATTTGGGAGAAGGAAGACCGTCAGATCGCTGAAGTGGTTCAGTAGTTCGATGTTCATGGAAATTTGGTTGTGGTTGCGTGGAGTAGAATTTTCCCCGAAGTCCTGAAGTCTAGAACCAATCTGGATTGTTCATGTTCGGGGACACGTGTTCGAAGATTAGCTAGTGTTCAAAATTTCAGCGTTCGATAGTTCGGGGGTGGGGTGGTTTTCAACAATAAAATCCTTCGAATCCCAAAGTTCTGAAGTCTCGGAGCACCAGAGTCCCGAAGCTCCGAGGAACACCTGTTCGAAAGTTCGATGTTCAGGAGTTATAAATTTCGATGTTCAGAAACTGAAGGCACAAATTGAAAGAATGCTAGAATCAAGAATCGTAGAGATTATGTAAGAATCAAAGTGGATCAGTCCAATGGTGGTCCAGGAAAAGAAGATTGCATGGATTAGGATATGTGTGGATATGAGAAAATTAAATGATGCATGCTTGCATGATCCTTTTCCTACTACATTTACAGATGGGGTTTTAGATAATGTGGGAGGATAGGAAGTGAACTCCTTCACAGATGGATTTTCAAGTTACCATCAGATTAGAATTGCTCCAGAGGACAGGTACAAAACTACATTTTCAACAGAGTGGGGGTCATATCAGAACACAATAATTCCATTTGGTTTAAACAATGCACCAACAATATTTTCCAGAGTAGTAGTAGTTGCATTCAAGGATTTTATACATAAAATTTTAGAGGTTTATTGATCATTGGACAATATTCAGTTTATTGAAGGACCGTGTAGAAATTATGAGTTTAATTTTAGAAAGATGTAGGAAATGCCAGATTTCCTTGAACACCAATAAATGTATATCCAATACATCATTTGGCATCCTACTTGGACACATTGTATGCAAACAGTGTTAAATTATGATCTTGATTTCTTATGCAGATTAATTCTTTTATTTTCTTCAACACTTTGATTCCAGCTTAGTACACTTCAACAATACCAAATCATATCCGAATAACAATAACTATGTAGATAAGTAAGCATGCACATCAACAACACATATACCTCGGGGAAGCCCTGTACAGGAAGAAAAACCCTAGCAAATGATATTCCTTTATTGCATTAATAATGTAAGATCACTTACAAATATCCACCATGAATGCTCTTCTCTTAAAGAGCTTGCCAAGATGACTTTGACCTGACAAAGACCTAAGAGACCTTTCTGAAATACACCTCTGATATGTTGCCTCTATTGTTGATGTACGTCACTGATATGCTGCTAATATACGCCTCTGCTATGCAACCTCTATTTCTGATATACAACATTGATATGCTTCTTTGGTATGCTACCTCTTTTTCACTAATATGTGCCTCTACTGCTTCACCCTTAACCTGCATATCAATCTGTGTTGAAGAGAGGGTTCGACCTATGTTTATATAGGCTGAAGAGGAGAAGAGGAGAGGCTCGAAATAGTAACATGTTTACATGCTTTAATCATAAATCAACTTCATACTTTATTTCGAACTTAGAACTAGACTTGAGACTGGTATACTTTAGTTTGAAAATAGAACTAGACTTGAGACTTCAGTTACAACTCAACATTACACTTTAGTTCGAAAATAGAACTAGACTTGAGACTGCTATACTTTAGTTCGAAAATAGAACTAGACTTGAGACTGGTATACTTTAGTTTGAAAATAGAACTAGACTTGAGACTTCAGTTACAACTCAACATTACACTTTAGTTTGGAAATAGAAATAGACTTAAGACTTCAGTTACAACTCAACATTACATTTTAGTTTGAAAATAGAACTAGACTTGATACTTCAGTTACAACTCAACATTACACTTTAGTTAAAAAAATAGAACTAGACTTGAGAATTTAGTTACAACTCAACATTACACTTTAGTTCAAAAATAGAACTAGACTTGATACTTCAGTTGAAAGTCGACTCTTTACAAGGAAATTCAAAATTATCTTCATGGTGGATAATGTTACACGTGCCAATGCACTAGATCAATACATTTATATCATTTGCAATATTAGGAATATCGTTTGTTTCTAGCTCATAGGAATTTTATATTCAACCTAACTTTTTCTATATGCCTTGACTTTTGCTCATGGATCACAAGGCTTGACTAGGCTCATAGAGGTTGTATGTTCCCCCTGACTTTTGCACTAGTCTGTCTATGCTCACAGAGGTTGTATGTTCCCCTTGACTTTTTCACTAGATTATCTATGCTCACAGAGGTTGTACGTTCCCCTTGAATTTTTCATAAGACTTACATAGCATCTCATTCTTCTTGACTTTTGGTTTGACTCACAGAGGTTGTATGTTCCCCTTGGATTTTTTCAATACCTCACAAGACTAGTTGATTCTCCAAATCTTCCTGGATAGCCTTAGGGTGGCCCATATGGCCTGTCATTGGAGAATGACTGTTGATGCTACCAAATTTAACAATCCCTCTCAGCGAGGGAGTCATTCTCAGCCACACCAAGCTTGCCTCTTAGCTACACAAACTGTCTCAAGGTCAGAGGCTTGGTCAGGATATCAACTACCTACTCGCTCGTGGCTATGTACTGTAACTTTATAGTTTTTCTCTGGACCAAGTCTCAGATGTAGTGGTACCTCATGTCAATATGTTTTGACCTGTCATGAAATATCGGGTTCTTTGTCAATTTTATGCAACTTTGATTATCACAGTGAACCACCGTCATCTCGAGCTTGTCACCAAACAACCCAAAAACCAATTTTTTAATCCATACTGTTTCCTTTCTAGCATCACTTGTTGCAATGTACTCAGCCTCTATTTTACTCTGTGCAATCGATCCCTTCTTCCAGGTTGACCAAGAGATCATAACGGATCCTAAAATGAATCAGTATCTGGAAGTACTCTTCTAATCCACTGAGTTTCCTTCCTAGTCAGCATCTGCATACCCATGTAGAAATAAACCACTAATGGATGTATATCTTAGAACATAAGTAATGGTCCCTCTGAGATATCTCAAGATGTTCTTTGCTGCCACCCAGTGTCTTTGTCTCAGTTCAGTCATGAACTAACTAATTTTAATCATTGCATAGCATATATCTGGCCTAGTGTGGATCATGTACATCAATGATCCAATCAGCTACATATACATGGTGGGATCCGCTAAATCTTAACATGTATCAAAATCATGCAGCTTCCTCAGGTTGTTAACCATCGGAGTAGACATGGATTTGCAATCCATCATACTAAACCTATTTAGTACATCCACTGTGTATTTTCCTTGTGCCAGGAATATCTCTCCCTATCTTTACCACACTTCCAATCCTAGGAAGTAATGCATCAAGCCTAAGTCTTTCATCTCGAATTATGAGGTTAGCTCCCTCTTACACCAATCTATTATCCGTTCATATCCTGTTAGAAAGAGATCATCAACATACAAGATTAGTATAACAAGTTGGTTACCTCTTACCTTGAAGTACAAATTTTCATCAACATCACTTTTCTAAAAGCCTAGGATTTTAAGAAAGCCATCAATCCTGTCATACCAAACTCTAGGAGCCCGCTTAAGACCATACAAGGTCTTCCTTAGCTTGCATACATGAGTGCCTTTGTTATGCAATACAAAACCATCTGTTGTTCCAAAAAGACCTCATTTTCAATCTTTCCATTCAAGAATGTTGTTTTTACATCCATCTGATGTAGCTTCCAACCAAGAACGAGAGCTAAAGCAATAATAGTTTGAATGGAGGTATACCTAGATACAGGGGAAAAAGTCTCTTCATAGTCGATTCCTTCTTTCTGAGTGAATCCTATGGACACAAATATTGCTTTGAACTTTTCCACACTTCCATAAGCTGCATGTTTGATCTTATAGATCCATTTGGAAGAAACCATTGATTTGTCTTTTGGCCTCGACACGATGCCCCAAACATTGTTCTTTATAATAGACCTGTATTACTCAAGCATGGCATCCTTCCATACTTGTAATTTATCTTCTTCTTAAAATGAAGAAGGTTCGACATCACTAATGCTACTCATCAGTGCAACATAACCTCCAAACCTATGAGGCCTCTTCCTTTTCCTGAAAGTTCCTTTGGGAGAATTTATCCTTTATGCTTCCTACACTATTTCTTTAAGCCACCCTGGCTTCCTTTTGGCTAGGGGTTCTTCAAGAGTTCTTTCTAACACTTCAGCAAGTTCTAGGGGCTCATTACTTGGCCCTTCACAAGGTTCCTCCCTCTGATCATCTGACTCTTCATTTTCAGAAAAGGGTGAAGCTGGCTGAACTACTTCTGATTCTTACTGAAGCTCTCTTGAATTATTAAATGAGGATTCCTCATGGAAAGTCACCTCTCTGCTTACCTCTATTTGCCTCTAACTTGGTACATAAATATGGTAAGCCTTGGAGTTCTCACTGTACCCCACAAAAACCCCTTTCTTTCCTAAGGATTCCATCTTTTTCCTCTTTTCCTTAGGGATAGAATATACACAAGACACCCAAATATCCTTAGATTCCCTACTTAAAGTTTGATCCCTGAGAAGACCTCTTTAGGAGTCTTGTCCTTCAAGATAACATGTGGACACCTATTCTAAATATACACGGCAGTGGAGGTATCTTCTTCCCATAAATAATTTGGCAGATCCTGGTCAAACATCATTGCTTTCACTGCCTCACAAATTGTCCTATTTTTCCTCTCAGTAACTCCATTTTGCTTAGGGTTATATGGCACGATCATCTGTCTCTTGATTCCTGCTGACTTGCAGAAATCCTCAAATTGGAGAGATTCAAACTCTCCTCCATTTTCTATTCTAAGGATTCTGATTTGTTTCCATAAGGAAATATATCCAACATTTTCTTGAGTAATCATCAATAAAAATGACATAATACAAACAACCACCGAGTGAGGGAGATGACATGGGACTACATACATCAGAATGAACCAGATCTAAGATGCCCTGAGCTCTGTTGTCACTATTAGGAAATGCTTTCTTTATATTTTTACTTAGCATGCATCCCTTACAAATTTCATTTTTACTAAGAGAAATAGAGGGCATGTCACATACCATGTTCTGTATATCTGGAAGAGCTTTGTATTGAAGATTTCCAAGTCTTCTCTGCCACAACTCACCGGAGCTAGTCACATCATGAGCCAATACCTGAAATGACTATCCTGACATGACGTACAGTCCTCCACTACGAGTTCCAATGGGTTATGTTGTACTTAAGTGGATACCTTTAGCCCATAGTAGTGCCTTCTTGTCCTTGAAGATCACCCAATATCCCTTGTCCTCAAGGGTTGCAACTTATAGTAGATTCTTCTTGAGCCCTGGAACATGAATTCTAGCCCCATATTCCAATCTGAAGGAAATAGAGTGTACTCCCACTATCTTGTATCATTTTTCATCCCCAAGCTCAACATGCTTTGCAAAATGTTTTGTCTCGAAATCTGAGAGAATCTCCTTGTACCCTGTCATGTTCTTTGATGCACCACTGTCTACTAACCAAGGTTTTGGCCCCATGAAAACTGAACTAGATAAGGATGAAACCAAGTAATATTATTTTCTATTTTCTTTCTCATTAGAAGGACTTTTCTTATTTCTTTTGGATTCATCATCCTCATCAGTTGAGGCATGATGTTTCCCTTTCCTAGGATATTTCTTTCTAAACCAACAATATTTAGCAAAATGACCCAACTTATTACAACTAAAGCATTTAATCTTAGATGTATCAATATTCTTTCCATTGAATGTACCTTTTGTGTTTGGCTTCCTCTAAGAGCCTTTTTGGAAAGTGCCTTTCTTCTTTCCCTTGAATCTTGATGCTAAAGCTGAGTGCTCTTCTTTCGTTGGCTCGCTCTTGGTAGCTTTGCGACTCTACTCCTGGAGGAAAACATGCCATAAGCTCTCAAATGTGGGCTGAATATCTCTCCCACTTACATTGGATAAGAAGGTCTCCCATGAAGAAGGAAGACCACAAAAAATGGCCTGCACTAAATTATCATCGTCCACTGTCACCCATGTGACCAAAAGATGATCTCTAATCTGGGGTATCTTGGAACAGAAAGAGGCCAATGATTCACCTTTCTCCATCTTCAAATACTTAAGCTTGTGCTTAAGTGTCCTCTTCTGACTTGGAGCTTGATTTTCATATAGATTCACCAAGGTATCCATACAGTCCTTGGCAGTCATTAACGAAGTCATTGCAGGTATTATACTATCTTTGACTGAGTCAAAGATGATTCGCTTGGCCTTTTCTTGAATCTTCTTGAAGGTCGCTCTTCCTACATTATTTGTGGGTTCCTCCACCATTGTGGCCACATACTTCTCAAGATCATGCTCCTTTAAGATATTTGTTATTCGAAGCTTCCACACATTAAAGTTGGTAGCTCCTTCAAGCTTATCCTTGACCCTGAATGAAATGGAGGATGCCATGGACATCAAACTAGAAACTTAATCAAGCTAGTTTGGATCTGTGTGTTCCTTTTGTTGCACTTCAACACGTTTAACACACCCTAAGCTATGATACCATACTAAATTATGAGCTTGATTTCTTATGCAGATTAATTCTTTTATTTTCTTCAACACTTTTATTCTAGCTTATTACACTTCAACAATACCAAATCATAACCGAATAGAAATAACTATGTAGATAAGTGTAATGTCCCCCACCTCTTAGAGAGGTGATGAGGAGACTCGGTGGCCTGGGCACCCCCACTAGGTCATAGTCTCACACTGAAGGGGGGGAACTCAAGAATTTAAAAGTTATATTTTTAAGTTGACTTAAGAAAGGGAAAGGATAAAGGAGTAATAGATAACTCAACAAAATAATAGAAGATTAACCCTGGGAGTTAACCTAACTCAACAGATAATTAGAAGGAAAAGTATAAGTAAGAGGCTGGGGTGCACCTATTACTCATTCTGGTTTTGGATTAGCATTGGCTATTGCTCTTGAGCATTCAATTTGGGGGTTTTGCTGTACAAACCCTTGTGAGCAACTCAATGGTGAAATATCCACTCACCTTGTTCCATAGCTTGGTCTTGAGGATGAAAGACTCCTCCATGCCATTCTAGTCTCAGCCCATCTCCATATAGCACTTCAAAAGGGGAAGGAACATCAGTTTGAGGGATTTTCTGGAGGGTTATCATCATTCTACATTTGTCTGCAGATTGGGATGTCTCGGAGCCATAGGGGACATCCTGTGATTCAGTAAAACTCGGATCTAGGGAGATCTGCTTGAGATCTGAGCCCGAAACATCTCCCACGGGATTCTCATAGCCCGATCTATATTCTTGGAGAGTTTTAGAGCATTTGGAGGCCTCCTTCATCAAGGCTGAACCTGCTAGGGTTTCAGTCATCCAGTGGGGCGCACCATTCAGTGGAGATTTCAGATCTACAATGATTGAGAGGGATCTTGGAGATTCGGGCACCTGGGTTGTTCTTACCATCACCCGATCTATATTCTTGGAGAGTTTTTGATCATTTGGAGATCTCCTTCATCAGGGTCAAACCAACTAGGGTTTCAATCATCTAGTGGGGCACACCATTCAGTGGATAATTCAGATCTACGGAGTTTGAGAGTGGATTTGGGAATTTGGACATCTGGGTTTTCCTTGCAGTTGCCCGATCTATCATTTGGCATATTTCTCGGGATGATTGGACACTTTTGGTAGCAGGGAAAAATTATCCAGGGCTTCAGCATTCTACCAGAACGTGGCACTTTTCAGCTTGGAGGTTGAGCATTAGTACGGCTCAGATCTGCTTGATTTAGTCTTCATTGTATATCCATCCTTTGGAGGCTCATTTTGTATTATCGGGAGCATTTTGTAGCAGCTCATATCTATTGCTTGTACGACCATCTGAGGTTTATGCCAGATCGGCCATCTATTGTATTGATCTTACATTGCTCATAATAAAAAGGTCAGATCTTTGCTTGTGCTTCTACATCTTGAATATATTGTGATCTCCATGTGTTGATGAATCTTGTATGCACTTAAAAACTCAATAAATTAGTAGTAGTTAGTGATTCCAAGAAATAATTTGGCTTGGGATCATTACAATAAGTAAGCATGCACATCAACAACACATATACCCTAGGGAAACCATGTACAGGGAGAAAACCCCCAGCAAACGATATTCCTTTATTGCATTAATAATGTAAGATCACTTACAAATATCCACCATGAATGTTCTACTCTTAAAGAGCTTGCCAAGATGACTTTGACCTGACAATTGCCTAAGATACCTTGCTGAAATACACCTCTGATATGTTGCCTCTATTGTTGATATACAACATTGATATGCTGTTGATATACGCCTCTGATACACAGCCTCTATTGCTGATATACAACACTGATATGCTTCTTTGGTATGTTGCCTCTTTATCATTGATATGCACCTCTATTGCTTCACCCTTAACCTGCATATCAAACTATGTTGAAGAGAGGGGTCAACCTCTGTTTATATAGGCTGAAGAGGAGAAGAGGAGAGGCTCGAAATAGTAACTTGTTTGCATGCTTTAATCATAACTCAACTTCATACTCTAGATCAAACTTAGAACTAGACTTGAGACTGGTATACTTTAGTTTGAAAATAGAACTAGACTTGAGACTTCAGTTACAACTCAACATTACACTTTAGTTCGAAAAATAGAACTAGACTTGAGACTTGTATACTTTAGTTCAAAAATAGAACTAGACTTGAGACTTCAGTTACAACTCAACATTACACTTTAGTTCGAAAATAGAACTAGACTTAAGACTTTAGTTACAACTCAACATTACATTTTAGTTCGAAAATACAACTAGACTTGATACTTCAATTACAACTCAGCATTACACTTTAGTTCAAAAAATAGAACTAGACTTGAGACTTTAGTTACAACTCAACATTACACTTTAGTTCAAAAAATAGAACTAGACTTGATACTTCAGTTGCAACTCGACTCTTTACAAGGAAATTCAAAATTCTCTTCATGGTGGATAATGTTACACGTGCCAATGCACTAGATCAATAGATTTATATCTTTTGCAATATTAGGAATATTGTTTGTTTCTATCTCATAGGAATTTTATATTCAACCTTACTTTTGCTAGATGCCTTGAATTTTTCTCATGGCTCACAAGGATTGACTAGGCTCACAGAGGTTGTAAATTCCCCTTGACTTTTTCACTAGTTTATCTATGCTCACAGAGGTTGTGCGTTATCCTTGAATTTTGCACTAGACTGTCTATGCTCACAGAGGTTGTACGTTCCCCCTGACTTTCTCGTTATACTTACATAGCATCTTGTTCATATTGACTTTTGGTTTGACTCACAGAGGTTGTACGTTCTCCCTGGATTTTTTCAATACCTCACAAGACTGGTTGATTCTCCAAATCTCCCTGGCTAGCCTCAGGGTGGCCCATATGGCCTCTCATTGGAGAATGACTGTAGATGATGCCAAATTTAACAACATGGCTTGATAGTAGACCCTACAAAGATTGTTGTTATTTTCAATTTACCACCACCAAAGTCAATGCACCAGTTGAGAGAAACATTGGGCCACACATGGTATTACAGGAAATTCATAAAGGGTTATGCAAAGATTATTGTGCCCATGGAGAAGTTACTAAAGAAAGACATCAGGTTTCAGTGGAATAATGAATGCCAAGAGAGCTTGGACATACTGAAAGAGAAGATGGTGACAACACCAAGTTTGAGCTTTCCAGATTAGACAAAAGAATTTCATGTGCATGTGGACGCTTCATCCATTGCACTTGGAGTAGTTTTGGCACAACCAGATGAAGGATACATTGATCACCCAATATATTTTGCTAGTAGAAAGTTGTTTGATTCTGAGAAGAACTATAATACTACATAAAGGGAAGGTCTGGCTATGGTATACTTCTTATATAAGTTCAGACATTATTTATTGGGTCAACATTTTAATATGTTTATAGATCATTCCGCTTTGAAGTACCTAGTTAACAAGCCAGTGTTGGGGGGAAGGATATTTAGATGGTTGTTATTGTTTCAGGAATATGATTTTGAAATCATAGTAAAACCAGGGAAGTTGAATGCAAGAATATATCATCTATCAAGAATTACTAATGGAGAGGATCCAAAGAACTTGGAGGATAATTTTCTTGATGCTAACTTATTTTCTATTCAGATTTCTAATGATTATTTTACTGAAATTGTTGGATTCTTGAGCACAAGAATGTCTCCCAAGGAATTTACTGTCGCGCAGAAAAAATAGTTGGTAGTGTGTGTTGTATACTATCATTTGATTGCAAATCACTTATACAAGTTAGGTGCAAATGGAATTCAGAGAAGATGTGTGGTGGAGCATGAACGCTCCATGGTGTTAGCAAAAGCACATGTAGGCATAGATGGAGGGAACTATGCAGGAAATCCTACAGCATGGAAGGTCTTGCGCACAATATTATGGTGGCCTACAATACATAAGGATGAAAAGGAGTACTATCGAACATGTGATGTCTGCCAGAGGGTGGGAAAACCATCCAGAAGGGATAAAATGCCACTTATTCCCAAAGTAACTTTACAAGTGTTTGATAAATGGGCTGTGGATTTCATTGGACCCATTAATCCACCAACAAGGAGATCATGAGCTAGATACATAACCATTGCGACATAATACTTAACCAGGTGGGCAAAAGAAACCCCAGTAAAGGATTGCAGCGTAGAAACTGCAACGCGGTTTCTCTTTGAGAACGTTGTGACTAGATTTGGATGTCCTAGAATTTTGTTAAGTGATCAGAGAACAAATTTTATTAATAGTACAATCAGATCTATGGAAAAATAATCCGAGATACATCATCATAAGAGAACACCTTACCATCCCTAGGAAAATGGTACAGTAGAAGATTTTAACAAGATTCTGGAAAATGCATTGACAAAGATTTTCAATATGAATAGGGATGATTGGGATTTGAAGGTATCAACAATGTTATGGGCTTACATGACTACATGGAAGTATCTTATAGGACATAAACCATTCAGACTGGTGTATGGGAAAGAAGCAATGGTTCCATTGGATTAAAAAGTACCTAGTATGTGCATTGCAACAATCACCAACATGACAGAAGAAGGTGTTTCACATGAAATATTGGATCAGTTGATGGAGCTGAAGAAGACACAATTTTAGCAGGATTTCACCAGGAGGTACAGAAAGCAAAGGACAAAGCTTGGCATGATAGGAACATAAATAATACAATTTTTAAGGAAGGAGATATAGTTCTCCTCTATGACAGCAGGTATTTACAGCACCCAGGGAAGTTCAAAATGCATTGGTTAGGTCCTTACCAAGTAGAGGCCATTACAAATGGAGGTGTTGTGCAATTGAAAGATCTTGCAAGGAATAATCTAAGAGGATTGGTGAATGACATTCAACTAAAACTATATTAAGACAGTTGACCTAACAACCTCAGGTAAAAAATAGAAAGAAGGTATGATTGTACATATTGTATACAGTAGATGTTAGAAAAAAAAGACAAAAATCCATAAAAAGAAGAAATATAACAAAAAGATAGAAGAACATTAGAGGGTTTTTGATGTAATAGATTTGCTAGCATTTATAGTGCACCACAGAAAATCCATTGTTCAAGACACTCCATGATAGAAAATAGTTGACAGACACAAAAAGTGGATCATGCAGGAAAAAGTGAAAAGTGTCAACTGTTAGTGTGAAACAGTTGTCAGTACACTGTCTCACTATAAAGTCGAAAAAAGGGGGAAAATGTGGTGATTTGTGTTTTTTATATAAGGAGAAGAAAGAAGAATGAAGTTTAAGTGTGAAAGAGTGGTAATTCGTGATAGTAAGTGGAGAATTAGAGATCAACAGTCTGGATTTCAGTAGGATGTTGCCACCGAGAGTTGGAGCATCGAGCAGGGTTGGTCAAAACATAAGAAGTAACGCTCAGGTGGTGCAAACAGGGACAAAGGACATGCCAACAATCATGGATGTTGATGAAATCCATACACTGGAGTATGAGCCACATAACACGTAGGTCGAGGAATAAGGAAACCCCTCACAAGAGGCTGAGCAACTGGAGGAGGATGCCAAAAGGACAAAACCTGACGCGTCCAGGGGAAAAGGCCCAAAATAGGATGAACAAGCCACGAGTTCAGCACAAAAGAGCCTAAACTTGGAAGAAGAACATGAAACAAAACACGAGGATGTACTAGAGGTTGGGGTGTCCTCCCCACAAGGGAAGAAGAAAAAGCAAGATGAAAGCAGTGCATAAGGCATACAATGCACACATGCAGAGTTCGCAATAGTAATGCCACAAATCCCATAGGGAGTAAAGGATGATGATGAAATGGTAGGAGGAGTAAACACCATGAAATACTCAGACCATGACGTTGCATATTCCATCAAATTCCCAAATTTGGCACAACAAAATTACATGGAATGCAAAGGAGAGGTCCCATCAGGCATGCCACTGTTGGAGGTTGTGCAATGGATCCTAGGACTCTACAACACAAGGATAACAAATCTGCTAGATATACCACAATTAGGGAACGATAAACACATCAATGGATGTGTGAAACAAATCCTAGCAAGGGTGAATGGAGGAATATTGTAGATGGATAGGCCAGTGCCTATCAATGTGGACTTGATCGCAACTATCAGTGGACTACCCACAGATGGGGAGAATCCAAATAAATACTTAGAATATAAGACAAAAGCAAATGCCATCTCCAAAAAAATCAAGGCAAAATATGGCATGGAGAGAGGAAATAGGGGGATCTTTATTAGTGATAGGGGATCTTTATTAGTGACATCAACGATCTCGTGACAAGATTTTCCACAAGGTTGCTAGGGTGAAAACTGATGCACAAGTGCATGAAAGAAGAAGTGTCAACATGAGTGGTAGCAGTTGCAACACAATGCGCGAAGGGGAGATCAATGAGATGGGCCCTGTACTTGCTCAATTCATTCCTAGAGGATTGTAAAGACACACAGGATCGAGGCTCTGAGTTCCACTACTCATGGTTACTCATCCTCATTGCATTGATAGGGTGGAAATAATTGATGTACAACAAGTACATAAAAAGGATTGGAAAGTGTGGCGCAGCCCGCTACACTTCTCTTAGGAGCACAAAAAGCCCAAAGAAGAAGAAGGAAAACAATGACACATTTACACAATACTTATCATAGATCTAGGATTTAGTAGTCAATACTTGCAGAATTTCACTAGAGACTGTCCAAGACTTGGGATAGATAGAAAAATTGCAGGAAATGTGCCACAATGATGCAGGAGCATCGTCAACTCAGCAAGCGAGCCAGCACATCAAGCGAAAGATCAGCTGGAATAAACAAAATCAAATTTTGAAAAGAGCTTTGGGAAGGTAGCGCAAGTCTTAAATGAACCTTTATGAAGGAGCGCCTTTAGTATGATGTATTAGACCTCGAGCCATACGCTCTTGTTTGATATAGATAGGAGGCATTTATTAGATTTAATGCAGGTAGATAGATGTTATAAGCCTATATTAGACAGTTTCAGTTTCGAGAGGGAAAACGGATATAGACACCCTCCTTTGTACATTGTAACATTATTCAGATTCAAGCATTCAGGAGCAAGAAGAGAGAGCAAGCAGATAATTTGTGAAGAACACCCATGTACAGATGTTTTTGAATTAATAGAAGAGAGTCTTCGATTCAATTTCATGACTGGTGTTGTTTTCTCTGTGTATGTTGTTTATGTGTTCATGAATGTTTACTCTCTGGTCATGCATTGGCTTTGAATATGCTATGCATATGATTTCAGGTTTTTAACTGAGGTCTAAGAGAGAAGAGAATAAGTTTCAATTGTTTCTCTGTCTGAGTCAGGAGATTCCTGCATAGAGTGCAGTTGAATTCATCCGCAGAGAGTGCGTTGATGAGGATCGATAGTTAAACCCTTATTCTCATTCACCCAGAAGTTGAAGTGGGTTGGTAGAGCCATGCAGGAGAAGTGCAGGCTGAACTTGAAGTCTCAGTGGCTAGTCTGAGCAAAAGAAGGTAGAGACTGTTGTTGCCAGAGGTGCACAGAGTCTGAAAGACTCAACACTAGGGGAGTCGTTGAAGATCGAGAACGACAAGTGTGCGCAAAGTCTCTCTGAAGGAATCAGAGTTGACAAGCTCAGGAGGGATAGTTCCTTCGTGATACCATGGAGAACCCAGGAGGTGATTCAAAGACGGTTCGAGCAGGCATGAGCTTTGGATCGGGAGGAGTCCTTGAAGAGGAGAAACCGAGGGTCAGGGTTCACAAAGGAGCCTAGTGAAATCCCGCCAGCCGTTAGATCTCGAGGATATGCACACGGGTTAAACCTGAGCGTACCGAGGAGGAACTCAAGAGCCATCGAGATTCGGCTCATCGGAGAATCGAGGTTTGTGAAGACGAGAGTTTTGAGCCCATTGGACTTGCGATTGGCGATTTCCCGACGCAGTCAGAACCGTTCGATCTGACGGACGCGTGTCTAGAGATCCGAAGGAGTCGGGATATAGGCATCATCGGGTTTTCATAAGGCTAAGAATCGAGATCTTGAGAGTCCTGAAATCCCGAGACGAGATCTCAACCGTAGATCTTGACAGGACACGTGGTGAGAGATCCTCGAGAGTCGGGGTTCGGGATATCGGGGTTCTCGACTACAGAGGACACTTGCACATTGGGATCGCGATCCGCGATATCCCGAAGGTGACGTGGCAGTGTGGGACCATAGGAGAGAGTGGAATACAGGTGGCATCAGAGATCGTGGATCGGGGATTCCTAAAGTGTGAGTTCTTTGCATTTCAAACTCGTGAACTCCGAAATCCCGATAAGGGAGAAGGACACGGTCACAAGGGTTAACAGGTCGCACGAGGAGGAGCAGCCAGAGGGGCTAGCGCCATAGCAAGAGCACCATCGCATATCGGGGTTCGGGGATTTGGGGAGGTAGTGAAACATGACACTGCATATGCCGATTTCCCGCTAGGGAAATCCCCGATAGGAACAAGGAAGAGTCAGCACTGAGACCCATCGGGTTTTGGGGATTTTGGTAGCACGAGGAACGTGCTCGCTAGTTTCTCGATATCGTGAAACCCGATTTCCTGATAAGTCAAAGGGAGATCACGGAGAGCATTCTGTGGGTATTAAGGGGTCCCGATAAGGGATCGGAAGAACCTTGAAGTTCTTCGGGCCTAGGATAAAGGAAGGTTCCGGTGGGAGTGGATGTGCCCTGGGTGGCACGTTTGCATCAAGTGGTATCAGAGTGAGAAAATCTCTCTATTTTTTGTAGTAGAGGAGAAGAGAAAATTTCACCATGCCACCGAGAAGAGGTAGACAATCACCCAATCCAGAGGGGGAAAGGGAATTGTCCAGAGAAAGAAGTAGCCAAGGACAGAATGTAGAGATGGAGAGGGAAATACGAAATCTTCGTGCCAGAATGGAAGATATGGAAGCAGCGCAGAGATGCACAACAAATAATGGAGATCTAAGTGACTCTGAAGGCGAAGCTGAAGCTGTACCACAAGGAGGAGTTGTAGTCGAAGATGCAGCCAACGAGCGATTGATCAAAGCTATTGCTAGAATGAGTTCAAAGACAAAAATGGACATTCCAACTTACGAAGGAAGTCTAGATGCAGAAGAGTTGTTGGATTGGATCAGGGCTCTTGACACCTACTTCGATTATGAAGATATCAAAGAGGATAAGAAGGTAAGGCATGATGTCACAAAATTGAAGGGACATGAAGCATTATGGTAGGACGAGCTTCAGGCAGATAGACGTTCCAAAGGAAAACAAAAGATTAAAAGCTGGGATCGAATGATTGCTAAGATGAAGGCAAAATTCATCCCCAGGGATTACCACATCACACTGTTCAGGCGAATGTAGAACCTGAGACAGAAGTTAATGACAGTGAAGGAATACACCGAAGAGTTTTACAAGCTCAATATCAGAGCAGGTCATCGGGAGAGTGATGATGAGAAGGTAGATAGATACCTGAATGGTCTGAGATACGACATTCAGGATAAATTAAGCATGATGACCATCATAATGATTGAGGATGCTTACCAGATGGCTCTGAAAGCCGAGGAGAAGCTGAGCCGTAAGCAAAGCCAGCGAGGGCGAGGCAGAAGTCAGCCCAGAGGAAAAGCAGTTGCCCAGGAGAAATTTCAGAATCCCAAAGAAGAATGGAAAAAACCTCAGGGTAAGATTGAGAGAGGTGGAACCTCATAGCGAGGACAACAATATGTTGAGCCAAGGAGACAGCATACAGAGCAGGGTGGCAGTTATGCTGACACCAATACTTTTCCTCGTACCAGAGGTAGGGGAAGAGGCAGAGGAGGATTCATCACATGTTTTACATGTGGGAAGGATGGACATAAATCCGTTGATTGTCCAGACAGGAAAACGGACAGAGGAGAAGCTCACATCGCTGAGGCACAGAGGTGTGATGATGAGAATGAGGGCACCGGAAGTGGGAGGTCACTGACGGTTTACAAAGTTCTCTTAACACCTGAGAAAGAGGTGGAGGACACAACTCAAAGGACCAGAATTTTCCGAACTACATGCAAAACCGAGGGTTGGAAATGCAAGGTTATTGTGGACAGCAGAAGCACCGACAATCTCGTTTCGACCGAGATGGTAGAAAAGCTGGAGTTGGATACGAATGATCACCCAAGTCCATACAAGGTTTCATGGCTACAGAAGGGACATCAGGTGAGTGTCACTAAACAATGTTTAGTTGATTTCAAGATGGGTGAATATAAGGATAAATTCCTATGTGATGTCATTCCCATGGATGTTTGTCATGTATTACTGGGTAGACCATGGCAATATGACTGAAATGTGGTTCATGACGGGAGAATGAACACGTACACTTTGGAGAAGGATGGGAGGACACACAGATTGCTTCCAAAAAAGGATGAGGAGGTGAAGCCGGAAGTAAGCAACACCATACTTATCATGAGTGGGAAGGAGCTTCTCACAGAGATGGAGAAGAAAGAAGATCCACAATTCTTTATGGTCAGGAAACCGAGAATTGTCCTGAATAGCACAAGAGTGGATGACTTTCCATAAGAGATTCAGGAAATGCTGGGAGAGTTCGCTGACATCATCATGGAAGAATTACCTCGTTCATTGCCACCGATGAGGAGTGTGAGTCATCACATTGATCTCATACCCGGAGCCAATTTTCCGAATAAGGCTGCATACAGGTTGACGCCGTAGGAGAATGAGGAGGTCAAAAGACAGGTACAGGAGCTGCTGGATAAAGGACTGGTTAGGGAAAGTCTTAGTTCGTGTGCCATTCCAATGGTACTAAGTCCAAAGAAGGATGGAGGATGGAGAATGTGCACTGACTCCAGAGCGATTAACAAAATCACCATCAGGTACAGATTTCCACTGTCGAGAATGGATGATCTGATGGATTGCCTGAGTGGGGCAAATTACTTTTCAAAGATTGATCTGAAGAGTGGATATCATCAGATTCGCATGAGGGAAGGTGATGAATGTAAGACAACATTCAAGACAAACGAAGGTTTGTACGAATGGCTAGTCATGCCGTTTGGCTTGACAAATGCACCAAGCACATTCATGAGGCTGATGAATGAAGTCCTAAAGGAATACATCGGGAAGTTTGTAGTTGTATATCTGGATGATATATTGATCTACAGTAAGAAAAAGGCTGAACATTTGGAACATTTGGCCATTGTAATGAGAAAGCTACAACAGGAGAAGTTGTTGATCAACATGAAGAAGTCCTCATTTATGAAGACAGAGCTCATTTATTTGGGTTTTGTTGTTTCAGCGAATGAGCTGAAAATGGATCCGGAAAAGGTGGAAGTGATTAAGAATTGGCCATCACCGAGAAATGTTTTTGAGGTGAGAAGTTTCCATGGACTGGCTAGTTTCTACAGGAAGTTCATTAGAAATTTCAGTGGAATTAGCGCAACGATGATGGATACGGTGAAAAAGAGACACAAGTCTTTTCATTGGATAGTAGAGGCTGAGAAAAGCTTCAATCTATTGAAGCGGAAGATCACAGAGCAACCAGTGTTAGCGTTGCCAGACTTTCAGAAGACATTTCAGGTGAAATGTGACGCAAGCGGATATGCCCTAGGAGCGGTCTTGAGTCAGGAGGACAGGCCAGTTGCATATTTCAGCGAGAAGATGGATGAAGCAAAGATGAAATACTCCACGTATGATAAAGAGTTTTATGCCATCATAAAAGCATTAAATAAGTGGAGGCATTACTTGATCCCGAAAGAATTTTTATTGTATAGCGATAATCATGCATTGCAGTTTGTGAGTCAACAGGAGAAGTTGAACCAGAAGCATGCAAAATGGGTAGAGTACATGCAGAATTTCACGTTCGTGATCAAACACATTTCAGGAACTGCTAACAAAGTGGCTGATGCTTTGAGCAGAAAATGTTTGTTGCTATAGGAGTTCCAAGTCAAGACATTGGGTTTTGAGAATCTGAAGGACATGTACAGCGGAGATGTAGACTTCGGGGAAGCATATGAAGCAGCTGAGAATCCCATTCTTATAGATTGGAGCCCATGGATAGACTACATGATCCAGGAGGGATTGTTATTCAGAGGCAATCAACTGTGTATTCCAGATTGCTCCATGAGGGAGAATCTGCTAAAGGAAAAGCACAGCGAGGGCTTAGCAGGTCACTTTGGTCATGATAAAACATTCGCAAAGCTGAACGAATCGTATTTTTGGCCGGCCATGCGAGAAGATGTCAAGAGGTTTGTTGACAGGTGTCGAATTTGTCAACATTTGAAGGGTCGGAAGCAGAATGTCGATTTTTATCAGCCATTACCCATACTTGAGAGGCCATGGGAGATGATCAGCATGGATTTTGTATTGGGTTTGCCGAGGACGCAGAGAGGGGTTGATTCCATCTTTGTGGTGGTGGACAGGTTCTCGAAGATGGCACGTTTTATTCCGTGTCAGAAGACTAGTGATGTGACTCACATCGCAAACTTGTTTTTCAAAGAGATTGTTAGACTTCATGGATTGCCGAGAAGCATAGTCTCGGACAAGGACACTAAATTCATAGGTCATTTTTGGAGGACGCTATGGAAGAAGCTAGGGACAAATTTGGATTTTAGTTCATCTTACCATCCGCAAACAGACGGACAGACCAAGGTGGTCAACATGAGCTTAGGAGACTTGTTGAGAAGCCTGGTGACAGAGCACCATGGCAGCTTGGACAACATATTGCCACACACAGAGTTTGCATACAACGATTCAGTGAATCAGAGTATAGGCAAAAGCCCATTTCAGATTGTGTATGGGACAAAACTGAGGGGAGTTTCTGAACTCAGGGAGTCAGAACAGACTACGACTAGCAGTGCTAGTGCAGAGGAGTTCACTGAGGCGATGAAGGAACTTCACGGTAAGGTGAAGCAACGACTGATAAATTCAAATCAGGAGTATAAGTGCAGAGCAGATCAACATCGGAGAAAACTTTAGTTCGAAGTTGGAGATCTTGTTATAGAACACTTGAGGAAGGAAAGGTTCCCAAGGGGGACATACAACAAATTGAAGATGAAGAAAATTGGGCCATGCAGAGTCCTAAAGAAATTTGGAGAGAACGCTTATGAAGTTGAGTTTCCGGATGGCATTGGGATCTCTCCGATATTTAATGTTTCATATTTATACCCATACAGGGCTGGAGAAGCAAAGGCTGGAGCTAAGGAACCAGTGATCCACTGGAAGAAGCAATTACCAGTTGCAGAGAAGCCGCAGATGGAGTGCATACTAGACAAACGAGTGGGAAAGAAGACCAGGCGAAAGCAGTACTTCGAGTACCTGGTGAAATGGAAGAATCACCCAGTCGAAGATGCTAGCTGGGAGACTGAAGAACTGATACAGAAGCATGGACAAACCGTGCAGGAGCTCATGGACAGGAGCCCATGAAAGTTTTCAAGCCGAGGAGTATGATGCAGGAGCATCGTCAGCTCAGCAAGCGAGCCAGCACATCAAGCGAAAGATCAGCTGGAATAAACAAAACCAAATTTTGAAAAGATCTTTGGGAAGGTAGCGCAAGTCTTAAATGAACCTTTATGAAGGAGAACCTTTAGTATGATGTATCAGACCTCAAGCCATATGCTCTTGTCTGAAATAGATAGGAGGCATTTATTAGATTTAATGCAGGTAGATAGATGTTTTAAGCCTAGATTAGACAGTTTCAGTTTCGAGAGGGAAAACGGATATAGACACCCTCCTTTGTACATTGTAACATTATTCAGATTCAAGCATTCAGGAGCAATAAGAGAGAGCAAGCAGATAATTTGTGAAGAACACCCATGTACAGATGTTTTTGAATTAATAGAAGAGAGTCCTTGATTCAATTTCATGACTGGTGTTGTTTTCTCTGTGTATGTTGTTTATGTGTTCATGAATGTTTACTCTCTGGTCATGCATTGGCTTTGAATATGTTGTGCATATGATTTTAGGTTTTTAACTGAGATCTGAGAGAGAAGAGAATAAGTTTCAATTGTTTCTCTGTCTGAGTCAGGAGATTCCTGCATAGAGTGCAGTTGAATTCATCCGCAGAGAGTGCGTTGATGAGGCTTGATAGTTAAACCCTTATTTTCATTCACCCAGAAGTTGAAGTGGGTTGGTAGAGCCGTGCAAGAGAAGTGCAGGCTGAACTTGAAGTCTCAGTGGCTAGTCTAAGCAAAAGAAGGAAGAGACTGCTGTTGTCGGAGGTGCACAGAGTCTGAAAGACTCAACACTAGGGGAGTCGTTGAAGATCAAGCACGACGAGTGTGCGCAAAGTCTCTCTAAAGGAATCAGAGTTGACAAGCTCAAGAGGGATAGTTCCTTCATGATACCATGGAGGAGAACCCAGGAGGTGATTCAAAGACGGTTCGAGCAGGCATGAGCTTTGGATCGGGAGGAGTCCTTGAAGAGGAGAAACCGAGGGTCAGGGTTCGTAGAGGAGCCTAGCGAAATCCCGCCAGCCATTAGATCTCGAGGAGATGCACACGGGTTAAACCTGAGCATACTGAGGAGGAACTCAAGATCCATCAGGATTCAGCTCATCGGAGAATCTGGGTTTGTGAAGACGAGAGTTTTGAGCCCATTGGAATCGCGATTGGCGATTTCCCGACGCGGTCAGAACCGTTCGATCTGACGGACGCGTGTCCAGAGATCCGAAGGAGTCGAGATATAGGCATCATCGGGTTTTCATAAGGCTAAGAATCGAGATCTTGAGAGTCCCGAAATCTCGAGATGGGATCTCAACCGTAGATCTTGACAGGACACGTGGTGAGAGATCCTGGAGAGTCGGGGCTTGAGATATCGGGGTTCTTGACTACAGAGGACACTTGCACGTTGGGATCGTGATCCGCGATATCTCAAAGGTGACGTGGCAGTGTGGGACCACAGGAGAGAGTGGAATATAGGTGGCATCGGAGATCGGGGATCGGGGATTCCTGAAGTGCAAGTTCTTTGCATTTCAAACTCACGAACTCTGAAATCCCGATAAGGGAGAAGGACACAGTCACGAGGGTTGACAGGTCGCACGAGGAGGAGCAGTCGGAGGGGCTAGCGCCATCGCATATCAGGGTTCGGGGATTTGGGGAGGCAGTGAAACACGACACTGCATATGCTGATTTCCCGATAGGGAAATCCCCGAGAGGAACAAGGAAGAGTCAGCATTGAGACCCATTGGGTTTTGAGGATTTGGGTAGCACGAGGAACGTGCTCGCTAGTTTCGCGATATCGTGAAACTCGATTTCCCGATAAGTCGAAGGGAGATCATGGAGAGAATTCTGTGGGTATTAAGGGGTCCCGATAAGGGATTGGAAGAACCTTGAAGTTCTTTGGGCCTAGGATAAAGGAAGGTCCTGGTGGGAGTGGACGTGCCCTGGGTGGCGCGTTTGCATCACACAACATGTGGTTGTAGGAGAAGAGGGACCAAACCATGGAGTGTCTACAACTAAATTATTTCTTGTCGATGCAAGATATACAGATGGAGGTTCAGTAGTGGCTCGAGGAATGGAAGTGCCTGTAATCCCAAGGATAGTGCCAGGAGGATAGGCTCAAATGCATGACAGAACAGTCCTTGCGCAATAGATGGGCACAAACAGTGCAAGAAAAAAGAAGAATGTCGCACAAGGCCAAGTGGGGGGGAGAATCCCAACCCAAAAGAAGTGCAGGACACAGAAGAAACCACAGGGTTGTTCCACACAAGGGCCATCGTGCACAAGACAAACACTAGGAGTTACAAAAGAACAGGTGTGCACAGGAGAAGAAAGGACAGAGACACAGGAAATACCCATGGAGGAAGAAATTGGGTAGGATATAGGCATGGATACATAGATTCCATAGGCATATGAGCCATTAGATGCCCAAAGGAAGAGGATAGGGGAGAAAGAAAGTGGCTCCAGGAAGAAGGCAAAGGTTGATAGAAAACCACTCGAAACATCACTGGAAACATATGATGTTGAAATAATAGCCACAATAGTCGAAGATTGACTATCAGAGGTGTGGGAGAATGATGATAAGCACAAGGATTTTTTATTTTTGAGTAGGTGCAGGAAGTGAAAATTATGCTAGACAAGTTAAGGATCAAGGCAGAGCAACCACAAAAAGAGAAACCAACAAAAGCTAGGGAAGGAATGCCTGTTGAAGAAACAATGAAAATCATAGTGCAGGGGAGCGCCAATTTTATCATAACCCCTAAGATGTTGTTCTTCGATGAGGAGGAAACATAGAATCCCATGAAGGAAATCGAGACATTGGACTTGGCATTACCAAGATCCCGATAAGGCTCTCTATAAATTATAGATTAGCGTCGCCTAGGAAATCTAGTCCATGGCAAGTTCTGATGTGATGAACTTACAGGTAGCACAGGAAGAGAACATCACACTTAAGGAAGCAGTTGGCAAAGAAGGGTAGGCAAAGAAGATAGCTTAGTATAAATTGGAAGAGACGGAGAAGTACATTAGCATAGTATTTCAAACCATCCCAAACAACGTAGATTCAGAGGGAGTATCTTCTGAAGAGAAGATAAGGAAAATAGTGCATGTATTGGAGTAGTACAAGGACCAAATAAAGGAACTAGAGGAGCACGTAGTACCCACTACTCCTCCAGAAGTAAGAGGACAATGAGATCAAGATGTAATAGAATATGTGGAGAGTATATCACAAACCATACATAGAATGACAAAGCTGTTGGAAAAAAGTGGCCAGTTGTGGACACAGCTCTTAGAAGACGGGAGCTTGCAAGATCTGCAAGGAAGGGAAGATAAGGTACATGCAGTAATGGCAGAGTTAAAACAGTGCCAGAAGATGATGTCATTTCCATAAAGAATTAAGATAACTACAGAGATGAAGAGCTTACAGGTAGAGGAGAAAGCAGTGCAGGTGCATAAAATCACAAGACAAGCTTAGTTGGAGCCTATGTAGGACAAGGTTGAACAGGTGGTCATGGAAGTTGATGCAGCAAAATCATGAGTGGAATAGATAGTCTTGAAGGGAGGAGATATATTAAAGCCTCCATTCACCGCGAAGATGGTAGAATCCATGGCGGAGAAGAGAAACTAGGCTTAGGAACAATGCCAACAAATAACATATATGTATGAATAACTGACACACGCAGTAAAAGATGCAGGAGTCCGTGAGTGACTCAGGACGAGTCACAATGTCAATGTTGGTGGTCTGTTGGTGTAGGACAATTTTGGGAGAAAACCAAGGAAATCTTGAATATTTCGAGACAACGCCGAAAAATGGGGAGTGCATCGAAAAGTAAGGAGTGTGTCGGAATTAGAGGAAAAACAACGTTGAGAAAAGAAATTACAAAGTGGAAAAATTGTTGTGGAGCAGTTGGAAAGTGGGCAAGCATCAACTTGGAGAATGGTTGGATCATAGACCAAACAAGATTAAGTCAAGCAGAAAGTGGACAAACCTAATCTGCTTAGGGTTAGGGTTTTTGTAAGGGCTTTGTCCCAGTTTTTGTATAAGTATAATGTATTAGGACTAAAAGGGTTGTTGTTAGCGGGTTAGTGAGGTATCTATTTTTAGACAGTCTGATAGTGGATTGGTGAGAAGTTCCCAGAGTCAGGAGAACTATTTTGATCTATGGAGATTGAATGTAATGGTTGAAGGATTGTATGATGCACAACACTAGATTTTGCAAAGAAGATGAATAAATAACCCAAGCGAAAAATATTTATGGATGTAGCCTAGGAGGGGGTGAACCACGATATATCTGTGTTATGTGTGAATGTTTGCAGTATTTATGGTTACATTTGCTTTGATGAATTTATGATGAACATGTTAAATGATAAGGGAAGTAATATTGTGCACCAAGGGAAGAACTGTAGAACCACACTAAATGGATGAATGTCATAGTTAGTGATTAGATCTGAATCATATGTTATAGTAGATGAATACCTATCATTGAATACATGTTGCTACAATGGTTACTGAATTTTGTCGGTTATATGTTGTGTCACTGGTAAGAGTTAGAGTTAGCATAATATATGGGTATTCAAGGGTTGGTAGTTGAGTGGATCTAATGCCTCTGAGAGAGAAACACATCCCATCCCAAGGTTGTAGACATATGAGTCCTATGACCACCCATTGAATCCATATCGGGTGAGACTACATAGTGCACTTTGTGCGTTATGTTTCCTTCTGGTATCTAGAAGGGCCGATGGTAAAAGGGAAGTTGGTAATCCTGTAGTTACAACCTGGGTCATCCCATAAGAAAACCAACAATGGTTCTGTTGTTGATTGGAACTCGAAAGATTAGATTGAGAGGGATGTATCACACAAGTGAGAGGGCTTAAGAAAGGGGATGTTTCTAGGTTGGAACCCCATGAAGGAAGAGATTGAAATATGGTTGATAGTTTAGGAACTAGAGTTTTCCCATAAAGATAATCGAAGCCCTAGGTTTAAGCCAAGACATTACTTGGAAAGATATGTATTCAGCGAAATACACGAGTTTCTTTAGTGAGTTTCCCATGCTATTACAGAAGTGGATAGCACGGTTGAAATATTCCCATCCGAAGAATAGAGTTAGATTAGTGGAGTGGATGGAAGAGAGTATTGCGCGGTTGAAGACGGTGAATAACAAATTCATGCGTGCAGTATATTTATGGCTAGACAACATTGTAGTGGGGTATATCATTGAGTTTTCAGTAGATACATCAAAGTCTTACGGTGTAGCAGAGCATGAGTTTCTTAATGGCCCAAGGGGAAGGTACATCAGGTCATTGTACACTTCAATCAAGCTATTACTGCATGATAAAGGGGTATTAACTATGGAATCATACAACTAAATTACCTTGTGTGCATGGGGGAGTTAGGGGAAAAACTGAGGAAGATCTGAGATGGAGGGGAAAATGGAAGACCCTACCAGTATAATCTCAATAGGAAGAAAAGAGCAATAGCTGAGAGGGAAGGCTTGGAGAGTGATGAGGAAGATGTAGAGGATCTTCGTGATGTGGAGAACATTGAAGAAATATTGCGCACCACATATTAAATAAAGACTAGAGGAGCGAGATATAATGAGGAAGCAGGTACCCTGTCCATATCTGAATCAATGTAGAAACTACAACCCGATGTACGACTAACACATAAACAAGGAATAAGTTGTTTAGAGAAAAAGTGACTGACAGTCATAAAAATCTAGGATATTAGAATAGAAGTGAGGGTACAAGTGGAAGTACCAGTAGCAGTATAGGTAGTGGTACAAGTGGAAGTACCAATAGCAACACTAGTGGGAGTTCAAGTCTGAACAGTACATAGATAGTAGTATTGCACGGAGCAGGTAAAACACATTCGATAATGGCAGGCGTAGATCCAACAATAAGATTACCAGAGTTTCATGGGGATAGATTAGAAGACCTAGAGAAGCACCTATTCATGTATGAGTGAATATGGGAAGCAAAAATATTCACTAATGAGGAAACAAAAGTAGCGCAGCTAGCAATAACATTCAGAAACCGCGTGATGGATTGGTATATGAGTCTATCAGTAAACAATCCATAGGGTGCACTAAGAATAATAGTAGATATCAAGTAGGCACTGATCACGGAGTTTCAGAGGCCAAAATCAGAGGATTAGTGTATGTATGAGATTATTGAGGTTAGACAAAAACCGAGAGAGTCTGTATGGGACATTAATCATAAGTTCAATTAATTGAAAGGTAAACTGAAGTATCCCATTTCTGACATGCAACATAGACAATGTTTTATAAACTCTATGTTACCACACTTCAAATATCCACTGAGACATTGGAAATTTAAAACCCAGGCATAGGCACTTCAAGCAGTGATGGATTTAGAGGAGAATTAGTATACGCAGACAGATCCATCTATAGATGAGTTGAAGGAAGACCTGAAGAACTTGATAATGCAATTAAATCAGAATCAAAGTAGGGAGAAAAGATAAGCGATGTGGTGTACACTATGCAGATCATAAGGACATCCCAAGAATGAGTGTTCGACATTTGCGTAATACCTAGGAGTAGGGATACCAAATCCATTTCCTATGGAAGAACCTTGGTGTGAAATATGCAAGACACATGGGCATGACCCTTATCACTACCCTATTGTGCAGAAGTACAAGACAAAACTGAAGAGTACTTTTTGTAACTTTTGTAAGTCGGTAGGATACGAAGAAAAAAATTGTAGAACTCTAGAGTTAATGAAGGAAAGAACCTCATATGCATATAGGATGCAGGCTGAGTTGATGGCAGGACAAACTGCTCCATAGTTTGACAATGCACAATAATTTCAAGTAGTTCCATAGTTTCAACAACCCCCACAGTATAATAAAGCACCAAAATATCATCAGGAGAACATGGATCCACAGGGAAACATAAGAGGATTCAGAGGTAGAGGTAGAGGAGGAATTGGTAGAGGCAGAGAGCCTATTATCTGCCATAATTTTCAACAACAAGGACATTATTCCAGAGAGTGTCCTCAACCAGTAGCAACATGTATGTACTCTCACACAACATATCACGTGACAGAAGAGTGCCCAAATTTAATGATGAATATCCAAGAGATGAAGAACCTAAATAACTAGAATGTTCAATGGATTGTTGCAGAAACAAGGGATCCTGGGAGGAACATCAATATAGCGAATAGAGGAGGAGTGAAGACAGGAGAATATGCACATGATTAGAATAAGGAATCTCAATGTTGTATTCATAAGAACACTTAGCCACATTAGCAGTTTGATGCAAAGAAGGAGAAGGAAACTTTCAAGGAAGCAAAGAAGGAGTTCCTGAAGGAGAATGAAGCCTGCACATAAAACACTACACTGAGGTATGATACTCCTATTTTTTATATGCCTCAGTCTTTGGATCATACTTACAAAGGAGAGAAAATAGAGAAAGTAAGTAACTTAAATAATTTCCTAGAATCTTTCTTTAAATTACTTAATGATAATAATGCCATGGATTTGTTTAAAAATATGATTGAGAAATATATCATAGAAGAAGGGTTAGGAACAGAACCAAAGAAGATCAATCAGGTCCATAGAAATAAAATAACTAGCAGAGAGTTCATATTGAATGTGAATATATGAGACTTTAATATGGGAAATGTTATCCTAGACTTAAGATCAGATGTCAACATTTTTCCAAAGAAGACTTGGGAAGCAATGGGAGAACCTACACTAGGGTATTCCAATATCCAATTGAAGCTATCAAACCAACATAGAGTGATTCCCATAGGTATATTGAATAATAAAACAGTGGATCTAGATGGTGTGCGCACCACAACAAACTTTGAAGTAATGGATATGGTGGATGAGTCTATACCATTTCCATCGCTACTGGAAATTGATTGGGATTTTGATAATCAAGCCTCTTGGATGCAGGTCGAATCATGAAGAAAGGTTATTTTTGGAAGAGAAGCATGCAAGAGGAAAAAGACAGCTGGAAGGAAAAGAAGCATGTGCGCATGCATGGAAGACCTAACGATGCTAGGTTTAGGGTTTTTGTAATGCATTGTAATGGATGGTGAGCCAAAGATATAAATAAGTAGTACTTAGGACCAAGAGAGAAAGAGGAAGAGGAGACATAGAGAGGGATGTAGTGGAAGAGAATTGTAAGGACTGTATAAGTCATTAAGTTGGTGAGATAGAGAAGGCATGAGAAACTTTATCTCAAGGGTTAGATTGCAGGATGAGGAGCCTGGTGTGATCTAGTCAGCCTCGCAAGGATCGAGGAGCCTAAGAGAGAGAGAAGGAACTAAGACTGTAACCACGTGTGATGCGATATCTTTCTAAACTATAATAAAATCCCGAGAGCCAGATATTTGTTGACGTAGCCCAGGAGGGGGTGAACCATGGTAACATTGTGTTATGTGACAGAATGAATGTGTCTGTGTGTCTAATTAGTTTATGAATATTTAATCAATGAAGGAGTTAAGTAGATCTAGTATTTAACATGCATGCATAGGATAAATGTGATACCAAGAGGTTTAATGGACTAAATAAAGGTTAAGGTACACGACCATAGATATCTCTGAGTATTAGGTTTCATACACCTGATTATTGCAACCACCCATAGAGCTATCTCGAGTGAGACTGCACAGTGCACTCTTTGTACTATGTTTCCTTTTGGGTTACCAGAGGGATCGATATTCTTTAAGGGCTTTTTCTGGGAAGCTTCTTAGTGCTAAACTAGGGTAAATCTATAATGGTCAATAAGAATCAGAACCAAAATCCCTCAAGTCCAATAAGACTAGATAGATAAAAGGGGAAAACCAACAAATGGTTTCGTTTCTGATTGATTGGAAGGCAATGAGATTGAGAATATGAGAACTGCGAAAGAAGTATCAAAAGAATACAGGATCAAATGAAAAGAAGGTGAAAGAATGCGAATGTAAAAGGGGATGTTGAGATCATGGAATCCCACGAAGGTAGAGATAAAATGATGGTTTAAGACAACTGATCTAGAGTTTGCTCAGAAAGATAACAGAAACCCAAAGCTAACACCACGCAAATATCTAGACAAGTATGTATTCACCGACTTGCATGAAGTATTTTTTTGTGAGTTCCCACACATATTGCATGAGTGGATAAAATGATTAAAAGACAACCATCCGATGAACCGAATCAGACAGCTAGAGTGGAATCTCGAAGAGATCACGTAGGTACAATGAGTTGACAATAAGTTTAAATGCATAGTATATTTCTGGTTAGACAACATTGTTTCTGGATTTATCATAGAGTTTGCAGTAGATTCAACAAAGTCATACAGTGAAACTGAACAATAATTCTTGAAGGGACCTTGAGGTAGGTACATCGGATCATTATATACTTCCATTAAGATATTTCTATATAAAAAAGGTGTAATGACAATGTATCCAGACAACTAAACTTCCCTACGTGCATGGGGGAAGGGGGAAAGCATTAACATGAAAAGGAAAAATGTAAGGAGAAGGGGATAAAGGAAAGAAGGAGGAGGCCTTGGACCTAATTATGATGGACAAAGACCAGATCAAGCAGATCATGGTGACAAATGGAAGGGTGCATAGTGGAGTACCCTACCAATATAAGGTGAACACCAAAAAGAGAGTCATAGCCACAAGGGAAGGCTTGGCAAGTGATGAAGAAGAGGTAGAGTATCTCTGGGCTATGGAGCAGATTGAGGAAATTTTGCATGAGACATATGAGAGGAAGACGAGAGGTCCAAGAGTGGAAGTATAAGGCAACACTCCTATCCATATCAGTGTCGGTGTGGAACCCATAAACCCATGTGCGACTAATACACCAAGAAGAACACCACCATTTAGACAACCGAATTTAGAGAGAAGGAAGACAACAAGAAGTACATCTACACAAGGAACAACAACTGGGGGAGCCATTTCAAGAATGTTAATTCCTAAATAGTGGCTCATTACCCCTTAATTGGGGCATATTACACTAGTAACGTTATTTTATTTATGTCGGCTTGAGTCCATTAGTTGTAATTGTACCTCCTAGTCTCTTATATATACCAAGGAGACATTTTCATTTGGAATCATCTTGTATTTGGACATTTGTGTGGGGTATAAGGAGGTTTTCCCCTTGAAGAGGCTTATTACCTGAAATTGTATCTTTTTCAAGGTGTTGAGTACTTATTCTGATGGTTTTCTATGCTATATTGATATTTGGTTCTTAACATATGGTTTCAAAGTTCAAGGTCTTGGGGTTTCGCTGCTACATCTGAGACACCTTGGAATTTTTGATATAAATGTTTTTTTACGACGTTTTAGAAAGAACCCTTTGGAGGATATTTAGTAGACAGATCAAGGTACATTGTGTTAAAATTTAAGCTCTTGAGGCCTTATACTTTAGGACATATAGCATGTGTAAGATAGGGTTATGGAATCATCCTGAATTGAGTCATCGCGACATTTTCAGTATAAAAAAATATCTGTAACATTTCAGAACCTGAAATCCGGAAAATATTCACAAAAATTATTAAGTTACATATGATAAAAATTTCATCTTCTGGGTCATCTTACATTTATAGATACACCATGTGGAAGATAAGGTATTTGACTAGTCCTATTGACTAGTCTCAAGCAGGTGTTCCGGGTAAAAAAATCATAAATTCTTCCTAGAGTATCCAAATTGAGTGAGACTAGTTGCATTGGATAGTGGACAGTTTGTAGTATTTTTGGTACAAGTTTCATAATTTTATATCAATTATTTTATGAGGGTAATGCTATACAAGTGATATCTCCTGGAAAGGACAAAAATCAGCAAGCTATGGGGAATTTACCATAAATTCCACTTGGCACATCCAATTTTGATCAGACCTATGGCATTGCAGAGAAGAAATATCAAAGAACTAAGAAAAATAAAATTTCATACCCAAAAGGGCTGGAATTTTGGAGATACAATAAAAGAAAGATTGTCTAGTAGAACCACCTCAAAATCAAGGTTTAAAGTGATACTTGGCCAACATGCCACCAAAAAAGGGAACTTCTACACCAAATACACCTCTAGACAGTCCTACTTGGACTCTTGATGAAGGTGAAGAAATGCGTAGGGACATAAATGAATTACAAAAGAATACAATAACAAAATATGAACTACAAGGGATGATGGATTCAACGGAAGCTAAGTTGGAGGAAATAATGGATACTAAGATGGATGGTTTAAAAAGGGAGATCATGGAAGGATTGAAAATTTTCCTAATAGAGAGGACACCTGAAAGTGAAAATGTATCCCATGAAATTCATTATGAGGACACAAGGAAGATAAATCAAGAATAGAGAAAATCTAACTTTGGGTTGAATACCAACCACTTTCCTAAGATCGATATGAGGAAGTTTGATGGCAAGGACCCAATCACATGGATATTTCAGATGGATAAATTCTTTGATCTACATAATGTGCCACATACACAAAAGGTACGGATTGCTTATTTATATTTAGAACCCAATCAATTTGTGTGGTATCAATGGATTTGTTCTCGCAAATCACTCATCACTTGGACAATTTTCACTGAAGAAATGATATCACACTATGAGGATAAAAGGAGCAATACCTTCTTTAGCCAATTGATAAATCTCAAGTAAAAGGGTTCAGTTACAGAGCACATTGAGAACTTCCAAAGATTGAATATAAAGGTAACAAATATTCCAGATGAGCACTTGATTGATGTATTCATAGGAAATTTAAGGGATAACATTCAACATGAGGTTCATCTTTGGGAACCCAAATAATTGGAGAATGCATTTGGGGTGGAAAGAAATGTTGAAGGTAAAATTATGGTTATGGCTACTAGAAGGACCACTCCTAACATCTGTCGAGAGAATAATGTTCCTTCTTCTAAAACACCTCAACCTAAAAGGTTGACACCTCAACAATTTGAGGAAAGAAAAGAAAAAGGTTTATGCTTTAATTGTGACAACAAGTACAGTAAGGGACATAAGTGTGGTGAGAAGAAATTGTTCTACATAGATTGTGAAGAGGAAGAAGAACAAGAACAAGAACAAGAACAAGAAAAAGAACCATCTCAAGATGAAAATGTAGATGCGATTTATTCTGAAGAGTTGACTCCCACGATATCGTGTAATGCATTGGATGGAATTAGCACTCCTCAAACCCTCAAGATCGAAGGATATATCAAAAAGAAAAAGGTAATAGTTCTAATTGATTCTAGTAGTACTCATAATTTCATTCACTATAAATTATCCAAAGCTCTCAATTGCTTTGTATATCCAGCACAAGAGTTTCAAGTAATGATTGCAGATGGAGGAACTATCAATTGCTCAGGAAAATGAAATAAGATCAATCTTACTATGGGGGAATATGTAATGAATAGTCAAATGATTTCTATACCCATGAGTGGTGATGATGTTGTACTAGGAATCCAATGGTTACAATCATTAGGAATAGTGGCTTTTAATTTTCAAGAACTTTTCATGAAATTTTCATTGGAAGGAAAAGAACTTGAGTTAAGAGGTATCACAGGGAAACCCAATAACTTGATAAGCTCCAATGGCACGACAAAATTATTGAAAAATGGGCATCAAGGTGTAATTTCACAACTATGCTCACTAGATGTTCAAACATCTAAGCCATATATTCCCCTAGATCTCCAAGGGATCATTGATAACCATTCCAAAGTATTTGAATATATTCCCAAAGGTATTCCACCCACTCAAAATGATGATCATGATATTCAACTAATTCCTGGGAGTGTTCCTCCTAAAATCATGCCATACAGATACCCTTATGCCCAGAAGAGTGAAATTGAGCACATGGTTGAAGAAATGTTAGAGGCTGGCATTATTAGACCTAGCCAAAGTTCTTACTCTGCACCGGTGGTAATGGTATTCAAGAAAGATGGCTCATGGCGTATGTGTCCAAATTATAGAGAGCTCAACAAGATCACTATTAAATATAAGTTTCCCATTCTCGTCATTGATGAATTGTTAGATGAATTACATGGAGAAATCTATTTCACAAAGTTGCATCTTCGTTCAGGGTATCATCAGATTAGAATGAAGGAAGAAGATATCCCAAAAACAACATTCTGAACTCATGAAGGCCATTATGAATTTTCGGTCATGCCTTTTGGCCTTACAAATGCACCTTCCACATTCCAAGGGTTGATGAATTCCATTTTCAAGCCCTTCCTTTGAAAATTGTTGTTAGTATTTTTTGATGATATACTAATCTATAGAAAGTCTTGGGAGGATCATGTGCAACATGTTGACAAGGTGATACAACTAATAAAGGAGAAACAACTATATTCCAAAACATCCAAATGTTTCTTTGGGGTGAAAGAAGTAGAGTATTTGGGTCATATTGTATCTCATGAAGGTGTCAAGGTAGACCCTAACAAGATTAAGGCCATGATGGACTGGTTGATTCCCAAAACATTGAAGAATCTTAGAGGATTTTTGGGTTTGACAGGTTACTACCGCAAGTTTGTTTCACACTATGGAAGAATAGAAATACCTTTAATTATGACACTAACTAAGAAGGATGAATTTTCATGGACTTTAGAGGCAACTAAATATTTTGAACAACTTATAGAGGTGATGTGCAAAGCTCCTGTCTTGACCACTCCAGACTTCACAAAAACCTTTATTGTGGAATGTGATGCCTCGAGAAATGGAATTGGTGTTGTCCTAATGCAAGAAGGAAGGCCCCTGGCTTTTGATAGTTAGCCACTCAAGGGAAATGAATTAAACAAACCCATTTATGAGAAGGAAATGATGGAAATACTACATGCATTGAATAAATGATGCCCTTACTTAATAGGTAGGAACTTCCAGGTCAAAACAGATCATGATAGTCTTAAATACTTCTTGGAACAAATATTATCTTCAAAAGAACAACAAAAATGGGTGACCGAGATATTGGGTTATGATTTTGAAATTGTCTAGAAAAAAGGGAAGAAAAATGTTGTGGCAGATGCACTCTCAAGAAAGGATGAAGATGTTGAGGCCTTTCTATGTGCTATCTCAATCATCCAACCCGATTGGATAATAGAAGAAAGGGATGAATGGAAGAATGACGAAAACATGTGGACTCTCATTCAAAGGTTGCAGCAGGATTCCAGTGCATTAGATACATTTACATGGAAAAATGATTCACTATGGTACAAATATCACTTATATTTATGTAAGAACTCCCAACTCAAACAAAAGGTACTGTTGGAATTGCACACCTCTCCAGTAGGAGGGAACTCGGGATTTTTGAAAACCTACCATAGGGTCAAGAAGGAATTTTTTTGGGATAGACTTAAAATTGATGTTCAAAGGTTTGTGGAAGAATGTTTGGTTTACCAACAAAATAAGGTGGAAACAATTAAGACCCTAGGTCTTTTAAAACCATTAGCCATCCGAAGTCAGCGCTGGGAGGAGGTTTCCATGGATTTCATCACAAGGTTATTGAAGTCTGAAGGAAAGAGTGTCATCATGGTGATTTTTGATAGACTGACCAAGTACGCACACTTTTTGGCACTCTCTCATCCCTTCAAAGTCAGTACAGTTGCCACCGCATTCATGGAGAGAGTTAAAAATCTACATGGCAGCCCAAATATTATTGTAAGTGACAGAGATCCCATCTTCATTGGACATTTTTGGACATAATTATTTTCTTGTTTGGGTACTCAATTGGCTCATAGCTCATCCTATCATCCTCAATCTGATGGAAAAACTGAGATAGTGAACAAATGTCTTGAAGGATACCTTTGTTGCTTTGTCTCTAATAAACAAACACAATGGTTCAAATGGTTACCCTTGGAAGAATGGTGGTATAACACTTCCTTTCATACTGCAACAAAAATGACACCATTTATGGAACTCTATGGATACCACCCTCCTTCCATCACTTCTTATCTAAAATAAAAATCTAAGGTTCAAGCAATGGAATATCACATCGAGCATCAACAAGTTCTCCAAATCTTAAAGGACAACCTGACCATGGCACATAATTGCATGAAACAACAAGCAGATCAACATCGTAGTGAAAGAAGTTTTGAAGTAGGGGATTGGGTTTTTTTAATACTACAACCATACAAATAGATGTCCCTCAAGCAAGCCAAGAAGGATAATAAATTATCACCAAAGTATTATGGCCCTTATAAGGTGTTGCAAAATATTGGTACTATGGCATACAAATTGGAGTTGCCTGCATCTTCACGAGTACACCTAGTTTTCCATGTTTCATGCTTAAATAAGGTTATAGGTGACAAGATCCTAATTCAAACAATATTATGAGAACTTGACGAGGAAGGAAAATCATTTTGGAGAGTGAATCCATCACTAACACAAGAATTTTCCAGTTGAGGAATAGATCCATTTCATAGTATCTCATTAAATGGAGGAAACTACTGGCTGAAGATTCCACTTGGGAATATAAGTCTTTTATACAAAAGCATCCAGAGTTACTCAAGTGTTGCGGACAACACTTGTCTCAAGGGGAGGGGCATTTTAAGCCATAAATAGTGGATCATTACCCCTTAATTGGGGCATATTACATTAGTAATGTTATTTTATTTATGTCGGCTTGAGTCCATTAGTTGTAATTATACCTCCTAGTCTCCTATATATACCAAGGAGACATTTTCATTTGGAATCATCTTGTATTTGGACATTTATGTGGGGTATAAGGAGGTTTCCCCTTTGAAGAGGCTTATTACCTGAAATTCTCTCTTTTTCAAGGCGTTGAGTACTTATTCTAATGTTTTTCTATGTTATATTGATATTTGTTTCTTAACAAGGAAGCAATAGTCAAGTATCTACACCGCGTGGAGGTAGTAGTTCAACATTTATCTGTGAAGCCTCGAAGGACCCGGAGAAGCACCTGTTTATCTGTGAAAAGATTTGGGAAGAAAAACATATCAAAGATAAGGACACTAAGCTTGCACAGTTATCTATCACATTAAGAGATCGTGCACTAGATTGGTGTATGAGTTTAGTTGCAAACAGTCCACCAGGAACAACCAAAACGATTGGAGATATCAAGAAGTTGTTTAAAATTGAGTTCCAGAAGTTGAGTTCAGAGGATCAAGACTTGAACGAGATGATAGAGATCAAACAGAATCCAGGAGAATATGTATGGGATATTGACCACAGATTCAAATGACTAAAGGGAAAGCTAAAATATGTCATGACATATATGTAGCATAGGCACTTGTTCATCAATTCACTACTACCACACTTGAAATATCTATTGTGAAAAAATAAGTTTCAGAAGAAGGAAGACGCTCTATAGGCAACCCTGCAAATGGAAGAGAACCAATATCAGAAGACAGATCCAACCATCAAGGAGTTGAAGGAGGAGCTGAAGGAGGATCTGAAGAACTTAACATTCCAGCTAAACCAGAACAAGAACAAGGACAAGAGAGAAGTCATTTGGTGCACCACATGTAGGACATAAGGACACCATAAGAATGAATTTCCAACATTCGCGCAGTAAATGGAAACAAGAATGCCAAATCTATTACCAGTAAAAGGAATATGGTGAGAGATCTATAAGAAATAGGGTCATGATCCATACCACTTCCCAATGATGCATAAGTACTAGACAGTACCAAAGAGATCGTATTGCAACTTTTGCAAGTCAATAGGCCATGATGACAAAGATTGCAGAACCATGGATTTGATGAGGTAAAGAAAATCATATGCATATAAGGTGCAGGAAGAAATGATGACTGGGAAAGCCACACCCCAGTTTAATCAAGTAACATCCTCGTACAACACTGTGCAACAACAGTATAACACTGCACAACAACCATACAACTTTGTGCAGCCACAATATAATACTATGCATCCACACTATAACACTGCACAGTATAACCAGGGGCCTTAGTATAACATGCCTTGAGGGGATCGAGCTAGCTATAGAGGTGAAGGAAGAGAAAGAGGAGATGGAGGAAGAGGTAGAGGACCAATGGTATGTCACAACTATCAACAACTAGGACACTATGCAAGAGAATGTCCACTTCCACCAACAACTTGTATGTATAGTTGCACATTAGATCATGACACAGAAGAATGCCCAACACTATTAAGGAAGATCCAAGAGAAGAGAAATCAAAACATTCAGAATGTTCAATGGATTTCAACAGAAGCAAGGGATGAAGGATCAAACATAAACATATTTACACGAGGTGGAGCTAAAACAAGAAACAACGTAGTACAACAAGAACAAGCACAACACCAATGGGTGAAGAAGAATGCCGAACCAAGGAAGCAGTTTGATGCATAGAACGAGAAGGAGATATTCAAGCAAGCTAGGCAAGAATTTCTAAAGCCATACATTGAATCGACATCAATTGTGCAACATAGTAAGGAACTACCCGAGTGCGAGATGCCTCCAACGTTGGATCACACCAAGGAAACACAACCCCTGGGACAAGTAAGTACGATTAAAGGATTTTTGCAATCATGTGTAAAACTACTAAATGATCCATCATATATTAAAGTATTACAAAACATGCTAGAAATATGTAGCGTAGAAGCAAAAGGAAACTTAGAACAAAAAACAGTCAATCACCTACATACAAGGAGGAGAACAAGTAGGGAGTTCAGGCTGAACTCCAACATTGGAGATTTCAACATGGGAGATATTATACTAGATTTAGGATCCGAAGTCAATCTATTACCCAAGAAGACATGGCAATGTATGGGAGAACCCACATTAGGATATTCACCTGTTTAGTTGAAACTAGTGAATCAACATAGATTTCTACCAATTGGAAGACTAAAAGAAGTGACAATAGACCTGGATGGAGTGCAGACTAAAGTCGATTTCGAAGTAATTGAGATAGTGGACGACACAACACCTTATCCAACATTGCTTAGATTGGACTAGGCATTTGATAACCAGGCCATAATCAACTTAATGACGCGGAATATGACCTTAGAGTCGAGAGAATACATAGTCATTGTGCCATTGGATCCATCAGAAGGGGAAAGGTTTGTAGATCCTACTTGCTTGGACCTGGAGGAATTCAACCAGTTGTACAAAAAAACTGCGTGAGATGAAGATTACATAAACCCAACTGTAGATGGGGTACTCAGTTGGCGAAGTATCACCTCATGTGTGTCAGACTCAAATACGGGCTTAGAAAAGTGGCAACAGAGGCTACACGAAGTCTCCACAAGAATATGTGCAAGAATAGACCGCGCAGTAAGATGGGTAGGTACAGAGATAAGGGAACCTCCCAACTTCCATGGGGTGAATGACCTAGAAAAATTATTAACATGGTACAAATATGAAGTGTTATAAAATCATAGGCTCTTATCCCTAGATGTAGCACTCAAGGAAACACATGCGAAATGGTGGGGTGCACACAAAGAAACCATCAGGGACTGGTACCAATATAAGTGGTTATTGCGCAATAGGTTTGGCGTAGAACAAGGAAGCAACCAATGACAAAAATATGATGGACAAGGGGAACCAACATAACAGTTGGAGAAGTGCAGAGCACTATGGAAAATGACACCACCAGAGGAATGGCCTCACCATTTCGTGCACACATTAGAGGGAATCCCAACAAATTGGTATATAGACCAAGAACTGCGTAGAGGAACTATGAGCTGGACGGTATTACACAAGAACTTCACAGTCACTTTCTCATTTGAGCATGAGAACCCCAACATAGAAACAACACTTAAACAAATCTGAGGGGTGATATTCATTAAGGAACCAGAGGTTGAACTCATAACAGAAAAACAACAACAAAACAGACAGACAGTGAATGAACTACTTTCATGCTACCATGTGCAGGAAGAAGCACCAGATGAAGATGACCCACACATTATTCATATCGAGGAATTTTAAGGCGAGAGAGAAGTGGAAGGTCCACCTCTACAATCAGAAGTAATTGTTACGTCGATCAATGTGAAGAAATTCAACATTGGGACAGTTGAGAACCCCAAAATGGCCAACATTGGAGACTATTGGGATGAGAAAACAATGGAAAGCATAACAGAGTTACTGCATGAGTACAACGAATTGTTCCCAACAACGTTTATAGAAATGAAAGACATAGCAGGAGATCTAGGAGAAATCAAGATACCACTCAAAGCTGAGGCAAGACCGATCAGACAACGACCATATAGACTAAACCCAATATATAAGCAAAAAGTCAAAGGTGAGCTCGATAGGATGTTGGAGGCTGGAATCATAGAACCTATAGAAGAATCAAAATGGATAATCCCGATGGTAGTTCAGGAGAAGAAACAAGGAGGGATAAGAATATGCATCGACTTGAGGAAGTTGAATGATGTGTGCCTACATGACCTGTTCCCTACCCCGTTCACAAATGAAGTACTGGAGAATGTAAGAGGACATGAAGCTTATTCATTCACCGACAGGTTCTCAGGATACCATCAGATCAAGATAACACTAGAAGAAATATATAAGACCACTTTTTCCACAGAATGGGGATCCTACCAGTATACAGTCATGCCATTTGGATTGAAGAATGTACCAACAATATTTTCCAGAGTAGTCATAGCTGCATTTAAAGAATTTATCCACCAGTTTCTAGAAGTATATATGGATGATTGGACAGTCTATAGTTCATTGAAATACCATGTAGAGGTCTTGTGATTGATGTTAGAAAGATGCAAGCATTGCCATATTTCATTAAATATCAAGAAGTGCATCTTCTGAACACCTTTTGGGATATTATTGGGCCATATAGTATGCAAGCAAGTTTTGCTAGTAGATCTAGCCAAGATTGCAGTAATTGTTAACCTGCCACCACCGAAAATAGTCTGTCAATTGAGAGCAATGTTAGGACACACAAGATACTACAAGAAATTTATAAAGGAATATGCACAGAGCATTGCACCAATGAAGAAATTGCTAAGGAAAGACACAAAGTTCTAGTGGAATGAGGACTGTCAACACAGTCTGGATACTCTAAAAGAGAAGATGGTAACCACACCAATACTAGTATTCCCATATTGGGAAAAAAAATTCCACGTACATGTAGATGCATCAACCATAGCACTTGGAGCTATTTTGGTGCAGCTAGAAGCAAGAGAATTTGACCATCCTATAGCATTTGCTAGCAAAAAACTGTCAGAATCAAAGTAGAACTACAACACCATAGAGAGGGAAGGCTTAGATATGTTCTACACGCTTCCAAAATTTAGAAATTGTTTATTGGGAAAACATTTCAAAATGTTCACAGACCATTCATCGCTCAAATACCTTGTCAACAAGCCAGTGTTGGGGGGGAGGATTTGTAGATGGTTATTGTTGTTTCAAGAATTTGACTTTGAAGTAATAGTCAAGCCAGGAAATTTGAATGCTTGACCCGATCACCTGTCGCGAATTACTAATGGGGAGGAACCTACAAATATAGAGGACAATTTTCCCGACGCACAACAATTTTTAGTCCAGATAGTCGATGAATACTTCATAGACATCATCCAATACTTGAGTATAGGGACTGCGTCATAGGAATATAACACTGTGTATAAAAAAAATATAGTAGTCAAGGATGGAAATTACCAGTTAATTGCATGACACTTATACAAAATGGATGTAGATAGCATCTTGAGAATATGTGTGCTAGAACACGAAAGACCAAGGATCTTAGCAGAAGCCCACGAGGGAATAGTAGGAGGAAATTATGCAGGGAAAGCTACCTTGTAGAAGATATTAGACACAGGATTATGGTGGCTGACCATGCACAAAGACTCAAAGGACTACTGATAGAGATGTGATGTATGTCAGAGGGTTGGTAAATTGAATAGAAGGGATGAGATTCCCTAGTGGCCACAAGTAACTTTGCAGGTATTTGACAAATGGGAAATAGATATTGTGGGACCAATTAACCCACCAACAAAAATTTCAGGAGCGACGTACATTATCACTATGAAGGAATACCTGACAAGATGGGTGGAAGAAACACCAGTAAAAGATTGTAGCACAGAGACAACAACACACTTCCTTCTTGAGAAAGTGATCACTATATTTGGTTTCTCGAGGATTTTGATGATTGACCAAGGCACTCACTTTATTAACATGACTATTAAGGATATGACTGAGGAATTTGAGGTTCATCATCAAAAGAGTACACCATATCATCCTCAAGAAAATGGAACAGTGGAGGCCTTTAACAAAATCCTTGAAATGCACTAACAAAGATCTGCAACGTAAATAGGGATGATTGGGACTTGAAGATACCAGCAATATTGTGGGCATACTAAACCACATGCAAGAAATTGACAAGACAAATGCCATTCAGATTGGTATATGGATAAGAAGTTGTGGTTCCATTAGAATTTTTGGTACCTACTCTACGCGTAGCAGAAATTACAAACATGACAGAATGAGGTGCAGTGTAGGAAATTCTAAATCATCTAATGATCATGGAGGAAGATAGGATTCTAGCAGGGTTTCACCAAGAAGTACAGAAAAAAAGGGACAAATATTGGCATGATAGACATATCAAGAGAAATGATTTCAAGGAAGGAGACTTAATCTTGGTGTATGACAATAAATCCCTTTAGCACCCAGGAAAACTCAGAATGCATTGGTTAGGACCATACGAAGTAAATACTATCATAGATGGGGGAGATGTACAATTGAAGGATTTAGGAGGAAAAAAACTCAGAGGGATGATTAATGGAAGCTGACTGAAGATGTATAGAGACAGTCGACTTCCTGGCACTTAAAAAAAAAAAAAAAAAGCAGAGGATATGTCGCGTCAAACATCAAAAGATAACAACTAAGGCATAATGTGTTGAAAAGAGAATGAGCGCACACACTCGAAAATGATAGCACAACGGAGGAAAATGCCAACGATCACTACAAAGTGGGAAACAATGGGAAAGTGGAAATAGTGGGAAAGACAGATACAACCAATAACTGCCAATGAACGATGACTCTCAAACTTAAATAACAAAAATGACTGACGTGACGCCACATTAATCGTGCCAACTGACGAAAACAAGGGAATTTAATAGAAAGTACGCAGGAAGCAATGATTCAATTAAAACACAAATTGGGTAACGTCTCCCAAAAGCTTCACACAACTCCTATATAAGATAGTACGCGGGATTGGGGAGGTTATTGAGGAATTAATAAAAGAAGAGAGAAATAGAGTATACAGATATGAGAGTGAAGTTTGTATAGGTTATAGAGGCCATTATGTTCAACAGACAACAACCTTAACACCATGGCACCACCCAAATAGGGAGAACCGAACTAGACTAGCTGACGACCCCGAAACAACGCCAGATCCTCACCACAAGCATAGGGAAGCCAACAACCACTTCAGCCTCCATAAGTTGTCAATGTGGATGAAATTTTGTCGCCCGATATGACACCAAGAATCCTCACACCTATTGTGGAGGAAACCTAGCAGACAACACCAGTGGGCATGGACATGGATGTACTAGAAGGAGGACAAAGACAACAAGCCGAGGATGTAGGAAATCATTCGCACTCCGAAAACCCTAAATAATGCCCGAGATTTAATGGGACGGTTCCAAACCAGGAGGAAATGACCACACCAGAAAGGTCACACACAATCACACTGGAACAGCCACAAGAGGGCACAATGGAACATGTCACCGACCAACCAGATGAGTATGCAGAAGAGAGAACAATGGAGGTTGGAACCTCGAGTCAGACACCATAGTGGAAGGCAAAAAAACAAGTACCAAGGTCACCACATAGGAAGGTCTCTATAGCCATTGTCTTACCATGCATACCAGAAGGGGTACATATCGCAGGAAACATGTAAGGTCATGTGGAGAAATTGAGGTACTCAGACCATGATGTGACAGACACAGACAAGTTCCTAGAGTTCGCCAAGAAATTTTACCTACAGACTATGAGCATAAGACCCTTTGGTGAACCAATTAACCAACCAGTCCAGTGGGTAGTCAGACTGGCCAAAACAAATATTCTAGGCTTGTTGGACATCTCACACTTTGGGAGCGGCCAATACGCAAAAAACTGTGTCAAGCAGCTGATGGCAGTCACCCATGGAGGATACCTGTGGCTGGAACAACTCATATCAATAGATGTAGAGATTATTGCATACATCATAGGGCTGCCATCATGGAGGGAGGACCCTGCACAGTTCCTTGAGGACAGGATGAAGGAGGAGGCACTAGCCGAGGAAATGAATAAGTATGGTATCAAAAGGGGGTCACGTGGAATCATAATCAAGTGTATTAGTGACATAGTGACAAGAATGGCGACGAATATTATGGCATGCAAATTACTCAGGAAATGATGCAAGGAGGAAGTCCTTGTCGGGGTTGTTGTAGCTACAACATAGTGTATGGAGGGAACCACACTCAGTTGGGCCCCATATTTGTTGAATCTATTTCTGGATGACTGCAAGGATGCGCAGAATTTGGGTACAAAATTTCATTATTCATGGCTACTCATCCTGATAGCCTTGCTCGGATGGAAGGAGCCGAAGTATTCATTTTTTCCACAAGACCCAATCCTTACCATGCAACACGATACCTATCACTGGGGTCTGCTTCAGACCCAAAGAAAAAAAAGGAGAATGCAAAAATATTCAAAGGATATCATAGCGATCTACAGGAGAGTGTTATCACATGAAATTTCTAGGGGTCATATGTGTTCGTTGTAAATACCCAAGTTTTCACCTCTGCTCCATCTCCATCTTTTCCACACATCAATGCTAGAATTTTTCCCTTTTGGTTGATAAAGTCAATTTCCCTTTCCGATCAATGATCTAGTTTTCCTTAGTATCTTTCTTAGGATATTCTTGGCTCAAGGTTTTTCTCTTTTCTTTAGAGGATGAACACATATCGTGACTAGTCCAAATTGTCGGTCATCCCTTTTGCTATTGATTGAGATCACATCAGGTCGTCCAAGTCCTTTGTTTGTACAATTAACAGTCATAATCACAAAGAACAACATCATTCAACATGGTCCATTTCGGGCTTGAAACAAAAGTAAGCAGACGGGCTCGATTTTCAGAAGTAGAGATCCCATGAATAATTCAAATCAACAGCTCTCGAGCAATCAAGATTTCAAAATAATGCGAGGATTAATGACTAGACAGAGGAGCCTAAGTCCCGAAGTAAATATGAGCCATTGAAGGCCGAGGACATGCGTCAAGGGATCTCACACTTTGGAATATTTGCATCAGAGGATTGCAAAATTTATGCATTGAAAAGTTTTGAAGAGTCGATGCCCGAACTCTTGAAGTAAATCTTGGTCATCCAAATCTAGAGGACACGTGGAGGTGGATCCCTCACTTCAGAGATTCAACACTTTGGAGGATTGTGGGAGTTATGCATTGAAAATTCCCGAAGAGCCAAAGCCCAAACTCCCGAAATATTTGTGGACTGTTGATTTTGGCTTCATTATTACCAGAAGCCCTGAAGTTCTAAAGGTCTTGAAGTAAATCCCGACCGTCTAAATCAAGAGGTCATGTGTCACCATATCTCTCACTTTGACAATTCAACACTTCAGAGGATTGTAAGAGATGTGCATTGAAAAGTTCTGAAGGCCTGAATCCTAAACTCCCGAAGTAATTATGAGTTGTTGATCTTCGCAACAAGAGTGAGGGTCCATCCAAGAGCGACACGTGGCAAGAAAAGTGGGGATTTCCCTGATTGTAGATCGGGATCATATCAACTTCTCTCATGTATTCGTCATGTTAAAGTTGTGAAAGGATTAGTGGCTAGGCAAAAGCCCCAGATTTTCATTTCAAGTGCCACGCGTCCTTCTCCATCAGACGGTCAATATCTACTTCGAGAATCTGGAATTTGGGAGTTTTATCTCCTCCCCTCTCACTTTCTTCTGGATCATTTTCTCCCAGAGCTCACAAACCACTGTTGCGTGTCCATACAAATCTAATGATGGTAGTTTTCTTCAGAAATCCGAGCTTCGAGAGTCTCAGCATATCCACTCTCGATTTCTTCTGGAGTGTTTTCACTCGAAGTCCATCGATCACTGCCACGTGTCCATCCAAATCAACGGTCGTCGTTCACTTTGTAGTTTCAACATTCATTTCAGGTTGCCACATCAATATGGGCCCATATTTATGCCATATCTACATGAAGACCCCTCTCGAGCTTCGAAGTCCAAAGTACGTGGAAACCATCAGTGGAGACATGTGGCACCATTATCAGTCATGACATGTGGCATCCATCTAGCACTGACACATGGCACTCATTTCAAGCATTTTTGAACATGTCTTCAACCTATTTTTGAATGACACATGTCACCCCTCAATCCACGAAACATCAGCATAGTGATGTTAGGCCTCCACGTCGGATCATCCTCTGGGAAGTTTTCTTTTTCAATGCCCAAATTAGTGCCATCTCTAAGAATGGTTAGAAGGATCCTAGAGTTGGTGGGCAGATAAACTTTAGTCGGCAGAGGTGCCCATATCACAAACCGAGGCCATATCAACTATCATGCTTCATTGTGGGGACACAACATGCTCGAACGATAAAATTGTTGAGCAGTCCCGCAATTGAAACCATGGTATAGTGGAAGAGCTACGCGGTGGAAGTTGGTGGATTGCGGGCTCAAAATCAGTGTGAATCCAAACCACCTTTGATGGCCTCGCAATCACATGATCATATGGAATCAAATCCAAAAGTACCGTGTTGCAACCCCCTAGGAATTAAGCCTCGTCCCGATCCCGACGTAGGATCAGTTAATGAAAAAGGAGTGGTGGTTGAAACTTTGAATTACTCCATAAATAGAAGGCGTGGAGGGTCTGGTTGTGGAGCCTGAACTGTCAACCTGAGGTACCCCTATGGACAGTTTTTTCCTGCAGGCCATGTTGATTTGAGCTTGTGTCTGACAAAAGGATGCACGTACAGTCTGACAGAAGAAGGTGTAGACGAAAGGATTTGAATGGAATGGATAGATCACACTCCTGTTAGTTGTGGATTGATCTGAGTATAAACATATCAGTTCAAGATTTTGTTAAGTTCGTCAATTGGTTGAGCAGAGCTCCCTATTTTGTAATATTTTGATGTCAGAACTGTTCTCTGGTTATGTATCAAATTTGAGACTTTTGCATTAATAGAAGTCAGTTTCTTTCATCTCTTTGTTTAAATTGTGCTGAAACACTTAGGCTTGGAGGATCTAGTTGAGAGTTGTGATTGTATTGTAATGTAGGTTTGATTACAGTAGTGTTGTGACTAGTTTTAGTCAACTTCCTTGTTATCTTATTTCCCCTTACGCTAAAAGGATCGGGCATGGAGGATCCAATCGAGTTGTTGTAGTTGCATTGTGATGTAGGTTTGATCAGTATGTTGTTGTGACATATTTCAGCATCTGAAAATTGAGTTCAAGAGTGCTCTTGAGCCTGAGTTTTTCTTCACTAAGCTGCTGGAAAGCCGTATGCCCATGGTAGACTTGTCCACCTTTCTCACTAAGTCTTCCTTATGCCCACCCTTAAACTCAAATAACCGACTGAATTTAATGAGGCCCTCACTTCCCTGTGCATTTCTTGTCCAGTTTCTATGATTTAAATCATTCTTGTACTGCGTTTTGTCCATTTGACCTCCACTCATAAAACCAACATCCACCAAAAATTTTGATTGGTACTGGGCTTATCCTCTCATAGTTTGAGGGTGACTCTCAGTGCTAACATTAATGGTGCCACTATCGGGGAACAAATTGAAGACATTTTCCCAGGATTGAACGACAAAGAAATTTTGATTCTGAAGGTGCATCAGAAATCAGTACCTTGAAGATTACAACTTGCACCTGGTGAATCCATTGTTTTAGTTGTGGATCCTAAAGGCAGGCACACGAGGTCTACTCCACAACTACCTCTAGCAACACCTGAAGCTGACGCAAAGAATATTATCAAGAAAGGAAAGTGCTCTCAAGGAGGACTTTCAGCTATTGTACTAGGTGACTCTGGTAATTTACATGATTCTTCTTTTAAAACTACAGTAGTTGTATCTAATTCTCCTTTTATATCATCTACTAGAGTTTCCAGAAGTTTAAATTTTTTAAGATTTCCTGTTGAACTTCCCCCTTCTAGTATTCAATTGGAAGGAGAAAGTTTTGAAACTCTTGTCTCCCCTGATATTGTAAAGTGCTTTAGACCAAGGAGCTTAGAATATTTTCCCACTTTGGGTTTTCCTACTCCTCCTCCTATCAAATTTTTTGCATCTAAAGAGAGGGAAACTTATTTTCCTTTGAACCCTACACCTTTATCCGCAGTTGTTTATTATTTCTCCTAAAAACACAACTTCAGTCCTATCTGCCCAAACTCCATCTCCCCCTTGTTCTCCTACAGTTCACATCCAAATGGCAGGTGATAATCCTCCTAGAAACATAATGGTTGACATAGTGGCTACTAGATATGCCCCTCTTATTTTACCTTAGCCTATGAATGCTCTCCCAGCTGAGGACTACCTTAATTCCATGCCCAAGTTCACAAGGGTGGAAGACATAACTGCAGAATAACACTTTTAATCTTTTTATAGTTATGCAGATAATCAAAACATTGCAGATGAAGATGTGTGGATGAGATTTTTTTTACAGAGCCTTGATGGTGAGGCTAGGAAGTGGCTCAGGGGATTAAATCCTAGATCTAGTGATGGGATTGAGGCTCTGGATGATTCATTCTTAAGGCAATGGGGGGATAAAAAAGATTTCCTTTATTATATTACAGAATTTGGGGCACTTAAGAGAGAAGAGGGGGAATGTATTTCAGACTTCTCCAAGAGATTTAATAATATGTAAAATAAGATTCCCACTGAAATTAATCCTACAGAAACCTCTTCCAAGATTACTTATGCTAGTGCTTTTGACCCTGAGTTTTTCCACTTGTTGAGAGAAAGAAGAGCTACCGCCTTGGCTCATATGCAAGATGCAACCCTTGAAGTAGAGTCCAATATATTGGCAGTTGACAAAATTAGGAGTAAGGCCTATAGAGACAGAAGAAAAGGTAGGTCTGAAGCTTCAAACTCTAGTTCCTCTGCTACCTCCCCTCAAGTGGATGAGTTGACAAAAATGGTAAAATCATTTTTTTGCAGAAATAGAAAAATTGAAATTTAAAGGAAAGTAGAGCTATAGGAACCCCCAAAATGTCGATAACAGGGGTAATTTCAGAAGACCAAATAATGCCCCTCAGTTCATCCAGAGAGGTCAAAGAAATAGGGATAGGGATGATAAAAAAGTCCAAGCCCCTCTCCAAAATAACTTGGTTACTGATGAACAAGGAGAAGAAGACGATATTGATCTTGAAATCCATTGTCTTGGTGACACCTGCTCATCTCCTCATTTAACTCAGTCTGCATATGAAGAGTCTCTCATGGATAGACAACTAAATGAGTTGAGAAAAGGGGAAAGGACCAATGGCAATCCAAATAGATACAACCTCAGGTCCAAGAAGAAAGAAGGAAAACTTTATATTCCTGATCAACCTACTAGAGCAGAGAATCCTGCTAAAGAGGTGGCATCTAGAAGCAAAGAAAAATAAGCACTAAACCCACCACCAGTGGTTAAGAGACCTATCCTAGAAGTGAAGGATATTTTTAAGCCTCCCTCCTCTTTTAGCTATGAGCATAAGATTCAAAATATTAAAATCCTTGTACGTTTTTTTGAGTTAGTCAAGAATGAGGACTTCAAAAGGTACCTTTCCAAAATGTTGCATCCAGAAGCTTCATCTCATCCCACAGACTCAGTAAACCTCCAAGATGAAAAACCAACTGTCATACTAGGGCCTTTGGTAGAGGATAGGGATGATTCATCCCCTCCTTTCTATACATCATTGAACATTCATGATAAACTGTTGCACAACGTCTTGATGGATTCAGGGGCATCTCACAATCTCATGCCTAATATTGTCATGGATGAGCTTGGGTTAGAGGTTACAAAAACCTACCATGACCTATACTCATTCGATTCCAGGAAAGTGAAGTGTCTATGGTTTATCAAAGACCCAACTGTCTCCATGTTCCAATTTCCAATGAAAAGTGTGTTCATGGATATTGTGGTGGCTAATGTCCCCCCTAAGTTTGGGATGCTCTTGTCTAGATATTGGATTAAAAGACTGGGGGGCAAGTTACATATGGATATTTCATATGTCACTATTCTTGTGTTTGGGGGAGAGCATAAAAGGATTTACAGGGAAGCTCAACTTGCTTACATTATCAGTGATGAAACAAATCCGACCAACCACCCCATTTTTGTAGTAGACACTAATCTAGGAACCAATATGTTACAACTCACTAATGGAACTCAAGCACCTATTGAAATCACAAAGCATACCACCACTTCTTGTGAATCCCCCCTTCCAATATCTTTGTTTGGAAAATGTTTTTTGATGGAGTCTCTTCTAGGGAAAGTGTTGGGGCTGGGGTAGTTTTCATTTCCCCTACCCAAGAGACCATAGCTCTGTATTTTAAGCTTGAATTTGAAACAACAAGCAATGTGGCAGAATATGAGGCACTTGTTTTAGGTTTAAGAGTTTCCAAAGACATGGATATTGAGGAGCTAGTAGTATTCAGAGATGTTGAGTTAATTGTACATCAAGTCAGAAATCTGTATCAGGCTAAGAAGCCCAGGTTAAGGGCCTACAAAAACAAAGTTTGGGATCTTGTTGACAGTTTCTTCTTGGATTTTAATATATCTTTTGTTCCAAGAGAGGAGAACATTGTGGAATATTCCTTGGTTGTTTCAGCAAGTAAGTTCATGGTTCCTTTTCCCCCTAAACTCAAGTATGATGTGGAGGTAAAATACAAGCCCTCTATTCCTGACAATGTCAAACATTGGAATTTTTTTTAGGATTATCTTGAGATAAAAAAAAATCTTGAGACTGTGGATGAATTTTCTGATTTTCATATTGATATGGATCAGGATTCCGAAGAAGGACTTCATGCTGATGTTCTTCTTAATAAAATTGTTGACCATCATATTGTTCAGTTTCCGAGTAACCATATTCCAAAGGGAATAGTCCCTTTGGAGAGGTTGTTTGACATAAATGATGTTGTTGTAAAGGTTAAAGGTTCGACTGAAAATGTTGATGTGACTGAATGCAATTTGGGAACAGAGGAAGATTCAAAATATGTCAAATATTTTAGTAGTTTGTCAAAGGAGCAAAGGGATGAATATGTCAAGCTTCTGAAGGAGTTTGTTGATGTGTTTTCTTGGAAATATAAATATTTGAGAACATATGACACTAACATCATTGAAAACAAAATCCCTTTGAAAGAAGACGCTAAACCTTTCAGGAAGAAACTCAGACAGATAAATCCCATGATGTTGCCTATTATGGAAAAAGAAGTGAAAAAGTCGTTGGATGCACAAATCATCATCCCCTTGAGATTTTCAGAATGGGTGGCTAATTTGGTGCATGTGAGGAAGAATAATGGGGAAATCAGACTATGTGTAGACTTCAAGAATTTGAACAGGAGCTCCAAAAAGGACAACTACCCCTTGCCAAAGATGGAGCATATTTTACAGAAAGTGATTGGTTCATCTAGGATGTCTATGATTGATGGCTTCTCTGGCTACAATCAGATCTTTGTCATGCTTGAAGATAGAGAGAAGACAACTTTCACTACTCCTTGGGGCACATTCATGTATGCTAAAATTCCCTTTTTATTGATGAATGCAAGAGAAACCTTCCAGGGAGCCATGGACATTTCCTTCATTGGGGAAAAGGAGAAATTTGTAGTCATCTATATAGATGACATTACAATATTCGCAAGGTCCAATAAAGAGCATTGTTATCACCTAAAGAAAGTATTCTTGAAGTGAAGAAGGTTTGGTATCTCCCTCAATCCTAAGAAATCTTTATTTTATATGAAAGAGGGAAAATTGTTGGGGCATACTGTGTCAGTTGAAGGGGTGAGAATTGATCCAAGAAGGGTAGAGGCCATCCAGACCTTATCTTTTCCTATATCTAAAAAAAGGGTTCAGTCTTTCTTAGGTAAAATCAACTTTATAAGGAGGTTCATTTCTAATTTTGTTGAGTTGGTTAAACACATTACAACCATGCTTAGAAAAGGAAATGAATTGAAATGGATTGTTGAGTCCAGAAATTATTTCGACCAAATCAAGAGGGCTTTGATTTAATCACCTATGCTCATTAGCCATAACTATTCTAAGGAATTTATGATATTTTATTTTTCCTCATATGATACATTGACTGTTGTTTTTCTATATAAAAATACATATGGGTTAGAGCAACCTATTTCCTTTTTCAGCAGAGCATTGAGGGATGCAGAAATGAGATATGATATCATGGAGAAGAAGGCATATGCTCTAGTCAAATCCCTCAAGGATTTCAGAATCTATGTTTTGCATTCAAAGATTATTGCATATGTCCCCTCGGCCTTAGTAAAGGAGATACTGATCCAACTTGATATAGATAGGAATAGAAGCAAATGGATTTCCAAAATTCTGGATTTTGACCTGGAAAAAAAACCCACCAAATTGGTGAAAGGCCAAGGTTTAGTCAGGTTACTAGCTTAATCAAATTGCAAGGCGTTGGGGGTTAATTTCATGAACAAACAATCAGAAAATAAGCGAACTGATATTGTTGATAAAGACGCCCATGTCATCCTGAACTTAGCAGAATGCATCTGGTATAAAGACATCATATATTTTCTACAGAAGTTAAGGCCTCCTGATGGTTTGCACAAAATCAAGATGAGAGCTTTGAAACTCAAAGAAATCAAATATTGTCTCATTGATCAAGTTTTGTACTGGAAGGATCCTCTGGGAGTTATTTTAAAATGTATAGATCCACAGGAGGCCTAGAGACTATGATTTATTTTCATGACAGTTTATGTGGGGGACATCATTTCTGGAGGACCACAACTTATAAAATCCTTAGAGATGGGTATTTTTGGCCCAACCTTTTTACTGATGTTTGTGCAAAGATTAGGGATTGTGTCAAATTCCAAAAGTTTGCTGGAAAACAACAACTCAAATATCTTCCTCTGAAATATGTAATGGTTTCTGTACCTTCTCAGTAGTGGGGTCTTGACTTCATTGGAGATATCCACCCAGCCTCAAGTGGCCAGCACAGGTGGATTTTGACTACCACTGATTATTTCACCAAATGGATAGAATCCATCCCTACAAGGAGTGTCTCCCACAAGTTAATCATAAGCTTCCTTGAATATATCATGTCTAGAGTTGGTTGTCCAAGAAGGATTGTTACAGACAATGCTGCCTCTTTCAGAGCTGAACCATTAATCAAGTTTTGTGAGCAGTATGGGATTACACTAGTCCATTCTACTCCCTACTACCCTCAGGGAAATGGTTTAGCAGAGTCCTCCAACAAAAGTCTCATAAATATCATCAAGAAGTTGTTAGAAGAAAATAAGAAAGCCTGGGATTCAAAGATAAAATTTTCATTATGGGATGACAGGGTTACAACCAAAAGTTCACTTGGAATTTCCCCTTTTCATATTGTGTATGGGATTGCACCTATTTTTCTTACTCAACTCTCCCTGCATGTGGCAAAGTTCCTCCGGGACTACCAAGGACAACCCAATGATATGGTCAGGAGGATACTACAACTGGTAGAAGTACAATAGACCAGAGAGCAACTACTTGATAAAACATAGGATCATTAACAGAAAATAAAACGAGCCTTTGACAAGAGTGCAAGCAAGGAAGATTGTTAGCTGGGGGATCTGGTGCTCAATTGGGATTCCCCCAAGCAAGACAAAGGAAAACATGGTAAATTATAAGCCTTATGGATTGGTCCCTCTAATATTTCTGAGGTATTTTCAAACAACACTTATAAGTTGCAGAACTTGGAGTATCCCAAAGTTTTTGGTGGCCCTGTCAATGGGCACTTTCTGAAAAAGTATTTTGTTTAAGTCGTGATCGATGTTCCACCATTGTAATTACCACTTATTTTCATTTCTATTTTTAATAAGAGACTTCATAACCCAAAGCTAAGGCACTGAAACTGTGTGTTCTTGGCAGCTCATAGGGAGCATGCCATCCCCTGTGGAGCCAATGTTATCACATGAAGTTGCCAGGGGTCATTTGTGTTTGTTGTAAATACCCAAGTTTGCACCTCTACTCCATCTCCATATTTTCCACACATCATTCCTAGGATTTTTCCCTTTTGGTTGATAAAGTCAATTTCCCTTTCCGATCAATGATCTGGTTTTCCTTAGTATCTTTCTTAGGAGATTCTCGGCTCAAGGTTTTTCTATTTTCTTTAGAGGATGAACACATATCGTGATTAGTCCAAATTGTCGGTCATCCTTTTTTCTATTGATTGAGCTCACATAAGGTCATCCAAGTCCTTTGTTTGTACAATTAACAACTGTAAGAACAAATTGCAACATCATTCAACATGGTCCATTCTAGGCTTGAAGCACAACCAAGCAGATTGGCTCAATTTTCAGCAACAGAGATCCCATGAATAATTCAGATCAACGGCTCTTGGGAGATAGATATTTAAAATTAGAGCAAGGATTAATGACTAGACAGAGGAGCCGAAGTCCCGAAGTCAATATAAGACATTGAAGGTCGAGGACACGTGTCAATGGATCTCACACTTCGAAAGATTTACTTCAGAGGATTACGGGAGTTATGCATTGAAAAGTCCCAAAGAGTCGAAGCCTAAACTCCCGAAGTAAATATTGGTCATCCAAATCTAGAGGACACGTGGAGGCAGATCCCTCACTTCAGAGATTTGACACTTTGGAGGATTGTGGGAGTTATACATTAAAAATTCCCGAAGAGATGAAGCCCGAACTACCGAAACAATTGTGGACCATTGATTTTGGCAGCAGTATCACCAGAAGCCCCAAAGTAAATCCAGTCCATCTAAATCAGGAGGTCGCGCATCACCAAATCTATCACTTCGAGAATTCAACACTTCGGAGGATTGTAAGAGCTATGCATTGAAAAGTCTCGAGGGCCCGAAGCCCAAACTCCCAAAGTAATTATGAGTCATTGATATTCGCAGCATGAGCCAGGGTCCATCCAAGAGTGGCGTGTGGAAAAAAAAGTGGGGCTTTCCCTGATCGTAGATTGCGATCATATCAACGAATCCTATGTATTTGACATGTCAAAGTTGCTCAAGGATTAGTGGCTAGGCAAGAATCTCAGAGTTGCAGTTCAAGCGCCATGCATCCTTCTCCATTGGATGATAAATATCTACTTTGGGAATCTGGACTTAGGGAGTTTTAGCTCCTCCCCTCTCACTTTCTTCCAGAGAATTTTCTCTGAGAGCTCACAAACCAATGTCGCGTTTCCATCCAAATATAATGGTGGTATTTTTCTTCGGAACTCCAGGCTTCAGGAGTCTTATCATCTCCACTCTCTATTTCTTCTAGAGTGTTTTCACCCGAAGTCCACCAATCGTTTCCACGTGTCCATCCGAATCAATGGTCGTAGTTCACTTCGGGGCTTCAATTCAGGTCGCCACATCACTCTGGGCCCATATTTATGCCAACTCTACATGCAAACCCCTCTCAATATTTGAATTCCAAAGTATGTGGCAATCACTAGTGCATACATGTGACACCCTTATCAGTCATGACATGTGGCATCCATCTAGTGCTGACACATGACACTCATTTCAAGCATTTTCAGATGTGTCTTCAACCTATTTTCGAATGACACATGTCACCCCTCCATCTGTGACATGTCATCATAGTGACATCAGGCCTCCATGTCATATCATCCTCTGGGAAGTTTTCTTATTCAACGCCAAAATTAGCACCATATCTAAGCGTGGTTAGAAGGATCCTAGAGTTGGCGGGTAGATAAAATTTAGCGGGGACGCTAAGTTAGCAGAGGTGCCTAGATTGTGGACCGGGGCCAGATCAATGACCATGCTTCATTGCAGGGACACAACATGCTCAAACGATAAAATTCTTGAGCGGTCCCATAATTAAAACCATGGTATAGCGAAAGAGATACGTGGTGGAAGGTGGTGTATTGGGAGCTCAAAAGTGGTGTGAATTTAAACTGCCTTTGATGACCCCACAATCACATGCTCATATGAAATCAAATCCAAAAGCAATGTGTGGCATCCCCCTAGGAATTAAGCCTCATCCCAATCCTGACACAGGATCGGTTAATGAAAAAGGAGTGGTGGTTGAAACCTCGAATCACTCCATAAATAGAAGGCGTGGAGGGTCTGGCTGTGGAGCCTGAACTGTCAGCCCGAGGTACCCCTATGGACATTTTTTTCTTGTAGGCCCATGTTGATCTAAGCTTGCATCTAACAGAAGGATGCACGCACAGTATGACAGAAGAAGGTGCAAACGAAAGCTTTGAATGGAATGGCCAGATCACACTCCTAGTAGTTATGGAATGATCTGAGTATAAATAGATCAGTTCAATATTTTGTTAAGTTTATCAGCTGGTTGAGGAGAGCTCCCTATTTTGTAATATTTTGATGCCATAACTGTTATCTGGTTATGTATCAAATTTGATACTTTCGCATTAATAGAAGTCATTTTCTTTCATCTCTTTGTTTAAACTATGCTGAAACACTTGGGCATGGAGGATCCAATCGAAGGTTGTGATTCTATTGTAATGTAGGTTTGATTACAGTAGTGTCGTGACCATTTTTAGTCGTATTCCTTGTTATCTTATTTCCCCTTATGCTGAAAGGCTCGGGCATGGATGATCCAATCGAGTTGTTGTAGTTTCATTGTGATGCAAGTTTGATCATTATGCTGCTATGACATATTTCATCATTTGAAACTTGAGTTCAAGAGTTCTCTTGAGCCTGATTTTTTCTTCACCAAGCTGTTGGAAAGCCATATGCCCATGGAAGACTTGTCCACCTTTCTCACTAAGTCTTCCTTCTGCCCACCCTTAAAATCAAATCATTGACTGAAGTTAATGAGACCCTCACTTCCCTGTGCATTGCTTGTCTAGTTTATGTGATTAAAATCATTCTTGTACTGAGTTTTGTGCATTTGACCTCCACTCATAAAACCAACATACACCAAACATTATGATGGGTACTAGGCTTATCCTCTCGCAGTCTGAGGGTGACTCTTAGTACTAACAGAGAGAATCACCAACACTTGGAGAGTGATGCCAAAAGTGGTCACATAGTATCAGGGCATAGCCAACTTCAAAGCAACCAGACATGCAATGTGGATCCAGGCACGGAAGGATCCTGATAATCAATGGCTACAACTGTGCTACTGCAACAAGGAGGAAAACACATAGATGACTATTAAGGATTGGAATGGTGACTGGAGGATTCCAGTCCTGAATCAAGAAATGTCTGCAGGAATGGAGGAGGAGGTAGGATAGGTACAGACACCTATCGAGGAGATAACAGTGCCCAAGAAGCCAAGGACAGGTCAGAACAAGGAGAAACATAAAAAAGGGGGGGCATCTAAGAAAGACACCCAGGCGAGGAAGAAGAACAACACACAGACACCATAGGTATAGGAGAAACAGACTGAGACAACACAGTGAACCACATCAAGTGTTACTCAGCAAGATCAAGGCCAGACTAAAAGGCCAGTCATCCAAACGAGGGGTGTGTGCAAGGAAGCTAAGGCGCAAAGAACACCCCAATAATACACGATCATAGAGGACGATGCAGACATGGTGGCCCAAATGGTCCAGGATCGTATAGTGGATGATTTTGACAATGCTTAGTGCTAAAGGGATAGGATTGAGGATGAGTTGGCATACATATGATAGCTCCTCCACCATCTCAGAGAAACAATGTGACTGAAAATAGCATAGGAACAGTCCCATCAACATCACAGATAAGAGGTGAAGCTGGATTAAGAGAGCAAGACATGATCCAGACGAGAACACAACTGAGCTCGACATTTCACGTCACACCCAACATGATGGGAATCGATGAAATCATGGAGAAGACACCTCTGAAGGACTTGGCCCAAATACAATTGGTATTGATGCAAATACCAACCAAGGCCTTGTATAAACTACAAGTCAGCGTCACACAGGAGGTACAGTCATGCGCACGCACAGATGTAGCAGAATTACAATAGACAAGGGACAATCGAGATGAGTTGGAATTAGTACTCGAGCAGGCTAAGCTCGAGACCAAATATGAAAAATACCTCATGGATAGACTGGAGTAGGAACTGGTCATAGCCTATGAGAAAATCCCAAAGAGTGCATAGACAATAGAACCCACGGTGACACAGAAGATTGATAAGATTGTACAGAAAATTGATCAATACAGACAGGAGATCGACCACCTCTGGGAGAAGCTCATACCTACCACTCCACCAGAGGTGAAGGAGAAGAGGAAGCATGAGGAAACATCATTGATAAAGGAGATAGAGCGACAAGTCCACACGGAGGACGACTTGTTCGAGAAGGCATCACAACTTTGGATGAAGCTGGAAGAGGATCAACAGGTCCAACAATGGGACTAGGAAGAAGAAAGGATAAGCGTAGCTATCCAGAACCTCAAGAAGAGGCAGAAGAAAATTTCAATCATAGAGTGCATCAAGGGAGCGCATGATATGAATAAACTCCAAGAAGAACTCATACTTGTGCAGACACATAAAAAGGAGTGTTAGGATCAAATGGAACCACTCCAGAAGTGGGCAACAAAGGTCATTGTGCAGGCGGAAGACAGAAATAAGAACATGGCACAAACTCATGCCGAGTACTCAGGAATGTTCAATGACAAGATTGCAGTGCAGGTATTAGACGCACTCAAGGAGAAGACCACACAAGCCTAAACACAAGAAAATGAGCTCATAGAGAAGTTCCAAGTGATCACAGGAGAGATCAACGAAGCGCACAAGGTTTAGATGGACCAGGACGAGCCACATGCCAGTGTTGGGATCCTATTGGATGCAGGCCAAATCAGGAAGAAAGGCTATTTTTGGAAGAGAAGCATGCAAGAGGAAAAAGATAGCTGGAAGGAAAAGCAACACGTGTGCATGCATGGAATACCTAACGACACTAGGGTTAGGGTTTTTTTAATGTATTGTAATGGTTGGTGAGCTGAATATATAAATAAGTAGTACTTATGAGCAAGAGAGATAGAGGAAGAGGAGACATAGAGAGGGACAAAGAGGAAGAGAATTGTCAGGACTATATAAGTCATTAAGCTAGTGAGCTAGAGAAGGCATGAGTGACTCGATCCCAAAGGTTAGATCGTAGGCTGAGGATCTTGGTGTGATCTAGTCAGCCTCACGGGGATCAAGGATCTTTAGGAAGAGAGAAGGAACTAAGACTATAACCACATGCGACGTGATATCTTTCTAAACTATAATAAAATCCTGAGAGCCAAATCTTTGTGGATGTAGCCCAGGAGGGGGTGAACCATGGTAACGCTGTGTTATGTGACTAAATGAATGTGTATTTGTGTCCAATTAGTTGATGAATATTGAATGGATGAAGTAGTCAAGTAGATATAGTATTTTACATGCATGCATAGGATAAATGTGATACCAAGAGGTTAAATGGACTGAATAAAGGTTAAGGTGCATGACCACAAATCTCGTTCAGTCTCAGGTTGCAAACACCTGAGTATTCTAGCCACCCATAGAGCTATCTTAGGTGAGACTTCATAGTGCACTCTGTGTACTGTGTTTCCTTCTGGATTACCAGAGGGGTTGATAGTCTTTAAGGCCTTTTTTTGGGAAGCATCTTGTTCTGAACCAGGTTCAAACTGTAATGGTCAATAAGAATCAAAATCAAAATCCCTCAAGACCAATAAGACTAGATAGATAAAAGGGGAAAACCAACAAAGCCATAATTAATTTAAAGAATAGAAAGATGATATTTGAAGTTGGGAACTTTAGGGTAGTAGCACCTTTATATCCTTCATATTGTGAAAGATATGTAGAACCTGTGCTTGACAGTGTTCTAGAGGATGATGTGAACCAGTTGTATAGGACTACTGCACTAGAGGAAGACTATGTGAATCAAATTGCAGATGGAGTACTCAGTTGGAGGAGTATTAATTCTGACATGTCAGATTCGAATACTAGAGTATAAAACTGGTAGCAAAGATTGCATGAAGTCTCTACTAGGAGGTGTGCCAAAGTTACACTTGCAGTAAGATGGATTGGGACAAAAGTAAGACAATTTCCCATATTTACTGAAGAGGAAAATTTAGAAAACTTCTTGACAGAGTTTGAATCCAAGTTTTTGGATAGTTAGAGATTATTAGTGTTGTACATAGCACTAAGAGACACAACTACATAATGGTGGGGTGCACATAAGGAGGTAATTTAGGATTGGTAAGTGTAAGCGACCGATGCACATACGATTTGATAGGAGTCAGAAAGATAGAGCTTTACCAAAGTATGATGAAAGAGGGAACCCAATACATCACATAAATGATTTTTTCATTAACTAGATATTGGTACTACCAGGGGAATGGACACATTAATTTATTCATTCATTATAAATGATACCTAGTAATTGGTACAAGGAGAAGAAACTGTGCAGAGAAACTGTAAGTTGGGGCGCAGTGCAACAAAAAATTATTAGGACCTTTGCATTTGAAAGTGAGAATCCATGGGTGGATCTAGCATTACAAAGGATAAAAAAAAAGATATTTTAAGAGTATGGGGTAGATACAGTGACAATAGAGAGATATTATAGAAAATAAACACTTGAACAATTTTTTTACCGTTATCAGGTTGCAGAGGATGAAAAAGTAGAATACAACCCACGTAACATACATATAGTAGAAGGGGAAGGAGAAAGATGGTTGGAAGGACCCAAGTTACAATCATAAGAGTTCACTGCACCTATGAATATTAAGAAGGTAAATATTGGGACTGTAGAGAATCCCAAGATAGCCAGCATTGGAGATTACTGCGATAGTGAGACAATGGAAAAAACAACTAAATTACTACGCGAGCATAGTGGCTTATTCCCAACCACATTTTCAGAGATGAAAGGGGTAGCAAGAGAACTTGGAGAAATGAAGATACCACTCAGACCATATGCAATACTAGTTAGACAAAGACCATACATATTAAATCCCATCTATAAGTAGAAGGTGAAGACAAAAATTGACAGAATTCAAGAATCATGAATCATAGAGCTTGTGAAAGAATTAGTGTGGATCAATCCAATGGTGGTCCAGGAAAAGAAGAATGGAGGGATTAGGATATGTGTGGATCTGAGGAAATTAAATGATTCATTATTGCGTGATCCTTTTCCTACTCCATTTACAGATGAGATTTTAAAGAATGTGGGAGGACAAGAAGTGTACTCCTTCACAGATGGATTTTTAGGTTACCATTAGATTAGAATTGATCCGAAGGATAGGTACAAAACTACATTTTCAACAGAGTGGGGGTTATATCAGTACACAATAATGCCATTTGGTTTACAGAATGCACCAACAATATTTTCCAGAGTAGTAGTAGCTACATTCAAGGATTTTCTACATAAAGTTTTAGAGGTTTATCTGGATGATTGGACATGATTCAGTTTATTGAAGGACAATGTAGAAATTATGAGGTTAATGTTAGAAAGATGTAGGCAATGTCATATTTCCTTGAACATCAAGAAATGTATATTCATTACATCGTTTAGCATCCTACTTGGACACATTGTATGCAAACAAGGCTTGATAGTAGACTCTACAAAGATTGTTGTTATTGTCAATTTACCACCACCAAAGTTAGTGCGCCAGTTGAGAACAACATTTGGCCACACATGGTACTACAAGAAATTCATAAGGGGATATGGAAATATTATTGCGTCGATGGAGAAGTTACTAAAGAAAGACATCAGGTTTCAGTGGAATAATGAATGCCTAGAGAGCTTGGACATACTGAAAGAGAATCTGGTGACAACGCCAATTCTAATCTTTCCAGATTGGACACAATAATTTCATGTGCATGTGTAAACTTCATCCATTGCACTTGGATCATCTTTGGCACAACCAAGTGAAGGAGACATTGATCACCCAATATCTTTTGCTAGTATAAATTTGTCTGAATCTAAGCAGAACTATAATACTACAAAAAGGGAAGGTTTGGCTATGATATATTCCTTACAGAAGTTCATACATTATTTATTGGGTCAACATTTTAATATGTTTAAAGATCATTCCGCTTTGAAGTACCTATTTAACAAGCTAGTGTTGGGGGGAAGGATCTACAGATGGTTGTTATTGTTTCAGGAATATGATTTTGAAATCATAGTAAAACCAAGGAAGTTGAATGCAGGACTAGATCATCTATCAAGAATTACTAATGGAGAGGAGCCAAATAACTTGGAGGAGAATTTTCCTGATGCTAACTTATTTTCTATTCATATTGTTGGTCATTATTTTGCTGACATTGTTGGATTATTGAGCACAAGAATTGCTCCCAAGGAATTTATTGTCACGTAGAAAAATAAGTTGGTAGTGTGCGCTGCAGATTATCAGTTAATTGTGGGTCACTTATACAAGTTAGGTGCAGATGGAATTATGAGAAGATGTGTGATGGAGCATGAATGATCCATGGTGTTAGAAGAAGAACATGAAGGCATAGTTGGAGGGAAATATGCAGAAAATCATACAACATAGAAGGTGCTTTGCGTAGGATTATGGTGGCATACAATACATAAGGACATAAATAAATATTGTCAGACCTATGATGTTGTCAAAGGGTGGGAAAACCATCTTGAAGGGATGAAATGCCACTTGTGCACAAAGTAACTTTACAAGTGTTTGATAAATGGGTTGTCGATTTCATTGGACCCATTAATCCACCAACAAGGAGATCAAGAGCCAGATACATCATCACTGGGACATAATACTTAACTAGGTGGGCAGAAGCAACCCTAGTAAAGGATTGCAACACAGTTTGTATTTGAGAACGTGGTGGCTAGATTTGGATGTCCTAGAATTTTGTTAAGTGATAAAGGAACTCATTTTATTAATAGTACAATCAAAGCTATGAAATAATAACTCGAGATACATCATCAGAAGAGCACACCTTACCATCCCCAGGAAAATGGTATAGTAGAAGCTTTTAATAAGATTTTGGAAAATGCATTGACAAAGATTTTCAATATGAATAAGGATTATTGGGATTTGAAGGTATAAACAATTTTATGGGCTTACAAGACTACATGCAAGAAGCTTACAGGATAGACACCAGTCAAACTGGTGTTTGGGAAAGAAGTAGTGGTTCCATTGGATTATTTAGTACCTAGTTTGTGCATTGCAAAAATCACCAACATGATAGAAGAAGGTGTTGCATAGGAAAGATTGGATCAGTTGATGGAGCTGGAAGAAGAAAGAATTTTAGCAGGATTTCACCAGGAGGTACAGAAAGAAAAGGACAAAGCTTGGCATGATAGACACATAAAGAATAAAATATTTAAGGATATCTAGTTCTCCTCTATGATAGTAGGTATTTACAACACCCAGGGAAGTTCAAAATGCATTGGTTAGGGCCTTATCAGGCATAGGCCATTACAAATGGAGGTGTTGTGAAATTGAAAGATCTTACAGGGAAGAATATCAGAGGACAGGTGAATGGAAGTTGACTGAAACTGTATCAAGACAGTCAACCTAACAACCTTAGGTAAAAAAAGAGAGAGAAGGTATGATTATACATATTGTATACAATATATGTTATAAGAAAAAGATAAAAATCCATAAAAAGAATAAATATAACAAAAAGACAAAAATATAGAAGAACATTAGAGGGATTTTGATGTAATAGATTTCCTATCATTAACAGTGTGTCGCAGAAAAACCAAGGTTCAAGACACTGCGCATTGGAAAATAGTTGACAAAAACAAAAAGTGGAGCGCGCGGGAAAAAGTGACAACTGACAGTGCGAAACAACTGTCAGTACATCATCCCGCTATAAAGTCAAAAAAAGGGGGAAAATGTGGTCATTTGTGTTTTTTTATCTAAGGAGAAGAACGAAGAGTGAATTTTAAGCGTGAAATAGTGAGAATTCATGATAGCAAGTGGATAATTAGATATCAACAGTCCATATTTTAGCAGGATGTCACCACCGAGTGTTGGAGCACCGAGTAGGGTCAGTCAAAACACAAGAAGTAGCGCTCGGGTGGCGCAAATAGGGACAGAGGAAATGCCAACAATCGTGGATGTTGATGAAATCCATACACCAAAGTATGAGGCACATAACACACAAGGAAGAAGGAAACCCATCACAAGAGGCTGAGAAACCATAGAAGGATGCAAAAAGGACAAAATATGACGCATCCAAGGGAAAAGGGCCACAACAGGAAGAACATGCCACGGTTTCAACAAAACATATCCTAAACCCAGTAGAAGAACATGAAACATAGCACAATTATGGAACATAGGTCAGGGAATCCTCCCCACAAGGGAAGAAGAAAAAGCAAGATGAAAGCAGTGCACAAGGCGTACAACACGCACTGGAGAAGTTGGAAATAGTAATGCCACAAATCCCGAAGGGAGTAAAGGCCGATGATGAAATGGTAGAAGGAGTCAACACCATGAAATACTCAGACCATGACATTGGAGATGCCATCAAATTCTTGGATTTGGCACAGAAAAATTACATGGAATGCAAAGGAGAGGGCCCATCAGGCATGCCACGGTCTGAGCCTGCGTAGTGGATCCTGGGACTCTACAACACATGGATAATGAATATGCTAGATATATCACATTTCAGGCATGGTAAAAACATCAATGGATGTGTGAAACAAATCCTAGCAAGGGTGCATGGAGGAATTATGTGGATGGATAGGTTAGTTCCTATCAATGTGGACTTGATCGCATATATTACTGGACTACCCATAGATGGGGAGAATCTAGAGAAATACTTAGAATATAAGACAAAAGAAAATGCCATCTCTAATGAAATCAAGGTAAAATATGGCATAGAGAGAGGAAATAAGGAATCTGGATTAGTGACATCAACGAACCCATGACAAGATTTTCCACAAGGATGCTAGGGTGAAAATTGATGCACAAGTGCAAGAAAGAAGAAGTTCCAACAAGAGGGGTAGCATCTGCAGCGCAATGCGCGAAGGGGAGCTTAATGAGTTGGACCTTGTACTTTGTCAATTCATTCCTGGAGGATTGTAAAGACACACAGGATTGGGGCTCTGAGTTTCACTACTCGTGGTTACTCATCCTAATCACATTGATAGGGTGGAAATAACTGATGTACAACAAGTACATAGAAAGGATAGGAAAGTGTGGCGCAACCTACTACACTTATCTTAGGAGCACAAAAAACCAAAATAAGAAGAAGGAAAACACTGACACATTTACGTGGTACTTATCAGATATCCAGGAGTTAGTATTCAATACTTGGAGAATTTCACCAGAGACTGTCTAGGAGTTTGGACAAATAGAAAACTTTTAGGAAATGCACCACAACATGTGCTTTCAGGCAAAGAGGGACCCAGACAAGGAGTGGATACAACTAAATTACTTCTTTTCGAAATAGGATATATAGATGGAGGTCCAGGAGTGGCATGAGGAATGGAAATTTACTGTAATCCCAAGGACAGTGCCAGGAGGATAGACTCAGACACATGATAGAAAAATCCCTACACAGAAGACATGCAAAAATGGTGTGAGAAAAAAAGAAGAATGTCACACAAGGCCAAGTGGGGGGAAGAATCACAACCCAAAATAAGCACAAGAAACAGAAGAAACCATAGGGTGGTTCCACACAAGGGCCACCGTGCACAAGACAAACACCATGAGTTACAACAGAACATGTGCGTGTGGGAGAAGAAAGGACATAGACACAGGAAATACCCATGGAGGAAGAAATTAGGTAGGATATATGCATGTATACATAGATGTCAGAGGCATCTAAGCCATCAGTTGCCCAAAGGAAGAGGACAAAGGAGAAAGCAAGTGGCTCCAAGAAGAAGGAAAAGACTCATAGAAAACCACTGGAAACATCAATGAAATTAGATGATATTGAACCAATAGATACAACAGTCGAATATTGATTATCGAAGGTGTGGGAGAATGCTAAGAAGAATAGGGATTTGATTTTTGGGTAGGTGCAGAAGTGAAAATTGCACTGGAGAAGTTAAGGATCAGGGAAGAGCAACCACAAAACAGAAACCAACAAAATCTAGGGAAGGAATGCCTGCTAAAGAAATAGTGCAAATCATAGCGTAGGGGAGCGCCAATTTTATCACAACCCCTAAGATGTTGTTCATTGACGAGGAGGCAGCGTAGAGGCCCCTGAAGGAAATCAAGAAATTGGACTTGGCATTGCCCAAGATTCCGACGAAGGTGCTCTATAAATTATAGATTAGTGTCGCGCAGGAAATTCAATCCAGGACAAGGTATGATGCGATGAACTTACAGGTAGCACAGTAAAAGAACATCACACTCAAGGAAGTAGTTGGCCAAGAAGGGCAAGCGAAGAAGATAACAAAGAATAAATTGGAAGAGATGGAGAGTACATTAGCACAATATTTCAAACCATCCCAAATAGCACAGAGTCAGAGGGAGTATCTTCTGAAGAGAATATAAGGAAAATATCATAGGCCTTAGAGCAGTATAAGGACCAGATAAAGGAACTGGAGGAGTGCGCAATACCCAATACTCCTCCATAAGTAAGAGAAAAATGAGATTAAGATGTAAAAGAATCTATGGAGAGTATAGCGCAGACCATACATAGAATGATAGAGCTATTGGAAAAAAGTGGCCAGTTGTGGTCACAACTCTTATAAGATAGGAGCTTGGAAGACCTGCAAGGAAGGGAAGATAAGGTACATGCAGCAATGGCATAGTTAAAACAATGTTTGAAGATGATGTCACTGCCATAAAGAATTAAGACAATTGTAGAGATGAAGAGCCTACAGGAAAAGGAGAAAGCTGTGGAGGTGCAGAAAATCGCAAGGCAAGCACAGTTGGAGCCTTTGCAAGACAAGGTTGAACATGTGGTCATGGAGGTTGATGCAGAAAAATCACGAGTGGAATAGATAGGCTTGGAGGGAGGAGATATATTAAAGACTCCAGTCACCACATAGATGGTAGAAGCCATGGTGGAGAAGAGAAACCAGGCTCAAGAATAATGCCAAAAAATAACAGAGATGTATGAATTACTGGCACAACCAATAAAAGATGCAGGAGTCCATGAGTGAATCGGGGCGAGTCACAATGTCAGTGTTGGGGGCCTATTGGCGCAGGCCAATTTTGGGAGAAAACCAAGGAAATATTGAATATTTCGAGACAACGTCAAAAAATAGGGAGCGCGCCAGAAAGTAAGGAGAACGTCGAAATTAGAGGAAAAGAAGCATCGAGAAAAGCAGTTAAAAAGTGGAAAAACTATTGTGGAGTAGTTTTAAAGTGGACAAGCATTAACTTGGAGAACAGTTGGATCGCGGACCAGCCAATATTAAGTCAATAAGGAAGTGGAAAAACCTAATCCACTTAAGGTTAGGGTTTTTGTAAGGGCTTTGTCCTAGTTTTTTTATAAGTAGAATGTATTAGGACTAAAAAGGTTGTTGTTAGTGGGTTAGTGAGGTATCCATTTTTAGATAGTCTGATAGTGGATTGGTGAGAAGTTCTTAGAGTCGGGAGAACTATTTCGATATGTGAATACTGAATGTAATGGAGGAAAGATTGTACAGTGTGCAACATTATATTTTGCAAAGAATATGAATAAAGAACCCAATCAACAAATCTTTGTGGACGTAGCCCACAAGGGGGTGAATCATGGTATATCTGTGTTATGTGTGAATGTTTGCAGTATTTATCTTTACATTTTCTTTGATGAATTTATGATGAACATGTTAAATTATAAGGGAATAAATACTGTGCACTAAGGGAAGAACTGTAGAACCTCACTAAATGAATCAATTTCATATCTAGTTATTAGATCTGAATCTTATGTTACAGTATATGAATAACTATCATTGAATACATACTTCTATAATGGTTACTGAAGTCTGTCGGTTATATGTTGTGTCACTGGTAAGAGTTATAGTTAGCATAATATATGGGTATTCGAGGGTTGGAAGTTGAGTGGATATAATGCCTATGAAAGAGAAACACATCCCATCCCAGGGTTGCAGACTTATGACTCATGTGGCCACCCATTGAACCCATCTCGGGTGAGACTAGGTAGTGAACTTTGTGCGTTGTGTTTCCTTTCAGTATCCAGAAGGGTCGATGGCAGAAGGGAAGTTGGTAATACTGTAGTTAGAACCTGGGTTAGCCCATAAAAATACCAACCCTATACTTTCATAACAAGGCATTTACTTGCCTGTATGGGGAATGGAACCCAAGGACAATCCGGGGACTTCCCAGGGAAGTAATTGTCAGAGAAATCTCAGCAATGCAACTGAAGAAATGTTACAGGAAAGGGTGTCAAATGTTTTCATTTCGTATGGAAGAAACACCTAAGGATAAGGTGTCAAATATTGAATATTATCCAGTCATAAAGGATTTTTGGGATGTATTTAAAGAAATACCAGGATTACCCCCTAAAATAGATATTGATTTCACTATAAATCGGATGCCTGGAACAACTCCAGTATCCAAGACTCCTTATAGGATGAGTACACCAGAACTGAAGGAGTTGCAAATGCAGCTTGAAGATCTTTTGAAGAAGGGGTATATACACCCAAGTGTATCACCTTGGGGTGCCCTAGTTTTATTTTTGAAGAAGAAGGATGGAACATTGAGACTTTGTATTGACTTCAGGTAGTTGAACAAAGTAACTGTAAAGAAAAAGTATCCTTTGCCAAGGATCGATGACCTCTTTGATCAGTTGAAGAATGAAAAAATATTCTCAAATATTGATCTTAGGTCATCTTATCATTAGGTAAGAATTAAAGAGGAAGACATCAACAAGACTGCTTTCCAAACAAGGTATGGTAATTATGAGTTCACAATGGTGACATTTGGGTTATCAAATGCACCAGTTGTCTTCATGTGTTTAATGAATGGTATTTTTAGAGAATACTTATATAAGTTTGTCATTGTATTTTTGGATGACATTATTATATATTCCAATTCAGAAGAAGATCATGAGCAACACTTGAAGATGGTATTACAAGTATTAAGGGAGCATCAGTTGTATGCCAAATTGAGCAAGTGCTCATTTTATCAGAACCAAATTCATTATTTGGGGCATATCATATTTGCGGAAGGGATAGCAGTGGATCCTGAAAAGATTGAGGCCATTAGAGGATGATCAACACCTAAGAATGTGACAAAGTTAGATCCTGCATGGGCCTTGCGGGCTACTACAGAAGATTTATTGCAGGATTTTCAAAGATTGCACACCCGATCACTTCCTTGCAAAAGAAGGGAGTGGTGTTCAAGTGGACATTGGAGTGTGAAAATAGTTTCCAACATTTGAAGGAATTATTAACCAGTGCTCCAATTCTAAGGATCACTTATCCAAATGAATATTTCATGGTATGCACATATGCATGTAAAGAAGGACTTGGTGGAGTCCTTAGTCAAAATGGGTATGTTGTATGCTATGAATCAAGGAAGTTGAAGGAGCATGAAAGGAATTATGCCACTCATGATTTCGAGTTGGAAGCCATAGTGCATGACTTGAAGAAGTGGAGACAATACCTCATGGGGAAAAGGTTTGAGTTGAGGACAGACCATAATGGTCTAAAATATTTAGTTGGACAACCAACTCTAAATGTTAGACAAAATAGGTGGTTGGAATTTCTCATTGAATATGACTTTGATATAAAGCATATCCAAGGGAAAGAGAAAAAGGTGGACGATGCACTCAACACAAGAGTGCATGAGTTGCATGCTACAACCATTAGCATGTACCAATCGGATTTGAAGAATAGAATCTCAGAGGATGCAAAATCAGATTTGCAATACAAGGAATTAGTGACAAAATTACAACAAGCTATTTTGCAGCAAAAAATTGAGGACTACAAGCTGGGAATCGATGAAATTCTTATGTACAGATGTAGAATTTATGTACCCAATTCCCAAGAATTGAAAATTATAATATTGAAAGAAATGCATAATGTACCTTATGATGGACACCCAGGGTCTCAAAAAACAATTACAACTATCAAGAGCCAATATTATTGGCTAGGCATGAAGAAATAAATTGTTGAATACATTGCCAAATGTTTGGAGTGTTAAAAGGTCAAGGCTGAGCATAGACACCCAGTTGGGTTTCTACAACCATTACCCATTCCTGAGTGGAGATGGGAAGTGGTAAAAATGGATTTTATCACCAAAATGCCCAGAACAAGCAAGCAACATGATTCTATCATGGTAGTGGTGGATAAGCTTATCAAAGCTACCCATTTAATTTCATTGAATCTCACTCACAAACCAACTAATAGTGTTTATATTTATATGAGGTAAATTACTTGATTGCATGGTATACCCAAGAGAATTGTGTCTGACAGAGACCCAAATTTTACCTCAAAGCCCTGGAAAGGATTATCTAAAGGATTTGGAACAAATTTGAATTTCAACACAACTTATCATCCATACTTTGATGGGAAAACAAAAAGGGTGAATCAAGTGATTGAGGATATGCTAAAGATGTAAGTGATGGATAAACCATCAAGATGGTAATAATACCTACACTTGGTATATTTTTCTTATAATAATGGGTACCAAGCATCTATGAAGATGAGCCCATTTGAAGCACTTTATGTTAGAAGGTGCATCACACCTATAAGCTGGGACAACCCAACCGATAGAGCAGTGGTTGGGCCTAATTTGCTTGGAGAAATGGAAGAGAAGATGTAAAAAATAAAGCAGAATTTAAAGGTTGCTCAAGATAGGCATAAAATATATGTTGATAAGGGAATAATTCACAGGGAATTTAAAGTGGGTGATCACGTATTCTTGAAATTGAAGGCCAACAAAAGTTCCTTGAAGTTGGGAAATTGTTCAAAGTTTGCAGCTTGTTATTGTGGGATGTTTGAAATCCTGCAGAGGATTGGGCCTATAGCATATATGCTTGCATTACATGTATCAATGTCCATTCATAATTTATTCCATGTATCATTTCTCAAAAAGTATGTACCTTATTCTAATCATGTTATTGATTGGAATGTGATTCAGGTGGAGCAAGAAGGCTCTTTTCAAGTGCATATGATGTGCATACTAGACCGGAAGATCAAGTAGCTTCATAATCGAGCCATAGAGTTAGTAAAGGTCCAATGGACCTGGTACGGTCCTAAGGATGCGACTTGGGAGAATGAGGATGCTATGAGGGCATAATACCTGCATCTTTTTGAATATTTTTGAAAATCTTGGTGTTAAAGGTATATATGTATTTCACTGAGGATAGTGAAAAAATAATGGGAGGGGAATGTAATACCCCAAGGCTAAGCCCCATTTGAATTGTAAATATGTTTTATAGGCTGGTGAGCCAAGTGGTTATAAGCTAGGAGGATTATGTGATGATTAGGCCGGAGAGCCTAGATGCTAAAGGCCAGTGAGCCTATTTTTGTATATGTAAACACTCATATCATTAATATAATACATCGTAGCATGTAGACCAACCAAAATAAAAGAGTATGCAGGACTAAACTCCACTAGGAAGGGAAAGGGATGGGCTAAGAGCCTGCGAAAGGGGCTAAGCTAGAGGGCTTATCTCTAAGGGAATATTACATTATTATTCCTAAAGACTAAGGCAAGGATAAATCTCATATTATCCTAAGTTCTTATGTGAATGGAAATGATTTACAAGTGGATAGGAACGAGCTTCTGGAGGGCCATGTGTCAATCAAGGCACATGCAGTTATATGTGGGGGAAAATTTTTCATTAAGGACCACTCTCCCAGTCACCCTCACATTTTTTCTCATGATTCACTCACTCATCCATTCAGGAAACCAACCATTCTCTCCATTAGTTGAAGTTTGCATGATTCACGCACCTCTAGAACCTGAATGCACTCTTGAGCTACCAATACTTTCTTATTATCAGTGGTAACCTATATCCCTCTCGGGATGCACAACACACCTGTACTGACCTAAGTCAGTGGTGTACCTTTTTGTTGTGAGAAACACATGTTCCATACCCATTTTCTATTGTTTCCTTCACCTAAGCCTGTAACTGGTTGACTTAAGCTTTGGACTGAAGAAATAGGTTGCCAGGCCTGTGGGTTTGAAGAGGCGTATCATCAGGCCTATGAGAAACTCTCTCTAGGTGAGATAATTGTTGGGAAAGTGTTTTTTTTAGGGAGCCCAACTGCAACTATATTGCTCAGAGAATTCATGTTCATCCTGTTGTTGAAGCCCTGGAAGGGAAGTGGGGCAGCTGAAGGATTGTTGAGTAGAGAAGGGGCACAATTCCTGGGGTGGGACAGGAATGTGAGGAATGAGAGCTTGTAGGTTGTTAGTTTGAGTTGGCTCCTGGAACGAGATCCTTCATGTTGTCTGATTTGTCTCAGCTTGGCCTAGGAATTCCTTTACCCGGGTGGAGTTTAATCCCAACTCAAGGGTGACCCACTGCTCAGAGTGATGAGCAGTGTTGTCTAAGGCTAGGAGGATCGTGGAAGGTCTACATGTAGTTGGTGGTCTTCTATAAAAATATAATTATCAATTATGTGTTCATTGCATGTTGTGTATTTATACATGTCTTTATATCAATGGGTTTTTCCTATGTATTAGCATAATGTATTTGTTTGTTTAAAGATATCTATATACAACTGAAATTATTGTAAGTTTTTAAGGGGCATGACCCATTCTGGGTAGGTTGGTTATGTTACAATGTATCAATTTTTGCAAGAGTTTAAGAATGGAATAGCCCAACAGGTTTTAGGCTGGGTATGTTACACGAAGGGCCCAACACTGATATTTATTTTCCATGTCTCTTGAACCTTTCTAATAGAGGGTTCCTCTTTCAGATCCAAGTTATTTGTTTGATAATCTCTTGTAAAAAGAGATTCTAGATTGATATAATTCTTTGGAAGGACCACAACATTTTGATCATGAATTTCCTTCTGATGAGTTTGGATTTGTTCAATAAGATTTATGTGGTGAAGGTTTTCAGTTAAATTCGGAAAAACCATAGTTTCGTTGATGGATTTTCGACGTTTCAGATCCATATCAGGATCCATCTTCAGGACAAGAAGCCTGTGTTAAGATTAAGAGGGACGCTTCCTATAAATGATAAATAGTAAATGGATGGAGGAGAGTTGCAATGTCGGTTGGAAACCCTAATTCTTTAATTAATTAAGTTTTTTTATTTTATTTTCTTATATAATGTTTTATTTTTAGTTTTACAATTTGTTGTTTTACAATTAGGTCTTAATTATAAAATAAAAAATTGTAAAACTAAAAATAAAACATTATATAAGAAAATAAAATAAAAAAACTTAATTAATTAAAGAATTAGGGTTCCCAGCTGACATTGAAACTCTCCTCCATCCATTTACTATTTAGAATTTATAGGAAGCATCCCTCTTAATCTTAACCCAGGCTTCTTGTCCTAAAGATGGATCATGATACAGATTCGAAACGTCGACAATCCATCAACGAAAGAGTTTGGATTTATTCTGAATTTTAAGATAATATTGAGTCATGGTCGGTAATGAAGCTTGCATTGTGTTCGTCATTTACAAAAACTTGCTAATTCTCTTGATTATCGTCCATTGAAGGTTGAATAATTGTTTTGACATGAAAAATATTTTGACTTTGAAAATCATTCATATTGAAAAGGGATGCATCCACTTCCAATGAATCAACTTTTTTAATCTTTTCTCGAGGAACAAAATAAATATTGAAAGAATTAAAAGATTCTATGATTTCCCACACTCTACTTGTATAATGTTTCAATATTTCTTTTTTATTCTATATTTTTTCTTGATACGATTGATAACCAGTTTTGAATCACCATTGACCACCAAATATTTTTCTTTCATTTGAAGGGCCATAGTTAGTCCTTGAATCAATGCTTCATATTCTGCTTCATTGTTGGTACAAGGGAATTCTAATATGATTTCATGTGGGTAAATACAAGATTGTGGACTTTTGAAAACAACACCAACTCCAGTTCTAGACTTAAGGCAGACACCATCAAATGACATCTTCCAAAAAACTTGGAAAGAACTTTCTTTATTTCGCTTTGGTGAATTTAGTTGTTCAATATTGAAAAAACATAACTCATGATTCCAACATATACATGGTTTTGCATCATTTTAGTTTCCTTTTTCTTAAATGATACTGACTTTCTATCTTCTCGAGGAACTTTTATCATTATTCCATATTTATTTGGAAGCATCATGAAAATGCCATCATTCATTATATATCCTCCAATCAATAACACCAATATATTCCTAGGACAACACCATATGTGTAAATGTGAATGAACCTACAAAGATAAGATCTAACTAGCAAATGACATACATAGTTTGAAAAGAAAATATGAGAAAAGAGAGAAACAAGAGAGAAAGAATGGAAAAATTATCATTAACCAAATGAATGAATGATAATTTATGAAATACTCTGTATAACTCAACTAATGCACACTGGAGGAGAACCAATGCGCCATAGTGGTAGTCTAGAGTGATCTGGACACACGGTCGTAGTTACGGGAGTTAACTGCCACCTAGTCTGAGTTAACTAATCTCTCAGGAAGTTACGGGAGTTAACTGCCACCTAGTCTGTGTTAACTGGTCTCTTAGTTATGGATGATTTTAGGAGCTAAATTTTCCTCATGGGCTAATTTTCCATGGTTTTTACAAAAACGAGATTCACTATTTTAAAAATGTTTCGACCAAATTCTATAGGATAAAATTATTTTACCTTAAAAATCGCCAAAATTTTATAAAAACTATATAAAATCCTTATAAATTTGAATATTTTTACAAAAATATCACCAAACATTTATAGTTGGCATATGAAGGATTAATAAGATTCGCCAAGGTTTCTACATTTAAAAAAAAAAAATCCATCCTTAAAATCATCCCTGCTCTCAATATTCAGTTGGCTGACTAAAATAGAGTAAAGTGAAGTGGATATCAGGGAATCATGAGTAATGCGCTAGTCTAGTGATAATCCCAAGGACAATGCACATTAGCTGGTGATGATACCAATTTTGCATGGTGATGATCCCAATGTGGCATCTAGACTCCACTCAACTGATCAAACTAAAGAGTGAATTGAAGATAATATTATCCTAGAGGAATATTCTCCCTAAACTATAGGAGACTGAATAATAACTAGTAAACATAGGGAAAACATTAGGAAAAAGAATTCCTAGGTGTGTGTGAAGTATCTCCAACACCCCCCTGGACATCACTATGGTGAAAATAAAGAATGGGTCCCTGTAACGAGGCCATGTTAGGTACCCAAATATAAAATATACATTGAAATAAACGGGGAAAGAGAGAAAACCTCATGGGAACCCCCCCCAAAGTACAATGTATGAAAAAAAAGAACTGATAGTTGCAAGGAAATTTTTTCCTTCACTCCAAGATGACTACGCAAAGAATGGAACTTCTGCTCAGTGAAGCTCTTGGTGAAGATGTCTGTAGTCTATTTTGCTGAAGGACAAAACTATAGGTTGATGATCCCCTCATGTACTAATTCATGGATGTAGTGCATGTGGATCTCGATGTGATTCATTCGCTGCCTCTGAATTGGATCTTTGTAGAACTTCAGAGTGCTCTAGTTTTCACACCATATGACAATCGTTCGGTGAAACTGAATTCCCAACTCAGTGAGAAACGTTTGTAGCCATGTAGCCTGAATGGTTATGTTAACTACCCCTCTGTACTCTACCTCGATTGTCAATAGAGAAATAACAACATGCTTCTTTCTCGACCAACAGATAGGCCTGGAACCAAGATTGAGTGAGTAACCAGATGTGGACTTGCGATCAATGCTATCGCCAGCCCAGTCAGAATCAATGAAACTGATGAGTCCAATGTATATTCTGATGCATAGTGAATCCCAAAGGTGATGGTGCCCTGTACGTATCGAAGGATATGCTTGGAACCTTCCAATGTAGCTCATGCAACTCATGCATGAACCTGGAGACTACTCCAACTGCATTGGAGAGGCCTGGTATGGAGTGTGTGAGATACAAAAATATCCCTACTAGTTGTTTTTACAGTGTGATGTCCACTAGTGGAGTGTTCCCACCATCCTCAATTCTAACTCCAGATGGGAAAGGAGTCGGGGCAGACTTGTAGTCTGTCATGTGAAATCTCTCAAGGAGATCTCGTGCATACTTGGTCTGCAATAGTTTGATTCCTGATGCATCTTAATTGATCATGAGTCCAAGTAATAAATGTAGCAGACCCATGTTCGTCATCAAGAACATGTCATGCATAATCCTCTTGACTGCAACAATAATTGAATTCGAGCAACCGGTGATCAGAAAATCATCAACATATAGAACTAGGACGTCCTGAGCATGTACACATTTAGGTCTGAATTACAATGTACAAATTTTGTGATAGAAGGTAGGAATCCATATTGGCATACCATGCCCTCAGGGCCTACTTGAGGCCATAAAGAGACTTCTTCAGTCGACAGACCAAAGATGAATCCTGCATGAAGCCTTGGGTTTGCTCCATGTAGATATCCTCAAAGAGATCTTCGTGAAGAAATGAATTCTTCATGTTCATCTGATGTAATTCCCATCCCTTGGTTTCCGCAATGGAAAGTGCCAAACGTATGGAATCCATATTTTTACTGGAGTGAAGGTCTTATCATAGTCAATGTCATGCACCCGTTGAAAGCCTTTAGAAGCTATCCTGACTTTGTATTTGCTAACCTATCCATCTGTTGTGCTCTTGGTCATGTAGACCCATCTACACCTGACAAGTTTCCTTCCTATAGGAAGGGGAACTAGATCCTAAATGTGGTTCTCGAGGAGGGAGTTTTACTCCTCCTACATGGTGGATTCCAAAAATGGATTATTGGTGGCCTCGACATAGGAATGTGGATATGAAGACTGAACCAATAAAATATTCTTGGGTGGCATTGGTTCAGTGGCAGTGAGTGCAAGAGGAGGCTCCTCAAAATCATATTGAGTCCTCCTAGTATCATCTAGATCCCCAACAAGATCTGTTGCATCCCGAAGAGTAGTCTTGGCCCACTTGGGCCTCGACTCTAGCTCTAGCTCTGTAACTACATCTGCATGCACTGAATTTTCATCTAACTATACTGACTTAGTATCTAAATCATATGAATCCTATGAATCAAAACTCTCATCATAAGAAGAGTTGGCATGTGCATGATCATCATCTCTTATAGGTGGAAGAACAAAAGTGTTTCATGCGGTTGTTGAGGTACATGCAAGACACTTTCCTTGAATTAGACACACTTCTCAATGATGAGCCTATCCGAGGAAAGATCAATGAGTCTATATCCATTCACACTGTTAGGGTATCCAACAAAGATACACTATGTGCTCTGTGGATCAAGTGCCTTCCTATTCTTAGAGGGAATCTTGGCCCATGCATGAGAACCAAATATATGAAAGTGGGTCACTTTTGGTTTAAGGCCACTTCAAGCCTCATAGGGGGTCTTATCCTTGATATATCTATGGGGAGATATGTTTTGGATGTAGGTTGCACAATTAAGCGCTTCATCCCATAATCTCTGTGGAAGTGACTTTGCATGTAGCATGCAAGATGCCATCTCTTTTAGAGATCTATTTTTCCGCTCAACAACTCTGTTTTGCTACGGAGTATAAGGAACTGTGTGTTGCAACTGAATATCAACCTCATGACAAAGATTTTGTATCTCATGGTTGACATACTCTCCCTCATTATCTGTTTGGAGGACTTTGATCTTCTTTCTTGATTGTGTTTCAACAAGGGATTTGAAATCTTTGAGGTGTTGAAAGACCTCTGATTTTTTCCTGAGAAAGAAAATCCATGTGAAGCGTGAGAAATCATAAAAAAAAATGAGCATGTACCTTGATTTATTGATTGATGGATGTGAAAAAGGGCCCATGAGGTCACTATGGATCATATCTAAAGGAAAGGAATCCTTTTGAGTCTTTCCTTTTTCGAATTTTTCTTGAGGGTGTTTTCCAAGAACACTTCCCTCACAAATTCCTTTGGAGAAGTGGATGTTAGGTAGACCATTAACCATTCCCTACTTTCTAATTTGTTGCATATATATCAAATTTAAATGCCTGAACATTTCGTGCCATATCCTACTGCTTTTATTAGCATAGGTAAGCATTAATGTAGAATCTGGTTAATTAAATTTAGAAAATGTGTAGAGTCTGGATTGATGATTTACCTCACCGGTAGTAACCTTGGAATTGGTTTGCATGTCATAGATATCCACAACATTAGGTGTGAATACAACTCTCTTTATGATGCCAAAGTTTGTCATCTGATACATGGAGATAATATTGACAAAAGATTTGGGAACATGTAGCACATTCTCGAAGCTTATGTTTGTGATTTCAATTCTTCCTTTGGCGGTGACCTCAACTGGAGAGTTGTCCCCCATCAGAATAATAGGACCTATGCATGCATCCAATGAAGAGTAGACTTATTTTGTGGCTTCCATGTGGTGTGATTCTCCTGAATCTTGTTAGAGAAATAGGATCGTGGAGAAATAAAATAAAACAAATGCGGAAATAAAACACAAAAGATACATAATACACATATATGCACGGTTCACCTAGCGTGGGCTATGTCCACCAGATAAATTTCTAGGTCCTTTTTTATTATCCAAAAATATGAAGGGATATAACCTACAACACACTTGTTGTAACTTTATTTTCTTTCTCTCACAGTATCCTCTCTCATAATACAATATTCTCAATGATACACAGTCGTAATACAATTCCCTCATAAAATAGGGTTGTCTTATAGGGAAAAAAACCCTAACATAAATTCTACCGTCAGAACTATGACTTTATAATGAACGGTATAGATTTACTATGAAATTACAATACAAATCTACAAGGAAATTTCTTCTTCAGGGGCTTCGCCCCTGAACCCCTGCAAACCCCCCACATGGAGGGGTGTACAGTATTCATAGGGTATAAGAATGGCTGAAAACAAAGACCTCTAAATCAGGAAGATAATCAGGCTCCACAACCAACAATCTCCCACTTGGAGCCTAATCACAATAAATCCATCATTCTTGTACCTGCTAGACTATGATCCACCTTGGACCTGCAAAATTTCCCATCTTCACCTTCATGCTTGAAGACCAACTAAAATTGAGTAGGAACTCATTTTCTCCCTAGTTACTCCATTTGTTAACACGTCTGTAGGATTCTTACTAGTATGTATATTTTCCAACTTCAAATGGCCATCTTCCAAGACAGATTGTATGAAGTGGTACCTGAGCTGTATATACTTAGTATTCGAATGGAAGGATAATTTCTTTGCAAGATGAATAACACTCTTGTTGTCACAGTACAAATTTCTATTCTCCTGCTTCTTTCCCAATTCCTCCATAAACCTCTGTAACCAAATAATTTCCTTACTAGCCGATGTAGCAACAACATACTCTTCTTTTGTTGTTGAAAGAGAAACAACCTTTTGTAGTTTTGAAATCCAACTTATTGTTGTTCCACCTACAATAAAAATATACCATCTGGTGCTCCTCCTGTTGTCTTTATCACCTGCCATATCTGAATCAACATATCCTTTTAGAATAGTGTTTGAACCTCCAAAACATAATGCATGAGTATAAGTACCTCTCAAATACCTGAGAATCCACTTTACTTCCTCCCAATGTTATTTACTTGGATTGTTCATATACCTGCTCACAACTCCCACTGCATGTGCAATATCTGGTCTTGTGAAAACCATGGCATACATCAAGATACCAATTGTTGATGAATAAGGGACCCTAAACATGTATTCTACCTCCTCATGTGTCTTGGGATACATTTCTTTGGTTAATTTGAAATGGTTGTCCAAAAGTGTACTAACTGGTTTCATTCTGCATTCTAGATCTTTCCAACACCTTCTCTATGTACTCACCATGGGACAATGTCAATTTGCAATTTTTCTTGTCTCTTTTTATTCTCACACCAAGGATTTTCTTTGTAGCACCAAAATCCTTCATCGCAAATGAATTAGATAATTTATTCTTGAGAAAATTTATATCTTTCATATTAGACCCTGCAACAAGCATGTCATCTATATACAATAGCAAGATGATATAGCTTCCATTTTCTATCCTTTTAAAATAAACACAATGATTAGAATGACATCTACTATAACCTTGTTCTGTCATAGAATTGTCAAACTTCAAATACCACTACCTTGGAGCTTGCTTTAGGCCATACAAGCTCTTCTTCAACTTGTGTAATATCCCTAGGTTGAACCCAGTTGTAATTTAAATGAAACTGTACTTAAGCTGGTGAGTTGTTTGATATCATTTTGTATGCACCTTTCATGGCATAGTGCACACATGTATTGCGTAGTAAATTGATGAAGTGTTCACATTCCAGGATACCGCGCACAACAACTTAAGTGCGCACAATTTTGAGGCCAGTGAGCCTTTGTGTACATGTTGTGTTTTATAGGCCGGTGAGCCAATTATTATAAGCTAGGATTCTTATGTTTTGATTAGGCTGGAGAGCCTATATGTTAAAGGCCAATGCGC
>ML788024.1:836265-853414 GCA_009831015.1 Picea engelmannii | reverse complement strand
AGAGTTGGGGTCTTCCACTTTCTTCAATGACCTATGTTTTGAAGAGAAAGAACCAGAAATTGATATGGTTGACAAAGATAGATCTGATCAGCAGGTTGAAAAGTTTTCAGAGAAGCAGGAAAACACAGAAGACCATGTATGGAATATGAGTTTCGATGGAGTTGCCTGCATAGAGGGAGCAGGTGTTAGCGTGTGGATAAATCACCCCAAGGGGGATTCAAAATTGTGTTCTTACAAACTTGTTTTTGAGTATACGAATAACATGGTCGAATATGAAGCATTAATATTGGGGTTGAAGGTTTTGTAAGAATTGGGTGCCAAAAGAACAGTTGTAAATGGATATTTTGAACTAATTATCAAACAAATCAAAGGCATATACCAAGCAAAACATCCCAGGATGAGGGCATATAGGAACCTAGTGCTAGATCTCCTTGAGAAAATTCCAGAGTATAATCTTTTAGCAATTCCAAGAGGACAGAATCACATTGTTGATGCCTTGGCTACTTCAGCGACGGTTTTCAAAGTTTCAATTTTCCCTGACAAAAAATATGAGGTTGAGCTCAAATACAGGCTAGAAGTACCAAATAATATTAAGTATTGGTTGAAGATGACAAACAGATAGAAAGCTTACTCAAGATGGAGAATGAATTTGAGAATTTGAACATTGATGAAGAATACTACAATGAAGAGGTAGATGCATCTTTTTTCACAAAGGAGGGGTGCTTCGAAAATCAGATTGCAGGAAGAGACATAGTTCAACTAAAAAGCAACATCATTCGCAAGGGTCTAGTCCCATTGGAGAAACGCTTTGATAAAAATGATGTGGCCAGAAGTCCAAAAATCACAGTAAATGAAGGGGATGTAGAAGATTGTAATATTGGGACTCGAGAGGATCCCAAGATCATCAAACTGTCTAGAACACTCAGTCCTGAAGTCGAGGAGAAATATATAAAATTAATGAAGGAGTTCCCTGATGTTTTTTCTTGGAGCTATGATGATCTGAAAGTTTATGACACCAGTATAATCCAACATGTGATCCCAATCAAAGAAGATCACAAACCTTTCAAACAGAAATTAAGAAGGATAAACCCTTTGTTGTTTCCCTTGATTGAGAAAGAGGTAAGGAAGCTATTTGAAGCCAATATCATAGTATCCCTAAGGTTTTCTAAATAGGTAGAAAATCTAGTGCCAGACAGAAAAAAGAGTGGAGAAATTAGGTTGTGTGTGGATTTCAAAAATATGAACAAAGTATCTCTAAAGGACAAGTACCCACTGCCTAAAATGGACCACATTTTATAGAAAGTGGTGGGTTCTCAAAAAATGTCGATGTTGGATGGCTTCTCTGGATACAATTAGATTATGGTACACCCTGATGATCAGGAAAAGACAACATTCACAACTCCATGGGGAACATTCATGTATTCCAATATGCCCATTGGGCTCATGAATGCAGGGGCAACATTTCAAGGAGCCATGGACATAGATTTTGTTGATGAAAAAGACAAATTCATTGTTATCTACCTAGATGATATCATTGTGTATTCTGTTTCGGATGAAGAACACCTCAAGCATCTAAGAAGGGCATTTCAGAAGTGCAGAAAGTTCAAAATCTCATTAAACCCTAAGAAGTCAAATTTCGCTATGGAAGAAGGAAAGTTATTGGGTCGCATTATTTCAAAAGAGGTAATAAAGGTAGATCCCAGGAGAGTTGAGGGAATCTTAAAAAATGGCATACCCAGAAGTAAAAAAGAGGTACAATCTTTCCTGGGAAAAGTGAATTTTATAAGAAGCTTTATCCCTAACTTGGTTGAGATCATAAAGTATATTACCAACATGCTCAAGAAAGAAAATGAAATAAAGTGGACCCCTGAAGCCAGAAAATCCTTTGAGGACATCAAAGTGGCATTGACCAAGGCTCTAGTATTGGCTAGCTCTAATTTTGAAAAGGACTTCATATTGTTCTCTTTTTCCTCAGAGCACACAATTGTTGGTGTTTTACTACAAAAAGATGAGCAGAATTTTCAGAAGTCCATAGCATATTACAGCAAGACATTGAGGGATGCCCCTTTGAAGTATGATATTATGGAGAAACAAGCATATGCACTAGTCAAGGCCTTGAAAGAATTTAGAGTTTACATATTCCATTCCCATACTACTGCTTATGTGCCCAGTAGTTCTGTGAAAGACATCTTAACCCAACTTGATTCTGAAGGAAAGAGGGGTAAATGGATAGTAGTATTGTTAGAATAATACATTGAGATTAAACCCACCAAGTTGGTCAAGGGACAAGGGCTTGCGAAGCTGATGGTACACACCAACTGTGAGCTTTTAGGAATAATTTTCATGGTTGACTTGTCAACAAGTGAACATGAAGAGAGAAATCCTCAGATATCCCAAAATTTTATGGATTCCCCATGGTACGCAGACATCATTTATGTAATTAGGAATTTGCAGGCTCCTCCTGAATTCAGTAAAACAAAGGCCAAATTCTTAAAACTGAAAGCAGCAAAGTTTTGTATAGTAAATCAGTCTCTATATTGGAAAGATCCAGGGGGGATTTTGTTGAGTTGTTTGTTGGAAGAAGAAGCTGAGAAGACCATCAAAGAATTTCGTAAGGGTGATTGTGGAGGACACCATTATTGGAAAACAACTATGCACAAGATTTTGAGGGATGGGTTCTATTGGCATAGCATTTTTTCTAATGTTTATAAAGAGGTTTCAAGATGTCATGAATGTCATATTTTTGAGGGGAAAAGGAAATTGTAGCCTCTGCCTTTGAAACCCATCTCTGTTCAGGCACCTTTTAGACAGTGGGGCCTTGATTTTATAGGTGAAATACATCCACAATACTCAGCTCAACACAAGTGGATTCTAATAGCAACAGATTACTTCACTAAGTGGATTGAGGCAGTTCCCACCAGGCAGGCAACAGATGTTTTTATCATCTAGTTTTTAGAAGACAATATTTTGTCGAGGTTCGGATGCCCAATCAAGATCATAACAGATAATGCAGGATCTTTCAAGTCCGAGAAAATAGAGAAATTTTGCAGTGATTACAATATCACCCTTGGCCATTCCACATCTTATTACCCTCAAGTAAATGGGTTAGTTGATTCTTCAAATAAAATATTAGTCAGGATTATCAAGAAACTGTTGCAAGATAACAAGAAGGCCTGGCACAAAAATCTCATGCATGCACTATGGGCCAACAGAATCACCCCAAAGAGATATATTTCCACCTCATCTTTTCAGATTGTTTATGGCACATAGGCTATTTTTCTTACTGAATTGGGATTTCCAATGATGAGGCTGTTACAGGAGCAGGATGCAGAAATAGATGCCACTCAAAGAAGAAAGGATGAACTAATAAGTTTCCAACAAACTAGGGAAAATGCTTTCGACAACACTCAGTTGCGCCAAGACAAGATCAAGAAGGCTTTTGACAGGCATACCAAGGAGGATGACTCCAAACCAGGGGATTGGGTGTTAATATGGGACTCCAGAAATGAAGATAAGTGAAAGCATGGGAAGTTTGACCATCTATGGTTGGGACCGTTCAAGATTGCAGCATACCATGGAAATAAAGCCTACCTGATACAAGAGAGTAATGGAGACATTTTTAGATGAGGGCCTATGAATAGTGGGTTCCTCAAACATTATATCATTTAAACAATCATCACCTCGTCCATTCATTGTACATAACCATTTTCGTTTTTCTTTTTTCATGAAAAAATTGAAATAAAAGCAGCATAGTTGAAGCCTAAGGTGAAGGCCCTTAGCTGTGTTGGGTCGATTTTGAGTTTTTGAATAAATATTGCTAGATTCATATCACAGGAATAAATCATGGCCCGATGTGTAGGCACTCAGTCTACCATTCTTTGCTACCTCGCAGGGAGGATAGAATCCCTAGTTGGAGCCTATGTTATCACCATAACAATTGTTTGATGGGATCCAAGTCTCGGGATTTAGCGAGGGGCTAAACCAGTGTAGAGATGCGATAGATTGGAGGATGGGGCCACACCTAGAGGAAAAGGTCTAAATCCAATGAAGGCATGGAGTTGACGGGACATGGTGGATCATAGATTTCAAGCATCACATATCAACAATCAGCAGCCATATCAAGCGGAGAGATAGCGCGAGGTTTAATTATTTGAAAGCGGGCTGATGAAAATACCGTGGTTTCGCCTCGAGACCACGTGGTGCCAACAGATGCATATCGGGGCGAAAAGCGGTATACCCCAAAACGTTTTGCCTCATCCCCGATATCGGGAGGCATATATAAGGAGGGTGACCCTTGTCATTATTTTATGATTTTTCAAATCATTCGAATGGTAAAAGTGGCGCAACAGCTCCAGTCAAAACTAAGTTCAACAGTGCACCAAATTCACGCGTCTTCTGCTCATTCGCAGGTATTTCTCATCTCCATCGTGGATCCTATCTTTTTATCTGTAACAGAGCAAGATCCCCTGCCAAGCGAATAAGCCCTAATTGACAGATACTCTGATGTGTTTGACACAGAAATAATCATCTCACCCGTCTCTTTGTCCAAAGCCAATTTGTGTGATAATATAAGGAGACAGATACCCTTCCTCAAAGCAGTCCAAGCCTCCATAATCCCTTATGTTGTCGAAGTCGCATTCCCTTTCCCAAAATTCATAGGCTGGTGCACGGAACAATACTCATAAGAAGAGAATGTTGTTTTAAATAAGTTAGGGTCAGAGGTCCTATGCAGAGTAGATAGCTAGTCAATTCACCACACCCTCGGCATACCAAAGTCTCCCTTCATAGTTTTTTAACCCTTCGAAGAAGAAAATCTAGTTACATTTTACAAAGAATGTCCCACCGAGGTCAAAACCCTATTTTTGCATACAATTGTTAAACCTGAGCATTATTTTGAGAGTCTGTCCCTGCCCATGAATGTAAGTGTCATGGTTATTTAAATCCAATGGGTCTGTTCCATACCCAGTTAGCTTTTAGGTTTAGATAACGACAAATATGTAGTTGAGGTCAAGTTAGGTTTTTTGTTGACCTTTTTCCAGTCGGAGTCTAGTAAGTCAATCTGTATCAATTTTGATAAATTCATAGCTGATAATATACACAAACAGCTAGTGAACGTCCAATCACGAAGGCACTTCAGCTATTACACATACTTGTTGAAAATGTTCCTGGAGACAAACAAGAAAGAGTTCCATGAAGAAGCATTCATCTCCACAGAATGCAAAAGAATCACGATGCTCATTTTCATAAATAAGATCATGTCTAGAGTTTACAGCTTGATCTTCAACACCAGCCTACCAAGAGTCCTAGAGGACATGAAAGGTTACTTACAACCAAACTCAGAAAACAAAGTAGGAGATTGGGTGTTGTTCATGCACTCTACAGTAATTTGGGTATATGTTTTCCAAGAGGCACCTTATATTTTTCCTATATTTTTGACACCCAGAGTTTTTTCCCTAGAGTTCATCAAGCAAAGAATCATCTTAGAGACAGAGCATTTCCTGAAAATGCACAAAGCATCCAACTTGAGATTTCCTTTCATCATAGGACCATTTTTTGTGAAGACTAGATCTTGCTTACGTCAAATCCAGGCCAAAATCAAGGAGTTTGAATTTGCACAACTACAAGGGAGAAGATATGATCCACATCAGGTCATATCTAACAGAAGATTGATAAGAAAATAGGGCCCTTATGAACATGAGCATGTTGAAGGTTTTGAAAAATTGGCAAATTTGGAAACCTGTGTTGATATGGAATCCATCTTGCAGCCTGCTCAAATACAACAAGTAGGGCCAACCCTACAACAGAACCAGACACATCAAACCCCTTAGAAGATGACATTACAAGTTTCCAAATTAATTGTCTCCACCAAGAGAAGCGGTTTGGAGGCCCTAGGCACTAGTAGTCAACAGAATGCTCCAAAAAAGATAAAGATCAAACAATCCCCACATATAGTGGATCTGGATGAAAGAATCTCAAGAGATTTCAACAACAAAAAGCACGTTTTTGATAAAGCACCTGGAGCAGTCTACCAATCTAAAGAATATTTAGCAAAGCATTATGATGTGAAAGGAAGCTTGGCCATGAACGAAATAAGGGAGTTGATACCTAAGGTGGAGAATATTTCTCAACATAGGTCTTCTCTGTTCTCGGTCAGAAATATAGAGAAGAATGCACTCAACATGATAGCAATTGCAGATGATGATAGAGTGTATGAGGTCAAACTGCATTATGAAAACATCAGTGCCCCAGACAAGGTGTAATTCCATAGAAACACCAGTGACATGTTGTATTTAGACTACCTGGTTCTGAGCTTAAAGGTTTTAGTATTGATGACTCATGCACTTAAGCTGGAGGAACAGTTGAGACAAGAGAAAGCATCCAGCAGAGCTTGGTGGACTCAAGTCAAGATATTAGAATCTAAAGGCGCTCAGGGGGTGAAAGATTCTTTATAAGAGAAAGACAAGATGATTCAAAGCATGAAGAAAAGGCTAAAAATTTCTGCCACAGAGCATCCACAATCAACAGAGCTAGTTGCTCTAGAACAAGAGAAAGAGTCATTTCGACAAGAAGTGTTTAATTACAAGGCCAAAGTGTTTCATCTAGAGAAGGAAAAGATGAATTGGTCACAAGGACAGACATGAGCATCAGACATGGTTGTTGTTGCACCTTCTACTATAGGAACTGAGCAAAGCACCGATGGATTAGTTCAGGATATGTCCCAAGTCAGCCTGAAAATAGAAGAAATCAAGAGCCTTAAGGGAGACTTAGAAAAGCTGCAACGAGAAATAAGAATAAAGGATGAGAAGATGGCGCAGTTCCAGAAAGAAAATCAAGCTTTACAGGAAAGAGTAGACAAGTTGAAGACAAGGTTGAAAGGAAAAGGATTGTTGTAGGGGGCCAAACATGTAATATGGGACTCTATTGTTGTTGAAGTTGCTAAGTTCAGGGTATACTTAAATTTTATCGATGACAAAGATAGCATGGCCATCATAGCTAGAAGCAGATGCATGGTTGTGAATGAAACGCTGGCAAAGAAACCCTTAGAGTGGGCCCAGAATGATATAAATCTGTTGAATTCCATTCACATTGTCAAACTTCAGACCATTGGGGTCAAAGACAGAACCACATTGATCATTTGGGCCAAGAGAGTCATTGCCAAGCATAACTTGCTTAAATCAGTCCAAACCAAGGCCATGCAGATGGAGCAGAGCATACAGGAATTCAAAGATTTGTTTGAAGAGTTGTTTGTCAAAGGCCTCCCATCATTTTGGGATGCCAAAGGGAAATTGTATGATCAAGAGGATTACAACTCTCACCTCTCCCAATGCATAATGGATCACCCCAAGTTTGAAAGCCTAGAGGAAAACTTGAAGGGAACAAATCTGGTGGAATATTTTGCCACAGATTTTGACATCTTAAATCAGTTCAAGACATTGAAGATCGGGTTGCCAACCATGACTTATGCCACTTGCATTGACATGGATATTGTTATAAAGGAAATAATGGATTATGATATTCCTTCTAACTTGCAGTGGAAAGAGATAGTGCGGCTAGGCAAGACAAAATGCAATTTTCCAGGAACCAGCAAATAGCCTCCAAGTGTCACCAGGAACACATTATAAATAATTGAACAACCATTAAAAATAAAGATGTAAAGATTGCGTAATTATACAATTAATAATAATAATAATCTAATTTTAAGGTCACAACCAAGACAAGCACCAAATTGGTGTATGAGACCACCTTGTTTGTGGGACAAGAGACCCCAAATACAAAGAACTCTAAATATGGGTAGAGATCAAAATATTGAGAAGCTTTGTGGGTCGAATCATTTGGAAGAACCATTGTGGAACTAGACCTTACAAAGACTTAACTAATCACTCTATGAAGTGTCTAACCATTTTGTTGTAGATTCATATTTATATAAGGTAAAATGATCAAAATTGTTAATAGAGGTGGTGTCAAATGATCAACCCCTTGTCCATGAATGTGGATGGAGTTGGATTACACATGCTTTGACTTGGTTATAATTGATGACTATGATATTCTTGATATTGGCATGATCAACTTTGATTAAATTATTGATTGATTGATTACATTGATCCTCTATGCTATCATGCATCGTTGATGTGGATTTCTAAGCTATCATCGAGAAGGCATGCAGAGTCATTTGTTGATTTTTCTACCAAGTGGATAAAGTGTCAACACTAGAATGCTCGCACATTGGAGATTAGGCAAAAGTTTCATGAAAGAGGTTGGGTTTGATGACGAACAAGCGTTATTCATGTAGAAAGGTAGTAGGACAAGCATTGGTGTTTTATCATGCTGGTGTTTTGTCTTGTTGAAGTTTGAAAAGAGTCTATAATAGGGGATTGATTGGTTGCTAAAGTGAGGGTGGTTTTATTTCCCTATTAAGATTAAAATCTCTCAAGTGGAACATTCATCCATTCTTAGTCGACTCCTTTATGTAAGTGGGTCTTTATTTTAACTAGGACTAGGTGCAAGCCTTGGGAAACTTTGGAAAAATAAACACCTCATGTTGCATTTTCTTCCCAGAAGGATAATTGTTCTATAATAATAAGTATTCCACTCTAATAAAAAGAAAAACACCACTTGATTATATTTATGTTGAAGGCATTCTATAGGAATAACTTTTGTTGAAAACCTGTCAACTGGTTTATAGGTTTTGGAAAACAACCATCCTTATCCATGTGTGTCATCCTTCATAACCACATCTCCTTCATCACATCTACAACTATGACATTTGCAGTGACGTTATCAATTTACTGATAGTTTTAAAAATTATATTTTATGGAAATTATAGGAATTTTAACCTTTTAACCGATTTGGGTCATTTTGAAATTTGACATTATTTAAAAAAGATCTCACTAATTGTTGACTTATCAACTCACTTTGAAGATAAATAAACAAGTAACTACACTCATCGAGAGTGTTTCCTCATGGGCCGATACAGTCCCAAATTCCCAAGGCATATTCAAATTTATTATATGAAAGAGTTAAAAGAATTAGGTGGATGGATGGAGTCGATTGTATTCTCAAATGAAAACAAGTAGCAGGCACAGATCTCGTCGCTAGTTTTGGCACCTAATTTTGATTGTGATGTGAAGAATAGGTCGGCATGGCGTATCTTTATACAAACTCTCAATTTCGATTGGCAGAATAGGTAGGAAGGGTTTCTCTTTATACAAACTTTGAACAAACAAACAACCATAGCTTCTACTAAGTACTTGGAGACTGAAGTCCACCAAATCCAAGAAGAGAAGAGAAATGGATTGAATTTAAGAAGGTGAGTAATATTTTGGTTATGGTGGATGAAATCAAGGAGAGTATGTGTGTCTGTGAATGGGCCTGCAAACATCTCTTGGCAATTGAATCACTAGTAGCAACTGAAACCACTAGATTTTTTACAGTAACTGAAACTAGTGAAATCCAGCAGCAACAACAATCATATAACTCCATACTCGTTTGTGTCCAGCCTACTACCTCATCTGTTTTGGGGGGTCCTGGTAATTACTTGTTCCCTTCCATTTTCATATTTCTCTGCTTGGAAATTTGGAATGCACCCCATTTCTCCACCTCTTTAATTTTATGAATTAGGACTTACTTTGAGTCCATATTCTGCATGCATACATCCTATTCTCAATGATAAAGTGGTCTAGTTTCTTGAATTTGATATGAAGAGGACCACCCAAAGGATATTGAACCGATCTTTGCACATCTTCCATAAATATGGTGTGAAGGTCGAAACCCTTCTTGTGTTTGGCAAGTCTAAGGAGAGGATATGTGAAGTTGTGGTCTAGTTGGGGGCACATTTGTTGGTTGTGGGCAGCCATGGGCATGGTGGTCTCATCAAGTATTTTACTATATTTTTCTTTGAGATCTATGTTCTCCATTATAATTTGATGATGAATTCCAAGCTTGATTAACTCAATGGTTGTTTTTATAGCACAAATGCTCATATGGGTCTTGTTCAATACACAACAAAATCTCCCTAGGATTAGCCTAGTAATCCTAGACAGAAAGAGGTCTAGACTTCTTATGATTTTCCTAGATCTAGATTAAAACACATAGATTCATGATTATCCTAATGATTGGTGAATTTTGCGTACCTTTCTTGAGGTTTTCCTCTGTATCTCTCGGTTGTTTCAATCCTTAAACTCTAGCTCCAAGCTCCACAACCTGCTTCCTGCATAAAAAAGACAAGAAAAACCTTTGTACCTCTCTACTTGGGATTAGAATCCTAGATCTAATTTGATTCTAATCATATATACAATAGCATGAATCATATCTAAACATTTTTTCATCAATTACAAACACTTATAGGGGGGAAACTGAATGATCTATTAATAAGTGTAAGAGTAATACATCAAACTCATACCTTGGTAGTTTATGCTTGCTTCCTTAACCTCCTTGCTCCTTTCTCCTCATTTGGCTCCTTGGTTAGGCTAGGCTTCACTGAATTATGGCTATGGTAGATAGAACAAATACCTCTACAATTGGACAATATAACAATGCTCTGAATTCTTCCTTCCTCTTGCTCCAAGGCTTGCCTTTGTTATATATCTATTTGGAGAAGGTTTGGGAGAGATTATATATCTTCTAGAGACCACTAGAGGCTTGAATGATGTGAGTTCCTAGGCACTTTACACAAAGATACAACTCATCCCTCACCTATCATCTCGTAACTCCCTGATTCTAGAAGTTTTCCATATCCTCGCTTGTTGAACACTACTGACGAGTGAGGGTCCTCATTAGTTGCCTACTATGTGTCCTATGAGGACCTCCAAAAGGGGTCAAATATTAGGCAAAATGTGTATTTTGGATTCTATCCTCTTATGGATTCCTCTCTCAGCTATAGGGTAGAAATTAAGACTATAACAGATACCCCCTAATGTGTGAGATCAAGAATTACAATAAATAGTGTCCATGTGAGGCAACGTGAGGATAAATCAAAGGAGTGTCGAAAGTCAAAAGATTATTGTGATCAAACACCAAGAATGAGAGAAAAATAGATCATCCCCTAGGTAGACATACTCAGACTCTTAATGAGCATGGCCATCAAACAATACACCACGGATCCATGAAATGAAATTCTAGATCATGGCATGAAATATTATACAGTGGCTCCATGTCATCAATAATATTGTAGCCAAGAGACAATACAATGTGGATCTACGTCATGAACTCGATCATAGCCACCAAAAAATACAACAAAGATATATTCAATGAACATAATCATATCCACCAACAAATACAATGTCGATCTATGACACAACATATAGATATCAGGAAGCACTAAGGAGAGTGCCCCTGAAGTATTCAAAGTACTCATGGACAAGTGATATTCTCCATCACAACTTGGGAGGGGATGTTGTAAAGGAATTATGTGGCCCCAAACCTAAGGTCTTTGTCCCAAACCACAATGGTACAAATCTACATCATGTGAATAGATGAGTTGATGTCGAGCATGGTAGAAATTGTATGATTACCATTCATTGAGGTATATCGTTAACAGATGTGAGGGGACTCACCAATGATGAAGATGGACCCCAAGGTACCTAGTACAATATAGTGAGTGTGAATATATGATCTGGTGTCGAACACTCGTAGAATCAATCAATCATGGTTCAATGATGTAAACCCATTGTCAATCATGAGGAAGCCTACCACTAAGGACTATAAGCTCCAAGGTGCTAGCTAGTTTCTAGATTCATCTCCTAGATAATGTGTTGAAGTTAATAGGAAGAGATTCGTCGAAAGAGGGCCTTGATGTATCCCCCATAAATCGACATGAAACATACATCGAGAGATGATGTGAAGATAGAGTATCACAAAGTACAACTGACATAGAGATGGCCAACTCGGAAATTAAACAAAACAACATATGGTCGACTAACGATTTACATATAGCATGACACAATGGTGAATTGGCAGTAAGACACAAGAGTTGGACAAATATAGTGCAATAATGTAGGAGGCATTGAAGCATTGTTTATGATGACAGGAAGAGTAACCAATCGGAAGAGTATCTCTGACTCATACTACTGGGATGGCTCCTAGGCAAACTAAAACCCAATTGTATGATGGGGACTCAAACATGTGCCATGTTCAAGGGTTATTCGACTGACGTTTCCATTTTGAGAATAGACCAATGGTGAAAAAAACCCACTATTTTTTTTGTTTTTTTTTTGTCTCCTTCATGGTTTAACAAGCACGGAAAAATGATAGGAGTATGCTCGGTCTCCTTCATGGTTTAACGAGCACGAAAGAATGACACAAATAAGCTTGATGTGTCATTTTCATTCAGCTTTAATGAGCCCAAAAAAGAGATAGAAGTATACTCGGTGGAAGAGAATGAGTGGCATAACAACATGAACCTATATTCCAAGCGCATGGACTCGACCTAAGAAAAATGAATGAAAATGTTACAAGCAAGTGAGATCCACTCTTAGAAGTTGTTCTCTCTCTGGGTAGGTGGATGCCAAACGGAGGCCAAATAATGCAAGAGGTGGATGATCAAGGCTACTGCATAGAGGTAAGCAGGATGTGGGAAAACAACACCACAGCTGCAGGAATCATGACACAAGCAACAAATGCATAGGAAACCATTAAGCAACAATTAAAATTTTTGGGAACTCCCCATGGGATGTGGCTAGAATATAGACAAAGAGAGAAAAATGAGGCTCAACTTCAAGTTGTGGTGGGGATAAAGGGGGGCTCCCGGGCCTACAAGAAATCGTAGCATGGGAACCAAATGGAAATTTGGGTGTTAACTAGGGCACCCATGAAGGGTAGGCACTACTGAACCAGTTACAACGTGCAAAAGGAGTGGCTAAGTTCACAACCGTCTGCATTCGAACTTAAGTCATAACGCTGGCAGTATGGACAGTTAATAATGTAAAGTGGAAAATGCAGGGAAAAACCTATCCCTATATGCCAGTTTAGAAATATATACCTCAAGTGTAGTGGACATCGCCATATCTGTAAAAAAGTCCCCAGAATATTTTCAAGCACATGTAAACTAGATTAAGAGGTCAATTAAAGTGAAAATGGCATTAAAATCAAATGAGCTCAAATAAAAATAAAAACCCATTTTCTTGGTCTCATGGTGAAAAATGATTTTTTTATTTCCTCAAAAAGTTATAAAAGGAAAACTCACCTTGCTAAAAGTTCATTCTTCACTTGGCAAGAGAGGAGTGTGGAGAGCTTGAGGAGGAAGCCCTCATCCAAGAGTAGGTTGTGAGCTCAATGTGGAGATTTATTCAAGCATTTGGCCATCATATTTGATCAAGGTAAACAAAACAAAACCCCCTTGCACATTTTCTTGTCATTTTGTTTCAGGTTTGTGAAGAAATCGCACAGTCCATAGGCCCCCTGAGTATTCAGTCAAGCCGAGTCAAGTTCATCCTCGTGCGACTCCATGGGGAGGCCAAGTAGGGCCTCGTGTGATGCATTGTGGGCATCACATGAGGCCTCCCTAGACACTCTAAGAGTGTCACACGAGGCCCAGGAAAAACCCGTGGGTAAATCGGTCGTGCACCTTTGGAGAAGGGTTTTAGCTTGCAGGCAATGGTTTGGGGCGTTTTACACTGATGGGTGTCTGTATTTTTTGTCTTCTGGATGCAGGAAACATAGTTAAATATGATTGAATGGAAGGAAATATCCCTTGAGGCATATGACTATGTTGCATAAGGGGACAATATGACCTCAACAACTCTCCAGAAGTGTGGGCTCCTTAAGTTCTTCCGTTGTCCATTGTTGGTCTCCCACGAATATTTACTAGACCAACTAGTTCGGTACTGGGAGCCTGACCAAGATTTTTCATTATTCAAAGAAAGGTTCTATAGGTGGACATAGATGACTTGTATTTTTGCACTAGATTATCCTGGAGAGGGTTACCATGGCGAGTTGATTTTTCACCAGGGTTGGATGAGCAGTCGCTCATCAGTTTTATTGAGTAATTATGTCGGTTTGGTACGCATAAGACGAGTGGATAGATCCCCATTTGAGATATCATAGATCTACCACTTAACACCATCTTCTTCTGCATCACCCGACCTTTGGGATCGTTCACCCCTCATTTGGCGTCGAAGACCAACATGCAAGTGGCCCTAATGTGCCTAGAGCCTACTATATTCAATTAGTGAGAGGGGGTCCTTGCAAACATTAAAAACCAATTGAATCATTGCAAGAGAATGAAACAAAAGAAGTTCAGGTATGGATCCCTCTTGATGACTATTTTTATAGAGCAGGTGCCTCAATTGAGGTCGCAAATGGTGATGGGTGAGCCAACGCCCTCAGATCTATGAATGATGTATTAGGATGAGTACGTGGCGATGCTACCAAGGGGACAACATCAAGATCACTATGGGATAGGGTTTGTCAGTTGGTGGTGTCACCAAATCATGAGCATTGAGGAATTCCCATATGTGGTAACAAACGTCTACCATGATCCAGAGTTGCCTCTTCCCCCAGGTGAGGCATGGGGCCCCACACACACACACACACACACACACACAGAGATATATATATATATNAACATAGTTTCATGTTTTGCAAATGTAGGACTGAAGTGTCCAGAAGGAAACATGCAAGTGGCCCTAATGTGCTTAGAGCCTATTATCTTCATGAGAGGGGGTCCTCACAAACATGAAAAACCAACTGACTCACTGCAAGAGAGTGAAACAAAAGCAGCTCAGGTATGGTTGCCTCTTAATGAGTATCTTTCTAGAGTGGGTGCCTCAGTTGAGGTCGTGGATGGTGATGGGTGAGCCAATGCCCTTAGATCTGTGAATGACATATTGGGACGAGTATATGGCAAGGATACCAGGGGGAAAACATCAAGATCACTATCGGATAGGGTTTTTCAATTGGTGGCGTCACCAGATCATGAGCATTGAGGATTTCCCATATGTGGGGACAGACTTCCGCCATGATCCAGAGTTGCCTCTTCCCCCAGGCGAAGCATGGGACTCCACACACACACACACATGCATATGTATATATATATATATTTGGTGGGTGCCTACTGACATAGTTTCATGTTTTGTAGATGTAGGACTGAAGTGTTCGAAGGGTGGGGTCAAGATCTTTGTCGTAGCAATGATGAGGAGTCGTTAGGAGGGGAAGGAGGTGGTAGTAGTGAAGAATTATGTCATGTCCGATGGAACCTGGAGGGGATGACCATGGAAGTCCCCCCCACACTAGAGTGGGATGTGCCTACACACATGCAACGACACTTTGAGGGTGTCTCCCGCCCCTTTTACCGACTTCTCTGGAAGGTGGCTCAGGCAATTTTGTGCTACCATTATCATGAGGATTGAGTAGCCAATGGCACCCCTCTTTTGTACTAGATACATATATTAGTCGGTCGACACATTTATGTATCAAGAGGCCAATAGAGCCCCAATTTTGTTTATGCACCACTTTTTTTGGAAAGATGTAATCACACTTTGCCAATACATAAATACATGTTTTGATTCGGTTGCTACATATGGATGTTCAAATGTTGTGATTGATGACCCATGTTGTATGTACATGCATGCTTAAAGACTTAATTTTAATGAGACAAATTCCAATCTAACATGTATTTAGTTAATGAATCAACAAATGCATTAGACTTTCTTGGGACATGGCAATATTCAATATGCTCAAAATAATGTTCAAGAAGACGCACCCTCAAATACTTACACAAAAGTTTGGGATGTCTATGCTATATGTGCGATTCAATTGTGAGACCACAAGTTGAGAGTCCAACCTATTAACTAGACGATGAATGTCAAGGGAAAGCGCTTAGGACAATAGTTCAATGACGACACTATATTATGCACTATTATTGGTTCCATGCCCAAGGTAGACACCTCTTGAACTCACAAGTTCGTTAGTGGGTCAAACGATCACCCAAGCGGTGGACGCAATATTTCAGGTACTATGGATAACACCATCAGCATATCCCACGTAGATCGAGGACGACGATGACATATACAAATCAAGCATAAATCATGATAAACAACTAACCGAGATAACATACACGTAAAACAAAAACACACCACTCAAAAACCAAGAAAAACACACGTATGTACAAAGAACTATGCATCTTGATGCGTTACACCAAGCAGAGCCCATTTCTAGGCTCGGGCCAAGGATCTTTTTCATAATCAATGAACTCGTGAGCCAATGTTGACATCATATGGCACACCACGTCAAGTCCATGCCACATAGAAATGAATTGTTGTGGCCAAAGATACTCATCATGAGTGGTTTTGTGAGCTATGGAAGCTCCTTGATCATTGATGATTTAAAGGACGGAAATTTATCTTAAGATGTAGAAACCTTGATGAATCTTACTAGTCCTTGAAATGCAAACTATAAAATGTATAGCGATATTTTTATAAAAGTATTCAAATTTTTAAGGATTTTATATAGTTTATATAAAACATTGAGGATTTTTAAGGTAAGATAATTTTATTCTATAGAACTTGGACAAATCATGTTTAGAAAAAATAGAAACTTGTGAATATTTTTTTGGGAAAAAGCATTGAAAATTATCCCATGGGAGAAATTTATCCCCTAAAATATTCCTTGTCCTTGATGGGGTCCATCAAGACATGAAGGAAGTACTAAACATGAAACTTCAAAGGTAGGGGTAGCAAAGAATTCAGTGGCAAGTTCTGAAAAAGATAACCTAGATGGAAAAGGTTCAAGACTGGGAGGTCTATTGGATGCCAAAGAAAATGCCCCCGGTGTCAGATCAAGACTCATCATCCTAACTCTTGCTTGTTCCAAATCAAGAAAAGATGATCGATGGATCATCTTATCCTATGGATTTTCTATGGAAGCCATGACTTCTGGGATGGCCTCTTCTAAAGGCTAATCAGGATCTAAGATGCCATGTGAATTCAGAGATTCAACAACTTTTATGGGACGAGTTGGTTGATCACACTCCATCTGAGGATGGAGTTGTTGACCAATATTAGTGGATTCTCACTAGATTTCCTGGTAGGAAATCTCTATCGGGGTGAGTGGCATGGATGTTCCATATTTATCAACATCCTTAAGGTGAGGTACCACCCAAGGGAAAACAAAACCCGAGGGATCCACTGGTAAATGACGAAATCATGTCGATAGG
>ML788024.1:784954-805451 GCA_009831015.1 Picea engelmannii | reverse complement strand
AGATTGCAGCATGTGGACTTCATGTGGTCCTAACAAATCTTCTTACCTAGATTACTATGTTTCTCCAGTACAACCTTGTGGAATATTTAAGGCCCTAAAGAACTAGCAATGTGGACATATGGGTCCTTACATATCCTTTAAACTCCCTAGAATGATGTCTATACTAAGAAATCTTTTAAAACTATCCTAGAATTGTAGACATGTGGGCATGTATGGGCTCGTTACTTGATCCTTTAAACTTTCCTAGAGTGTTGTCTAAACTAAGAAAGCTTTTACAAACTATCCTAAGATTGCAAACATGTGGGTATGTATGGGCCCTTAGAAAGTTTTAAGATGATTTCCAAAACTAAGAGGTACCCTAGGGGGGCTTTGTCCTCTCCTAATGATTTTTTAAGGGAGATGAAATTTCCTTTCAACCATGTTTTATGATTCTCGAGATCACACTAGGGTGTTGTTGTGAGGGAAATCTCCCTATGGACTAGCAAATAGGGTTTAGACTTTGCATGCAGATATAACCAAAGAGAAACTACTTTCTACCTTCATCCCTAGATTTAAATCCCCTTTTTTGAGTGAATGCATGGAAATATCAACCTACCTCGTTTCCGACGTTTGATGTAGATCCTCCATTGTACTTGATTACATGTTCGCAATACTCCTTCCAAAGATGACCTGCATACAAGACAAGCAACAACTACACATGCATACTACTTATATACTAACGGGTTAGAAATCCAAACATATATTGATCAAACTATTGAAATTTTCATGAGTTGGGACGGGAAAAGCGTTTTCTTTATTTCTTTGAATGACTCAACTTACATAGATTGAGACCGGCCACCGCTCCACGAACCTGGTCCTGGGCTCCTCTTCTACTGTCCTCCAACTGCTTTGCTTTGAATCTATTATGGCATAAGGAAAGCTAAAGGGTTGGGACAATTGGAATAATCAAATGGGCAGAGTTTCTTTGCTATATTTTTCTCCTCTTCCAAATGGGACCCCTACCCCTCCTTTTATAGGCTAGAAGGAGCTAGGTATTTGGATGAACCCTCAGCCATGCATGGCCGGGAGTTTCAGTTAACTCACCCATAGCTTTTGTGTTTTGTCGGCAAGTTTCCTTTTTTTGTGCTTTTGTCGGTCCACGCGGGTTGTCTTAGGTAAGCCAACGTGTACATGCCTTCAGTAATGAAATAGGGCGCATCGGCCCTCATAAAAGAGGTTTTTCAAAGAGTTTGTTTCAACAGTGGCTTGGCAAAGAAGCTATGATATGGCCAGATGCCAGGTAATCATGTGTAGTGCAATTTAGGGTTATAACAGATGCCCCCTAATGTATGAGTTCAGAAGAGCATCTGATGGCCGAAATATATTACCAATCTTTTACTGATGTGTCAAACAAGTGAGCCCAGGAACCAAGAATCGAGAGGCGACGTCTACAAAATAACAAATGTCTCACCGAGGCGGGCATACCCATGCTCGGGATGAAATAAATGCATGGCTACCAATCAAATAGATCCATGTCATATAACTATATAAAGTGTAGCCGCGAACAGTACACAGCGGATCTACATCTCGAAATCAAAAAGATATACATGCAAAGTATCCATCTTCGTAGAAGCTAATAAGGCCTGATGGCTGGAGATGAGGGCTTCAGAGCTCGAGCAACAACTTCAAAATCTTCAAAACTCAGGTAAGAGTGTAATATGAGTGTACAACTTCACTACCCAGAGGTCTTTGATAGCTCGTCGGTCATGGACTAGAGAATCTTGATGATCAAACCGAAAGCTTCATTGATTTCGAACAAGGACTTGATTGGACGTTCAGGATGGTTGGGTATGAGGACAAGAGACAAAATGCAGAGAGGTCGACTCAGGCTTGGTAAAAAACTTCCCTTGGACAACAGCACGACGAATGATGAGACTCATGCAGCATGGCATTAACATAAGTTTACAAGGCAGGAGGCAACGCAAACTCTCCATATGTCTGGAAGAATCACCAAACGGAGGAGGACACAACTCTATGTAGCGGGAATAGCTTCCTAAGGTCATATTAAATCCCAGGGTTTGATGAACAAATGAACAGATGTGCTTTATCCAAGGGCAACTCATTATGTTGCCAATAAAGAAAATACTTTTCCCTTCCTCTTTTTGGGGTATATTTGATTTGTTTGTCTTTTTCAATAATTTTGGATGAAAGAAGAAGTGAATGATACATTACAATGGAGGAACGAGTGTTACAACATACAAGTTCAAGGCGCAAGGACGAGACTGATGTTCTAAAATGATACTCGGGACAAATCCTCCAGGGGCCAAAGGTGTCATGACGCAGAGGCAAAGTGCTACAGGGCTTGCATATAAGGCATGCTTCATATGGTTCAGTTGAGAGCAACATGGAGCTGGCATTTAGGCCAAAGATGCAGGGATGCAAATGTGATTTAACAAAACACACAATGGTAACATCCTTTGATGTAAGTTTAACGAGCCCAGAGAAGGTAAGCTCGGTGGTTTTTCATATTTAGAGAGTTTGAAAAAGTGCAAAAGAAGGCTCCATTGGGGTACCTTTTTCGAAGATAATCTAGTCAGTTCGAAAAAGGGGTAAATTAGCACCGACAAGGCGTCTATTCAAAACCATTTTAACGAGTGTGATAAGGACAAGATCACTCGGCCATTTTTTCATTTTTAAGTAGTCTGAAAAAAGCTTAACTATGGACTATGTTAGGCATGTTCTTCTGGACCATTTAACAAGTGTGAAAGAATAAGGTCACTCGGCGATCTTTTCAATTTTAGGGAGTTTGAAAAGAGCTTAACTATGGACTCCGTGGGGGTTCTTGATTCGTAAGTTTAGTCCCCCAGGCTCGAAAAGGGGTAAAATTATACCTGAGGGTACTCTTCTAGAGAACGGAAGTTCTATAGAGTATACCTTTGTTTGTACAGTTGACCGTCCAGACCGAAAAAGGGGTAAACTATCGTTGGACAGACCTGACTTCAAATTCCAGTTTAACGAGCGTGAAATGCCACAATATCACTCGACAATCTCTTCATGTTTATAGGGTCTGAAAAAGGGTTTAAAAGAAAACTTGTTTAAGGAACATTCTTCTCGACCAATTTAACGAGTGTGAAGAAACAAGGTCGCTCAGCAATCTTTTCATCTTTAAGGAGTCTAAAAAGGGCTTAAAGAAGACAACATAATGGTTACTTTTCTCAGTTAATCCAGACGAGATTGAAAATCATAAATGCAGTCTCACCAGATGTTGCTTTTGGATCTCAAAGAAAGCTTGAAAAACAACAAAGGTAGCTCATGATAGACACTTTGTGGTTCGATGTCGGGTATCTCCCCGTAAGACCAGGCAAAAATGTCGCGTAATTCTTTAAAAATATTTGTATAGAGTTGAATCTCTTTGGGGGAGCAGTCAGCTCTGACGAAAACATTCTCCACGATGCTAGGGTTTCGGGAGATATTGATCGGTATAGTTTCAGCGATAGTTTCCATATTTCCCTCAACATAAATTTCGTGTGTAGCTAAGAGATTAATAGGACACGACCGATCTCCCGTCATAGTCACGATGAATTCTCCTGCTTCGATTCAACTTAACTCTGGGAGGAAATATGATATGTGATGAAGATCCTCCCAAGGTTTGTCCAGACTAGTCATTGCTTCGATTACTGCTTCGTCAGAAGGAAAGACTAAGTCTAATGAATCGATGTTGGTGAAAGAACCCTGAGCCCAAATAGGCTCTAGGTGTGGATCTAACTCTTGTGCAGGAGTTGGATCAATGTTAGCTGAAGCTTGTTGGACTAAAGAGTATGCTACTTTAGCGCCAGACAAGGGTATGGACATACCCGAGTGCCCTGTCTCATCCATCATGGCTGATGGGGAAGGAAGTATCCACGAGTCATTGAAGTAAGTCGTGCGAAATGACGAAACCTGAAAAATCTCAACCTTATGATGATTGGATATAAATTTGATATCGCCTTAAAGGGGCAGGTAATCGAAGATACCCATCAAAGATGGGCACAAACCAACCCCTACATTAACAACACCTGGTTGAGGATTATCAATCATTGGGACCGTGGATGCCCGTAATGAAGGGTCAGGTCTGGAGAAAGACAATTGATCTATGGTCACTATCCTGCCCTCATGTGGAAACAACAAGACCCAGAAAATTGTAGCGACCACAGCTTGCATAGCATAAGTCCAACTCCTTCCTAACAAAAGATTATAGTCGAGGGGAGCATCGACTACTTCTACCTTGGCGCACACGGTCTTCCCTCCTAACTACAGGGGGAAGGAGGGGATGATACCATGTGGTCGGAATGAATGATCGTCGAAGGCAGTGAGGAGAGTAGGTGATGGAGACAAAACGGGTTGGCCGATGGCTTTCCAACATGCTAACGACATAACACATGTCGAGGCGCCCTCATCCACCACCGTGCGGAAGATATTCCTTGTAAAAGTTTTCGTGGGATGAGCCACTACTATCTGAAACGCTACGTGGTAAGGCAGACGAGGTTTTAAGTCGGTTGTATCTAGCATGATTGTACCCGGATTACAAATCTCGATAGATCCTAAAGCTATTAACAAGGCTTTCCTCTAGGAAGGACAACTTTGGAGGACTTCCAAAGCAGACATCACGCAAGGGGTTTGTGATAAATCTTCCAGCACAGAGTAGTTATGGGCGGCCCTTGCATTAGGGTTGTAAGAAGCTCTTTTGAATGCTCATTTGGGGATACGTGTCATTGTTTCGCCCAATGTCTTCTCAATTTGTAGAGGAAGAGATGGGAGTTCGGCTTCTTTTCCCTTCTCAGAAGTGCTTGTTTGACTATAGTCATGCGCTCTAGTTGATAAAAAAGCATCACCTTTTACCATATATACATTCGCAGATGTGGGGTTGTTCGAAGATGGAGGAGGTCCTTAACTGCCCCCTTCCATGCTCATAGAGGCTTGAGTTATATTTTTTCCATGTTGAAATGGATTAGTTAACACGGCGGGCTGTTGCTGTGTCACAAAGTTTTGGGCCTCCGCAAGCCGAGGACATAGGTGGGTTAGGTGGTCTTCCGCGCATAGATTGCATCGATACCTCACCTTCCATTTTTCAATATTACCCTCGCCAGAATTATCGGTGGGTTTCTTATCCCCCTTACCCTTTTTTCATTGTTTTTTCTTTCCTTTCGGCTATTGGGTGGCCGTTGGGTTAGTCGATTGCACTGTGTGTACATCCAACGTTTTGGTAGGGGGAGCAGCCAAAGCAGTAGTTTTGCTTGTCGTTGTGTGTTGTATAGACAACTACTACAACTGATTGATTAGTTGTTCAACAGGCTTTGTTTGTGTGAATCCAACAATACCATCAGCATGCGGTATAGCTCTTTGTCTAGTTTTATCCAGTATTGAGCATGGCGCATCTGGTAAGATGTTGTATAATAAACCAGACTGAGAATAGATGAGTTCAAATTGTTGAGCTCTCATGATGGCATCTTCTTTGGAGAATACTCCCAGCGTTGCTACATATTTAGATAGCTGTGGGACCAAAGACTTAAGGAACCACTCAAGCAGGAATGCTGGTGGGACTGGCACTTTAATTAAACTCTTCCTACGTCTCCATTCTCAGATATGATCAGAGATATGGTTTGTTGTCGTCTGTTCGAAATTAGCAAGCAACTCTATGCCTGCGTCGTATCTTACAGGTAACTGGAAATGGTTGAGGAAAGCCATCGCCAGTTCGCCAAAGTAAGAGTATCTTGAGCGATCGAGCTCAATGTACCATTTCGTGGCACTCCCAATGAGAGTACGTTGAAACAATCGCAACTGTATGGAATCGTCTTTCAACGAGTTAGAAGAGCACCAAAGATGGAAGGTAGTCACATGATCTCCTGGATCTTCATTAGGCTTAGCTTCAACTTTGGGATGTCCAAAGGCAACTTCGTCGGCATAGGAGGCCAACGTGGATCGTGATAGATAGGGTCGTTCAACAACTTTGTCAAATCTGGCAAGTGCAAAGTCGCCATGAAGGGTAGTTTTGGTTGTTGGTGATAACCTGGGAAAACGGGGCCTGGAGTTTGACTGGCACCAGGCTGCCAGGAAAATTTTGGTTGCTGGCCCAGTTTCTGGTAGAAACCATGGCCCTGGACAACGTATGGATTTTGCGTATGTGGAGACGTCATCCGCTGATTCCCAAAATAGGACATGGATGGTTGGGCGTGCATCACATTCAAAGGACTTTGGGAAGGGTTGCCCCATGTCGGTCCTGCGGGGATAGGCATGGTAGTTTGTCCAGGGTTCCATTGATTGTGGAAAGAATTACCCCAGAACGGCATTTCGGATGAGGGAACGGATCCCTGCCAGGAATTCCAAGGCCCTGAAGCAGAAAAAGTTCCTAGGTTTGCCCCATGTGCAGGAATAGTACCCTGCATAGGAATAGATTGTCCAAAACTGGGATTGCCCTCAGTCAAGAAAAGGCGTTGTTATTGAATGCTCCAATCACAAAAGACGGTGTCGAACCTACCGACATACTATGCGAAGGTGGTCCTTGACTCCCTGCTCCAAATAAACTAAGGGGTGTAGGTTGCCCGACGGATTGCTGATGCGAGCCACCGAGCAAAGGGGATGAAGGAGGTATGTGACCTCCTCTGTAAGAGAAAGCATTAAAAGGAGCTGGAATGCCCCCCATGTGACCTTGCAGAGGATTTCTAGAGCTCCCTACCCCTAGACCTAAAGTTTGTAAAGTGGAGTAGGAAAGTATAGAATTTGTACCCAAACTAGGAATCACGTATGAGAACGGAGGGCCTGTCGCACTTGGTGTGAAAGGGGTCATGGCCGCCACCAAAGATAGGATCAGACCATTGTGCGACATAGAGGCGGTCGAGACCATGGTGGCTCGATCCAACGATAGTGGGTTAGGAGGTGGAAACGCTCCTGTGGTGACAACCGTAACGGGAACTGATGAATTTCCAGAAGTGATAACAACATTTGTTTCCATTGTTGCGTGCAACACTGTCCGACACTCGTAAGGATAAATCGGTATGATGAGGGGTGCCGAGAGAGCAGTAATTCAGGTTTAAACCGGCCCGAGGGCATTCGCTCCAAGGTCCAAAATGGTCGATTCCTCCTGATGTTGGGCAGGCCCAATTTCGTGCAACCCGGTCGCTTCAAAAGACCCTTGTTGGTCTAGCTTTCGCCTTAATGGTGGCAGGGGTGGATCCAGTGTAACCGGCGGCAGGCCAAGAAGCCTTCGTGACTGGAAGAGCTCGAGGTCCTCCACTGTGTGAGAAGATCCAATACACTCTAGGGTAGTCTAAACGTTCAAAAGTAACACACACTAAAAAATTCCCTGGGAGATAAGACAGACAAACACTAAATTAATTGGAAGAACAGTTACAACAACCAACACTAGAGCAACTTACCCGTGCAAGTGCAACTCAAACACGGAAGCACCCTCTGGGTATACTCTGCAAAGCGTGGCCTGATGTCTGTCCTAGGTACCGCGGTATACCCCTGCGGTCACATGTGTAAGTCCCTAAAAATATGGGCAACTAGGTTGCCAGCGCACGAACAGTCACCAGGCGAGTACAGTCGAAAGTCGGGTAGACCACAATGAGCAGGGTATCAAGCCCGAAACCTGTTAAGGGTATCCAAATCAAGTGTCCCGGAAGACAACTGAGGACCTCGAACGGATTCAAGACCCACAAAGCCCCATGGCAAATGCAAACGATGGAATCCCAAAACAAGCACTCTATATGTGTTCTCCACTACGATTGGTCCAGCTTTGGAGGGGTTATCTCCGCTACCTTTCCGCACGCGACCTCGTGTTTATCCCATGTGTTAGAGGGGGGTCCTGGATAACTTTCACGATACTGGACTCAAACACTCCTTAACTCAGACTCCAATGTTTGTTTTTAATGGCCTTGAAGAGTTTCCTCTCCACCCTAATCCAAGGCCCTGATCCTGAACTAGTTTATTAACCCTACAAACAAAAAAGTCTAAGAAATTTTAATTTTAGCGTTATTTTTAAAGATTGTCTTAATTCAAGGGGTATGGAAGTGAAACTGATGATGTGTAAAAGATGAAAGTAAATAATGAATAAAAATCTGGAAACAAAAAACTTTTACTTAATGCAAAATTTCAACAACTTTTCAAAATTTGTAATTTTCTAAGATTTTTTTTTTGGACAGAAAACTCGAAGAATTTCAATCCACTATGAGCTACTTATGATCTAAGTGAACTGTAAAAAACTTATGAAATAAAGATTTTTCCCTGGCTAATAAATGCAGAAACACACTCTTCAACCAAACCAGAAAATGAAAAGAGATTTTTTTTTTATTTAAAATGCTAATGGAGCAAAAAAAGGGAAAATACCGACAAGAAAAAAACCAAGATACACAATTTTGGCTTGAGCACAGATCGCAGAGAATCACTTCAAGAAAGCACACACTAGTAACTAAAAAAAAACGACTCTCACACTTGTCTAAAAACCTTAAAAAAAAAATATTTTTAAACAACTTTTAAATGAGAAAAAGCAAGCTAAGAGTAAGATTAATCCTAAGCTACTGACTGCTAACACAGAGATTCAAATATCTGAGAGGTATAATTCTCATTAAGGGACAGGATGATTGCCTTACCCTCAAAAAAAACTATCCGTTACAAGCACGCAACTGTTAATCCAACAACAAGCGTGTGAACGCGCGCTGTATAGAGACAGAGGGCGTGTACACGCGGGCTGACCTTGTATAGGCCGCGTGTATATCTAAACTCTGAAGAAAAACTAAAAACAGACAGACCAAACCAGGAAGAGACCACTGGTATTGATAACCAGGATCCCCTGAAGGCTTAGATACTCCTTGTAACAGAAAAAGCAAACAAGAAAAGGAAGAAATTTTTTTGAAAAGCAAATCAATCTGAGATAAGACTGCAACTAAACAATACTCAGACAGAGTTCCAAAAACCCCTGAAATTAACTAATTATAACAGGAAAGAGGATGAATGCCTCTAACACGTTATGGAGTCTACACGCTACTGCTACTTCTTCAGCTAGCATGTACACGCGTACTGTGAGAGAGTAGGGCACGGGTACACATGTGCAGACCTTATGCAGGCCGTGTGTACCTCTGTGGGTCTCAAAAAACACAGTTCAAGCAAATGATAGAGAAGGATGGTATGGAAAACCAGATTCTCTGCTAGCTCAGACCTTACAGAAACAACTAAAAAAAAAAAGCGAGAAAACCAGTCTTTTTAAAACTACCCAAAAGATGTACTAAAATTCCAAGAACCCTAAGAGACTCCCCAGTACGGTCGCCAATTCTGTTGTGAGGGAAATCTCCCTACGGACTAGCAAATAGGGTTTAGACTTTGCATGCAGATATGACCGAAGAGAAACTACTTTCTACCTTCATCCCTAGATTTAAATCCCCTTTTCTGAGTGAATGCATGGAAAGATCAACCTACCTCGTTTCTGACGTTTGATGTAGATCCTCCGTTGTACTTGATTACTTGTTCGCAATACTCCTTCCAAAGTTGACCTGCATACAAGACAAGCAACAACTACACATGCATACTACTTATATACTAACGGGTTAGAAATCCAAACATACACTGATCAAACTATTGAAAAGTTCATGAGTTGGGACGGAAAAAGCGTTTTCTTTATTTCTTTGAATGACTCAACTTACATAGATTGAGACTGGCCACCGCTCCACGAACCTGGTCCTGGGCTCCTCTTCTACTGTCCTCCAACTGCTTTGCTTTGAATCTCTTCTGGCATAAGGAAAGCTAAAGGGTTGGGACAATTGGAATAATCAAATGGCCAGAGTTTCTTTGCTATATTTTTCTCCTCTTCCAAATGGGACCCCTACCCCTCCTTTTATAGGCTAGAAGGAGCTAGGTATTTGGACGAACCCTCGGCCATGCATGGCCGGGAGTTTCAGTTAACTCACCCATAGCTTTTGTGTTTTGTCGACAAGATTCCTTTTTTTGTGCTTTTGTCGGTCCATGCGGGCTGTCTTAGGTCAGCCAGCATGTACACGCCTTCAGTAATGAAATAGGGTGCGTAGGCCCTCATAAAAGAGGTTTTTCAAAGAGTTTGTTTCAACAATGGTTTGGCAAAGAAGCTATGATATGGCCAGATACCAGGTAAGCATGTGTAGTGCAATTTAGGGTTATAACAGGTGCAAGGGAAGAGCATACTTGAGGGTTAAAATTGATTACTAGTCCCAAATTAATTGCTTGTGTTTGAAAAATCAATAACTTCAACTCAAAAATTTTAATTCCAAATGAGTCATCCATGTGGCAACAAAGCAAAGAGAAAAATAGAGATTCTTTTTACCCGTATGTGCTTATGTTAGCTAACATTCCTTGTGAGAAAGGACTCTAATTGAAGTGTGATTTCTTTACAAAGTGCAGGAAAGTAAAATCAGAAGGTGTTGGCCCTTGGTTATGGAAGGAAACGAAGATTAAATAAGAAAGGCGAAGTATGAACTGTGCGGAAGGAACAGTGACTGAGAATGGGTCGAAGTGGTCAAAGAAGCAGAAAAGAAGAAGCGAAGTAAGGGAAAATGAGTCGTTGAACGAGAAGATTGAGGAAGATAGATTAGCAAGGAAGATGGATCATGGACAACTCAGCAAGCGGAAAAAGCCACCAACAGATGCTTTGGAGCACCGTGCGGGAAATAAGGAGAGACAGGCTGGCAAAGCCCTAAAAACGTGGGTCAAGTTGACCTAGGGTTTTAGACACCTAGGGTTTTGGGATCTAGGGTTTTGACACCTAGACGTTTGTCATGTAATGTATAAATAAAGGTCTAGAGGACCTGAGATCGGTTCGTTCTGAGTTCGTCATTGTGGGTTAAGAGAGTGATTATTCTTGTTGCGTGAGGAGAGTATTGTGTTGTGAGAATACTCTCATATTGTAATATCTTCAGCTAGGTGTGAAGATCAACCCTGCAGCTGGGTGCGCAGGGAGGGGAGAAGAGAAGAGAAAGAGAGAGAGATCTACAAGTCAAGTGCACAGATAGAACTATATGTTTTTATATAATATCAAGAAACACAGTTATGTGGACATAGCCCTAAGGAGAGGGTGAACCACGTATATCTTATTGTCCTTTGTGGTTGATGTTGTGTTCTTTACATTCTGTTATTATGTTGTTGCATTATTGTGCTAGATCTGGGATATAACTATGCGAAGTAGACTTAAGTTGGTAAAGAATAACTAGATCTTTGTGTGTTGTTGTTTTGGACCCACTTACATTTCCTCTGGTTTTAGACACATTTTTCCTGCAACCCCCTATTACTACTTCGGATGAGACTACATCTGCTCCGCAGGTGTTTCTGAAAGGGCCAGTAGTTAGGGCTTGTTGGTACATTGCTAGACTTGAACCCTGGGTCTGCCCCTGTGCCAACAAATGGTTCCATTGTCGGGACCGAGATCTCCTTGAGGGAATGTCAAGGTGGTTTCCATCGAAGACAGAGATTCTGAAGTGGATAGAAGAACAAGAAAGAGACTTCGTTGAAGCTTAGAATAAAAACCCTAATATTAGTACAAAGGATTGGTTGGGAAGGTATATCTTTATTGATATACACGAGATTTTGTTTGGAAGAGTTCATAAGGAGATATATGAGTGGTTAGCCAGATTAGCAGATACCCAATTTGAAATCAGATCTAGACCACCTGTGATTTGGACATCGGCGCTGATCAAGAAGGTCAAGACAGTTGATAACGTCGTGTCAAGAGCAGTAGATCACTGGTTTGATAGCACTATTTGAGGGTACATTACCGAGTTTTCTATTGACAGAGTAGAGTCATATAGCCAAGCAAAGAGGTATTTCTTTAAGGGACCGAGAGGAAAATTTTTACACTTTTTGAATTTGAAGATCAAGATTCTATTGCATGAAAAGAACATCTTGAAGATACAGTAATTGGTCGTATTGAAGACCTAATGTTCAAGAACTCAGACAGTGACAATGAAATAGAAGTTGGAAATACACGCAGTGGGAGAACCTTCAGAGAAGTTCCTCTAGTGGACCTGTTTGATCAGAGCCACGAACCATTGGCACTGGACAAAGTGTTCCACAGTGGAGAAGAAGAAGAGTTATTGAACGAGGGACATTCAAAGTCCGCTAGGGCAGAGGAAGAGAAGATTGAAGAACCTCGCCGAGAAGAATCAAAAATGTCAAGAACTGCGTTGAATGTTGAAGTAAGTACTATTGTTTTAGCAGTGCTAAGTAACCAGAGTAGTCAAAGTTATAAGAGCACTCAGAGCACTGTTACCAACAGTTCAGTACATACTCAATCAAGAAACCTAGGAAGATCTATGGAAGATGAAATGAGGCTACCTATCTTTAGAGGAGATGGATATGAAGATCCTGATCAACACTGGTTTTTATGCGAAGCTATATGGAGTATTAAGCAAGTCAATGAAGAAGCAATTAAGAGAGCTCGGTTTAGTACTACCTTCGGAGACCGCACACTGAGGTGGTACATGAAGATTTTTAAAGGAGTTTCACAACCTAAACCGCTGAATGATATCAATATTGTGTTGAGTGCACAATTCAAGAAACCCAAGTCTGAGTCAGTGCATTACAAAACTGAAAGAAATCAAGCAGAGAGTAGCTAAACCTGTTTGGGAGTTTGATCAGAGGTTTAAGACCTTGACAGGTTGATTGAGTTTTCATATCCTAGACGAGAAAAACAAGGAATGGTTCATTGTTTCCCTCTTGCCACACATCAGAGTTCCTCTGATGCAATAGAAGGTCGCTTCACAGGCTGAGGCGTTAGATATTGCCATGAAGCTAGAATCATCCCCTATGGGAGAATCCAGCTCATGTATGAGTCAAATTTTGAGTCAGCTAACTAGCTTATCTCTGTAGATCGAAGATATGAAGAAAGACAAGGGAAAATTTAAAAGCGAGGACATCTGGTGTATCAGATACAAGTCAGAGGGCCATGAAAAGGAGCATTATCCCCTATTTCATGAATACTTGGCCTCTAGAACTCCAATCCATTTGAAGCAAGTTACTCTACCCTGGTGCGAGGTATGTAGAAATAGACATTGCCCTGGTGAATGCTATTACATGAAAAAATATGTCCAGACACCTACAAACCTTTACTGCACGTTCTGTAAATATGTGGGGCATGATGAGAAGGACTATAGGGCTTATAAACTCTTGCATGAAAGATCAAGAGATACATATAGGATTCAAGGCGAAGTACAGCAGGAGGGAAATGCTACGCAATTTAATTCTCCGGGAAGAGGAAACTTCAACCCTCGCGGTGGATTCAGAGGAGGAGGACGAGGAGGAGGCATGGGTTGAGGTCGAGGTCAGATGATTTGTTATAACTACACACAGCCAGGGAATTTGGCAAGGGACTGTCAGAACCCTTGTACCACTTGCAGCTACTATAACTCATTTGAACATGTTATTGAAGACTGTCTTGTGTTGTTAGCCAAACTTCAGGAGAGACGAGGAGGAAAACAGAAAGTACAATTAATCTCAACATAACCTCATGGAGAGGACCCCAGAGTCATTTTTATCACTAGAGGAGGCACTATTATAGGCGAAGACAGAGTGACCCCGAGAAAGACTACAAAAGAATCAAGGGTCATAAGAGCTGCAGAGAAAACACAAGTGTTTCATCTGAGGGAAGAAAAGTAGATGTTTGAAGAGGCAAGAAGAGAATTTTAAAGAGATCGGGCTTCTTCATCAAAGACACAACCAGAAGTGAGAGAATGTGAAATGCCTTTGGCATTTGATCGGTCTGCTTCAATTGGAGAAGGAAAAGAGGTAAGCAAGCTTATGGAATTTTTATGTGCTTGAATTAATTTGATTAAGGATGAAAGAGTTGTACAACAACTACAAAATTTGATCAGACAATATGAGATAGGTAGGATAGCTCCTCTTCTGATTAAAGCAGTACATCAAGTATCCAGAAAGAGAAGGACAAATAAGGAACTACACCTTAATGCTCAAATTGGAGACTATGACATAGATTATGTAGTCCTCGACTTAGGGTCAAAAGTCAATGTTATTACGAATCAGACATGGGCACTGATGGGAAAACCTAAGTTAATTTACTCCCCTATCAGGCTCAGGATGGGTAATCAGCAAGCAGTAAGTCCCCTTGGAAGACTGGAGCATGTCCCTGTGGACATCAACGAGGTAAGGACGCTTGCAAACTTCGAGGTGATTGAGATAGTTGATGATAGTTGTCCTTATCCTGCGTTGTTGGGAATTGATTGGGCTTTCAACAATTCGACTGTGGTTGACTTAAAGAAAAGAAGAATGACATTTGAAGGTGATGGCCTTAGGGTCATTGCACCTTTTGATCCTGATGAAGGTCGCAGATACACATAACCCATCAAAGAAGAAGACCGTGCATATGATCTAGAGAATATGTATAAATTGACAACAAGACAGTAGGATTACATTAATCCTATGGCAGATGGAAATTTAAGCTGGCGAAGTGACAGCGCATTCTCATCAGATTTGGAAGAAGCACTAGAGAACTGGCAGAACAAAATGTATGATGTTTTTGCGTGGAGATGTGCCAGATTTACCAGGGAAGTTCGTTGGATTGGCACAGAAGTAAGTAATTTGCCCACATTTGATGGTCTAAATCATTTAGAAACATTCTTACTGGAATTTGAAGAAATTGTACCAATACAACAGAGGTTGATGGCACTGGATGAAGCCTTGAAATCAACACTAGCGAGATGGTGGGGAACACACAAGAAGAACATCGCAAACTAGGTGCAATGTTGCACTTTAATGACAATACGCTTTTTAGACCAAGTTGAAGGGTGTGAAGTCTTTTATACAGGTCAGAGTTGCCTGAAGGACCATGTGCAAAGTTGTGAGGAGGCCCGAAGAAGCATTCCTCAAGAACAGTGGGTGCTTAAATTCATTAACACTTTGGACACAACACCTATCAATTGGTACCTTCAAGCAGAACTGCGCCTCACAACTTCAGATTGGTATGGTATGGCTCAGAACTTTGTAGCTACATTTTTATTTGAAAGTCAGTACCCCACAGTAGATCAGGCTTTACAAGTTGTGAGAGAGAAATTCTTTGAGGAGGCACCTAACCTCCTTGTTGAGAAAGAAGAGGATGAATGGACTGCACCTCTTCAGAAATTGCAAGGGTGTTATAATATCAATGTTGATGCAGACGATGATCCTAGGAATGTGAACATCGCAGAAATAGAAGGACATAGAGACATAGATGGACCAGGAGTCAAATTACCTTTTATTGGACAGCCAATCAAAATCAAGAAAGTTAATATTGGAACAGAGCAAGCACCTAAGCTCGCAAATGTTAGATATTATTGGGATGATGCCACCATCGATAAGATCACAGAACTACTGCATGAATATCAGGACTTGTTTCCAACCAAGTTCACAAACATGAAGGGCATTAAAGGGCCCATGGGAGAAATGAATATCCCCTTGAAACCAGATGCAAGGCCAGTCAAGCAGAGACCTTACAGATTGAATCCCAAGTATAAGCAAAAAGTCAGGATCGAACTAGACAAAATGTTGGAAGTGGGAATCATAGAACTTGTTGAAGAATCAAAATGGATTAGCCCTATGGTGGTCCAAGATAAGAAGTCATGAGAGATCAAAATCTATGTAGACTTGAGGAAAATGAATGATGCATGCTTACATGATCCATTGCCTACACTATTTATTGATGAAGTGTTAGATAATGTGGGAGGACATGAAGTTTACTCCTTCAGAGATGGATTTTCAGGTTATCACTAGATCATGATTGCTAAGGAAGATCACCATAATACCACTTTTGCAACAGAATGGGGTTCTTTCCAGTACACAGTGATGCCTTTCGGATTGAAGAATGCACTAGCCATCTTTTCTAGGGCGGTGGTTGAAGAATTCAAGGAATTTTTACATAAATTTTTGGAAGCATATTTTGATGATTGGACTATTTTTAGCTTATTGAAAAACCATATTAAATGTTTAAGACTAATGTTGGATAAGTGCAGACAATGTCAGATTTCCCTAAACCTGAATAAGTGTATCTTCTTTTCACCCTTTGGAGTGTTGCTAGGCCATATTGTGTGTAAGCAGGGGTTGCTGGTGGATCCTTCCAAGATTGCCATCATTGTTGACCTACCTCCCCCTACTTCAGTTAGACAATTGTGCACTGCACTAGGACATATTGGATACTACAGAAAGTTCATCAAGGGATATGCACAGATAACAAAACCTATGGAGAAGTTATTAAAGAAAGATTGTCAGTTTCAATGGTCAAAGAAATGCAAGTAGAGCTTCGACACACTGAAATAGAAAATGGTTACTACCCCTATTCTATTTTTCCCAGATTGGAGCAAGGAATTCCATGTCCATGTCAATGCTTAATCTATTGCATTAGGAGCAGTGCTAGCACAACCAGTAGCAAAGGATATTGACCACCCGTTAGCCTTTGCTAGCAGGAATCTCTCCCTAGCTGAGATAAATTACACTGCCACTGAGAGAGAAGGTTTAGCCATGGTGTAAGCTTTGCAGAAGTTTCGACACTACTTGTTGGGAGGACACTTTAAGATGTTCACTAATCACTCTACGTTGAAATACCTAGTTAACAAGCCAGTGTTGGGGGGAAGAAAATGTAGATGGCTATTGTTATTCCAAGAATATGATTTTGTGATTGTGGTCAAGCCAGTGAGAATGAACAAGGGATCTGACCACTTGTCTAGGTTGGAACATGGAGAGGAACCTATGAGTTTGGAGGATGCACTACTAGATGCACAGTTGTTGGCCATCAGAAAGGTTGATGATCACTTCATCGAGATAGTCCATTTCATGTCTACATGAATGGAACCCCACGAATATGCAGTCATTCAGAAGAAACAACTGGTAGTTCATGCTGCAGATTTTTCACTTATAGCTGGACAACTATATAAGATGGGACCTGATGAGATCTTGCAGAGATGTGTTATGGAGGCACAAAGACCATTAATTTTGGAAGAAGCACATGAGGGCATCGCAGGAGGACATTATGCAGGAAAAGAAACAATGCAGAAGGTTCTCAGAGATGGCCTCTGGTGGCCCACTTTACACAAAGATGCTAAGGACTACTATAGAGCTTGTGATGTATGCCAAAGAGTTGGGAAACCTTCCAGAAGAGATGAGATGCCCTTAGCACCGCAATTAACATTACAAGCATTCGATAAATGGGCCATTGATTTGTGGGACCTACCAACCCACTAGGGAAGCACACAGGAGCTCGTTACATCATCATTGTGACAGAATTTTGACTAGATGGGAAGAAGCAAGAGAAATTAAGGACTGTAATGCAACTACAGCTGCGGGGTTCATATTTGATGATATCATAACCCGATTTGGATGTCTGAAGATCCTTATGAGCGATCAAGGTACGCATTTTATCAATAAGACTATTAAAGCCTTGACTCGGGAATTTCAAGGTCACCATCAGAAGAGCACACCTTACCACCCACAAGTGAATGATACAGTCGAAGATTTCAATAAAATCTTGGAGACAATGCTGACGAAGATTTGCAGTGTGAATAGAAATGATTGGGATTTGAGAGTATCAGTAGTGTTATGGGCCTATAGAACCACTTGCAAGAAGCTGGAAATGCAAACTCCCTTTAAGCTAGTCTTTGGTCTGGAAGCAGTTATACCTATGGAATATTTGGTTCCTAGACTAAGAATTGAAGCATTCATGGATATGGATGACACAGGCATTGTGCAAGAGAGGCTTGCGTAGTTGATGGAACTAGAGGAAGACAGATTCATTGCAGGATTTCACCAGCAGGTACAGAAGGAATGAGAAAAGGCCTATCACGACAGACATATCAAGAAGAAATCCTTCAAGCAAGGAGATCTGGTATTGGTTTATGACAACAATTCAATGAAGCATCCAGGGAAGTTCAGGACACATTGGCTTGGGCCATATGAGGTTGCCTATGTTATAGAAGGAGGAGTTGCACAGTTGAAGACCTTGAATGGAGAATGGAAGGAAGGTTTAGTGAATGGGATTCAGTTGAAATTGGACTATGACAACCAGTTGCCTCGCAACTCTCAGTAAAAGCATAAGAGGAAGGGTCTAGGTACCAGGTGCAGTTGAAACTAGGTACTAAACACAAAAAAGACAGTCTGCACAAGGAAGCGAGGGACGGAGCAGAAAGCACAGGCTGCTCCACGCAGTCTAAAGTAGAAGTATAATAGAAGGTTCAGACCTGCAATGCCTTGGGACGAGTCACATGTGAGTGTTGGGGAACTATTGGCCCTTGGTTATGGAAGAAAGCGAAGATTAAGGAAGAAAGGCAAAGTACGAACTACGCAGAAGGCACAATGAATGAGAATGGGTCGAAGTGGTCAAAGAATCAGAAAAGAAGGAGCGAAGTAAGGGAAAATAATTCGTTGAACGAGAAGATTGAGGAAGACAGATTAGCAAGGAAGATGGATCGTCAACAACTTAGCAAGCGGAAAAATCCACCAACATATGCTTTGGAGCATCACGCAAGAAAGAAGGAGAGACAGGATGGTGAAGCCCTAAGAACGTGGGTCAATTTGACCTAGGATTTTTGGATCTAGGGTTTTGACACCTAGACGTTTGTCATGTAATGTATAAATAAAGGTCTAGAGGACCTGGGATCGGTTCGTTCTGAGTTCGTCATTGTCGGTTAAGAGAGTGATTATTGGTGTTGCGTGAGGAGAGTATTGTGTTGTGAGAATACTCTTGTATCGTAAGATCTTCAGCTTGGTGCGAAGATCAACCCTGCAGTTGGGTGCGTAGGGAGGGGAGAAGAGAAGAGAAAGAGAGAGATATATGCAAGTCAAGTGCGCATATAGAATTGTATGTTTTCATATAATATCAAGAAACACAGTTCTGTAGACGTAGCCCTAGGGAGAGGGTGAACCATGTATATCTTGTTGTCCTCTATGGTTGATGTTGTGTTCTTTACTTTCTGTTATTTTGTTGTTGCATTATTGTGCTAGATCTGGGATATAATTGTGTGAAGTAAACTTAAGTTGGTAAAGAATAACTAGATCTTTGTGTGTTGTTGTTTTGGACCCACTTGCATTTCCTCTAGTTGTAGACACATGTGTCCTGCAACTCCCTATTGCTACTTCGAGTGAGACTGCATCTACTCCACAGGCGTTGCTGATAGGGCCTGTAGTTAGGGCTTGTTGGTGTGTTGTTAGAGTTGAACCCTGGGTCTGCCCCTGTGCCAACAGAAGGCAAGGGTCCCTCAAAACACTCATAAAAACTCTTACAATTTGCAAAAAATGAACTTATACACGGGTCTGACAGACGCACAGAGGGCGCACAATGTGTAGAGTAATGTAGGTTTCCACGTGCATAGTGCATAGAGTGTGCATCTGTGTGCCTTGAAATCCATGCACTTCTTGTCAAGCATCGGGAAAGAAAATTCCAATTGAAATTCTCTTGCCTTAGCTCTGAATTTTGACTTTGGAAGGTTGGACTAGGCCGGTTTTCATACCTGCATATCAAAAAAATTAGAAAGAAGTGCTCTCAAGACTTAAATAGGGAGGAAATTGATACCAATCCCGAGTATGGTCGTCAATCTGTTGTGTTGGTTTTGTCACATGGGTGAGCAAAAACACAACACTTGCATGCTTAGTTAAGTCAGCTAAACAAGATAGAGGTTTGTGAGATGATTAGATAACCAAATACACATGAAACAAAGAAATAAAACTAAAAACAACTAAGAAATAAATGTTAGAGAAGCTTGCAAGAACTAGAACCATGAAGAGCAAAAAATGACCAATATATAGCTACCAATGGATCAATATATTGATAGGCTAAACACCGTAGAGAAAGGCAGGGACTTATGACTCCCATATTCCTCCTTGGGAGGGCTCTTGAGTTCCCTAATAGAGATCTCTTCTCTTCATGCAATGGCAAGTGATAATGGTGAAGAAATACAATGCCAATCCTCTCAAGAGGTGAGTGGAATGCCAATCCAAGACTAGATCTCCTTCTGCAAAAAAGTGAGGTCGAACAGACTTATCATATTGGGTTTTGATATGTTTTTTATATGTCTCATTAATGAGAGCAGCATCACAAAGAGTCTCATCCAACTTTGTTATATACAAGAAACGTTCCTCCTCGGCAAAGGTGTTGGCCATGAGCTCTACAACTAGTTTCAGAGATGGAATTTCACATTCAATTGGAAACACCACTTCTAAGACATATACCAATTGGAAATGTGTGAAACTAGTGGCGGTTATTACAGAAGTATGATAGGCCCGAAGTGCTAAGAAGAGTTGTAAATTCCAATTGTTTTTGTTCACCCCCAACATGTGTTGAAGCATGGTTTTCAAGAATTTGTTGACGGCTTCAACTTGTCCATTGGCTTGAGGATAATATGGGGATGTGTATTCATGTCGAAAAACCAATTTGGTACTCAACTCACTCATCATTTGATTTTTTAAATAAGATTTGTGATCAGTTACAATAGCGTGTGGGACTTTGAATCTAGTGATGATGTGATTAAATATGAAAAGGGCAGCAGTT
>ML788024.1:751836-771433 GCA_009831015.1 Picea engelmannii | reverse complement strand
TTGTTGGGAATTGATTGGGCTTTCAACAATTCGACTGTGGTTGACTTAAAGAAAAGAAGAATGACATTTGAAGGTGATGGCCTTAGGGTCATTGCACCTTTTGATCCTGATGAAGGTCGCAGATACACATAACCCATCAAAGAAGAAGACCGTGCATATGATCTAGAGAATATGTATAAATTGACAACAAGACAGTAGGATTACATTAATCCTATGGCAGATGGAAATTTAAGCTGGCGAAGTGACAGCGCATTCTCATCAGATTTGGAAGAAGCACTAGAGAACTGGCAGAACAAAATGTATGATGTTTTTGCGTGGAGATGTGCCAGATTTACCAGGGAAGTTCGTTGGATTGGCACAGAAGTAAGTAATTTGCCCACATTTGATGGTCTAAATCATTTAGAAACATTCTTACTGGAATTTGAAGAAATTGTACCAATACAACAGAGGTTGATGGCACTGGATGAAGCCTTGAAATCAACACTAGCGAGATGGTGGGGAACACACAAGAAGAACATCGCAAACTAGGTGCAATGTTGCACTTTAATGACAATACGCTTTTTAGACCAAGTTGAAGGGTGTGAAGTCTTTTATACAGGTCAGAGTTGCCTGAAGGACCATGTGCAAAGTTGTGAGGAGGCCCGAAGAAGCATTCCTCAAGAACAGTGGGTGCTTAAATTCATTAACACTTTGGACACAACACCTATCAATTGGTACCTTCAAGCAGAACTGCGCCTCACAACTTCAGATTGGTATGGTATGGCTCAGAACTTTGTAGCTACATTTTTATTTGAAAGTCAGTACCCCACAGTAGATCAGGCTTTACAAGTTGTGAGAGAGAAATTCTTTGAGGAGGCACCTAACCTCCTTGTTGAGAAAGAAGAGGATGAATGGACTGCACCTCTTCAGAAATTGCAAGGGTGTTATAATATCAATGTTGATGCAGACGATGATCCTAGGAATGTGAACATCGCAGAAATAGAAGGACATAGAGACATAGATGGACCAGGAGTCAAATTACCTTTTATTGGACAGCCAATCAAAATCAAGAAAGTTAATATTGGAACAGAGCAAGCACCTAAGCTCGCAAATGTTAGATATTATTGGGATGATGCCACCATCGATAAGATCACAGAACTACTGCATGAATATCAGGACTTGTTTCCAACCAAGTTCACAAACATGAAGGGCATTAAAGGGCCCATGGGAGAAATGAATATCCCCTTGAAACCAGATGCAAGGCCAGTCAAGCAGAGACCTTACAGATTGAATCCCAAGTATAAGCAAAAAGTCAGGATCGAACTAGACAAAATGTTGGAAGTGGGAATCATAGAACTTGTTGAAGAATCAAAATGGATTAGCCCTATGGTGGTCCAAGATAAGAAGTCATGAGAGATCAAAATCTATGTAGACTTGAGGAAAATGAATGATGCATGCTTACATGATCCATTGCCTACACTATTTATTGATGAAGTGTTAGATAATGTGGGAGGACATGAAGTTTACTCCTTCAGAGATGGATTTTCAGGTTATCACTAGATCATGATTGCTAAGGAAGATCACCATAATACCACTTTTGCAACAGAATGGGGTTCTTTCCAGTACACAGTGATGCCTTTCGGATTGAAGAATGCACTAGCCATCTTTTCTAGGGCGGTGGTTGAAGAATTCAAGGAATTTTTACATAAATTTTTGGAAGCATATTTTGATGATTGGACTATTTTTAGCTTATTGAAAAACCATATTAAATGTTTAAGACTAATGTTGGATAAGTGCAGACAATGTCAGATTTCCCTAAACCTGAATAAGTGTATCTTCTTTTCACCCTTTGGAGTGTTGCTAGGCCATATTGTGTGTAAGCAGGGGTTGCTGGTGGATCCTTCCAAGATTGCCATCATTGTTGACCTACCTCCCCCTACTTCAGTTAGACAATTGTGCACTGCACTAGGACATATTGGATACTACAGAAAGTTCATCAAGGGATATGCACAGATAACAAAACCTATGGAGAAGTTATTAAAGAAAGATTGTCAGTTTCAATGGTCAAAGAAATGCAAGTAGAGCTTCGACACACTGAAATAGAAAATGGTTACTACCCCTATTCTATTTTTCCCAGATTGGAGCAAGGAATTCCATGTCCATGTCAATGCTTAATCTATTGCATTAGGAGCAGTGCTAGCACAACCAGTAGCAAAGGATATTGACCACCCGTTAGCCTTTGCTAGCAGGAATCTCTCCCTAGCTGAGATAAATTACACTGCCACTGAGAGAGAAGGTTTAGCCATGGTGTAAGCTTTGCAGAAGTTTCGACACTACTTGTTGGGAGGACACTTTAAGATGTTCACTAATCACTCTACGTTGAAATACCTAGTTAACAAGCCAGTGTTGGGGGGAAGAAAATGTAGATGGCTATTGTTATTCCAAGAATATGATTTTGTGATTGTGGTCAAGCCAGTGAGAATGAACAAGGGATCTGACCACTTGTCTAGGTTGGAACATGGAGAGGAACCTATGAGTTTGGAGGATGCACTACTAGATGCACAGTTGTTGGCCATCAGAAAGGTTGATGATCACTTCATCGAGATAGTCCATTTCATGTCTACATGAATGGAACCCCACGAATATGCAGTCATTCAGAAGAAACAACTGGTAGTTCATGCTGCAGATTTTTCACTTATAGCTGGACAACTATATAAGATGGGACCTGATGAGATCTTGCAGAGATGTGTTATGGAGGCACAAAGACCATTAATTTTGGAAGAAGCACATGAGGGCATCGCAGGAGGACATTATGCAGGAAAAGAAACAATGCAGAAGGTTCTCAGAGATGGCCTCTGGTGGCCCACTTTACACAAAGATGCTAAGGACTACTATAGAGCTTGTGATGTATGCCAAAGAGTTGGGAAACCTTCCAGAAGAGATGAGATGCCCTTAGCACCGCAATTAACATTACAAGCATTCGATAAATGGGCCATTGATTTGTGGGACCTACCAACCCACTAGGGAAGCACACAGGAGCTCGTTACATCATCATTGTGACAGAATTTTGACTAGATGGGAAGAAGCAAGAGAAATTAAGGACTGTAATGCAACTACAGCTGCGGGGTTCATATTTGATGATATCATAACCCGATTTGGATGTCTGAAGATCCTTATGAGCGATCAAGGTACGCATTTTATCAATAAGACTATTAAAGCCTTGACTCGGGAATTTCAAGGTCACCATCAGAAGAGCACACCTTACCACCCACAAGTGAATGATACAGTCGAAGATTTCAATAAAATCTTGGAGACAATGCTGACGAAGATTTGCAGTGTGAATAGAAATGATTGGGATTTGAGAGTATCAGTAGTGTTATGGGCCTATAGAACCACTTGCAAGAAGCTGGAAATGCAAACTCCCTTTAAGCTAGTCTTTGGTCTGGAAGCAGTTATACCTATGGAATATTTGGTTCCTAGACTAAGAATTGAAGCATTCATGGATATGGATGACACAGGCATTGTGCAAGAGAGGCTTGCGTAGTTGATGGAACTAGAGGAAGACAGATTCATTGCAGGATTTCACCAGCAGGTACAGAAGGAATGAGAAAAGGCCTATCACGACAGACATATCAAGAAGAAATCCTTCAAGCAAGGAGATCTGGTATTGGTTTATGACAACAATTCAATGAAGCATCCAGGGAAGTTCAGGACACATTGGCTTGGGCCATATGAGGTTGCCTATGTTATAGAAGGAGGAGTTGCACAGTTGAAGACCTTGAATGGAGAATGGAAGGAAGGTTTAGTGAATGGGATTCAGTTGAAATTGGACTATGACAACCAGTTGCCTCGCAACTCTCAGTAAAAGCATAAGAGGAAGGGTCTAGGTACCAGGTGCAGTTGAAACTAGGTACTAAACACAAAAAAGACAGTCTGCACAAGGAAGCGAGGGACGGAGCAGAAAGCACAGGCTGCTCCACGCAGTCTAAAGTAGAAGTATAATAGAAGGTTCAGACCTGCAATGCCTTGGGACGAGTCACATGTGAGTGTTGGGGAACTATTGGCCCTTGGTTATGGAAGAAAGCGAAGATTAAGGAAGAAAGGCAAAGTACGAACTACGCAGAAGGCACAATGAATGAGAATGGGTCGAAGTGGTCAAAGAATCAGAAAAGAAGGAGCGAAGTAAGGGAAAATAATTCGTTGAACGAGAAGATTGAGGAAGACAGATTAGCAAGGAAGATGGATCGTCAACAACTTAGCAAGCGGAAAAATCCACCAACATATGCTTTGGAGCATCACGCAAGAAAGAAGGAGAGACAGGATGGTGAAGCCCTAAGAACGTGGGTCAATTTGACCTAGGATTTTTGGATCTAGGGTTTTGACACCTAGACGTTTGTCATGTAATGTATAAATAAAGGTCTAGAGGACCTGGGATCGGTTCGTTCTGAGTTCGTCATTGTCGGTTAAGAGAGTGATTATTGGTGTTGCGTGAGGAGAGTATTGTGTTGTGAGAATACTCTTGTATCGTAAGATCTTCAGCTTGGTGCGAAGATCAACCCTGCAGTTGGGTGCGTAGGGAGGGGAGAAGAGAAGAGAAAGAGAGAGATATATGCAAGTCAAGTGCGCATATAGAATTGTATGTTTTCATATAATATCAAGAAACACAGTTCTGTAGACGTAGCCCTAGGGAGAGGGTGAACCATGTATATCTTGTTGTCCTCTATGGTTGATGTTGTGTTCTTTACTTTCTGTTATTTTGTTGTTGCATTATTGTGCTAGATCTGGGATATAATTGTGTGAAGTAAACTTAAGTTGGTAAAGAATAACTAGATCTTTGTGTGTTGTTGTTTTGGACCCACTTGCATTTCCTCTAGTTGTAGACACATGTGTCCTGCAACTCCCTATTGCTACTTCGAGTGAGACTGCATCTACTCCACAGGCGTTGCTGATAGGGCCTGTAGTTAGGGCTTGTTGGTGTGTTGTTAGAGTTGAACCCTGGGTCTGCCCCTGTGCCAACAGAAGGCAAGGGTCCCTCAAAACACTCATAAAAACTCTTACAATTTGCAAAAAATGAACTTATACACGGGTCTGACAGACGCACAGAGGGCGCACAATGTGTAGAGTAATGTAGGTTTCCACGTGCATAGTGCATAGAGTGTGCATCTGTGTGCCTTGAAATCCATGCACTTCTTGTCAAGCATCGGGAAAGAAAATTCCAATTGAAATTCTCTTGCCTTAGCTCTGAATTTTGACTTTGGAAGGTTGGACTAGGCCGGTTTTCATACCTGCATATCAAAAAAATTAGAAAGAAGTGCTCTCAAGACTTAAATAGGGAGGAAATTGATACCAATCCCGAGTATGGTCGTCAATCTGTTGTGTTGGTTTTGTCACATGGGTGAGCAAAAACACAACACTTGCATGCTTAGTTAAGTCAGCTAAACAAGATAGAGGTTTGTGAGATGATTAGATAACCAAATACACATGAAACAAAGAAATAAAACTAAAAACAACTAAGAAATAAATGTTAGAGAAGCTTGCAAGAACTAGAACCATGAAGAGCAAAAAATGACCAATATATAGCTACCAATGGATCAATATATTGATAGGCTAAACACCGTAGAGAAAGGCAGGGACTTATGACTCCCATATTCCTCCTTGGGAGGGCTCTTGAGTTCCCTAATAGAGATCTCTTCTCTTCATGCAATGGCAAGTGATAATGGTGAAGAAATACAATGCCAATCCTCTCAAGAGGTGAGTGGAATGCCAATCCAAGACTAGATCTCCTTCTGCAAAAAAGTGAGGTCGAACAGACTTATCATATTGGGTTTTGATATGTTTTTTATATGTCTCATTAATGAGAGCAGCATCACAAAGAGTCTCATCCAACTTTGTTATATACAAGAAACGTTCCTCCTCGGCAAAGGTGTTGGCCATGAGCTCTACAACTAGTTTCAGAGATGGAATTTCACATTCAATTGGAAACACCACTTCTAAGACATATACCAATTGGAAATGTGTGAAACTAGTGGCGGTTATTACAGAAGTATGATAGGCCCGAAGTGCTAAGAAGAGTTGTAAATTCCAATTGTTTTTGTTCACCCCCAACATGTGTTGAAGCATGGTTTTCAAGAATTTGTTGACGGCTTCAACTTGTCCATTGGCTTGAGGATAATATGGGGATGTGTATTCATGTCGAAAAACCAATTTGGTACTCAACTCACTCATCATTTGATTTTTTAAATAAGATTTGTGATCAGTTACAATAGCGTGTGGGACTTTGAATCTAGTGATGATGTGATTAAATATGAAAAGGGCAGCAGTTCGACCATCATTTAGGAATGTAGGCATAGCCTCGGCCCATTTAGTAAAATAATCGAATGCAACGATAATATAACCATGCCCCATGGCTTAGGTAGGATTTCACTGCACAAAAACAATGCCCCATTTTGCAAAGGGGTCGATGGCGACGATTGCATATAGTGGAGCAGGGTGGGTACATTCTTTCTTTTGAAATATTTGATAGGGTGGGCCTTTTTTTATGGCCTCGATACAATCTTTGAAAATGGATGGAAAAAAATAACCTTTATGTAATATCTTCTGAGTTGTAGCCATCCCAGAGAGATGAACGCCACAAGATCCTAAGTGACAATCGTTTAAGACATGATCAACCTCTTCACGAGTTAAATAACGTCGTAGAATAGTATCAATACCGTAGTAGGGAAGATCGCAAATCATCCTGGGAAAAATCAACGATTTCTTTGCTTTAGATTTGGTAAACTCGAGATCGAATTCCTGAAGATTGACGATCCATTTTGAATATTTTCCCCCAAGTACTTGATGAGTCAAGATGTGGTACATGGGGTTCGAGTTAGCAATAACCATGGTAGTGCAAAGTAAGATGTAGCATCAAAATATTTGGACACCTATGACTGTTGCCAAAGCCAACTTCTCAACATGTGAATATCAAATTTCGGGACCGGAAATGCTCTTACTTAAATAATATATCACATGTTTTGCACCGTCGTCGTCCCCTTGAACTAACACCATGACAATAGTGGAATTGGAGGTGGCTAAGTAAAGGATATAATCTCTCATATAGTTAGGGGGGTGTATCAATGGTGTATGCATTAAAGCATCTTTTAGAGCATTAAATGAGCGTTGAGCAAGTTCATCCCAGATGAAAGGGACATCCTTCTGCAACAATCTCATGAATCCTTTCTTGATTTCTGTGTAATTGCAGATGAAACGACGTAGAAAGTTTTCCTTCCCTTGCAAACTTTGGAGTTGGGTAAGGTTGTTCGGAGGAGGTAAAGCTAGGATAGATTTCACTTATAAGGGATCCACCCGTATCCCATATTTGGATACCACAAAACCTAGGAGTCTCCCTGATATTAGTGGATGCTCACTAGATCGCCTAGTAGGCAATATCTATCGGGGTGAGTGGCATGGATGCTCCATATTTATCGACATCCTCAAGGTGAGGTACCACTTAAGGGACAAAAAACCCAAGGGATCCACTGGTAAATGAAGAAATCATGTCGATAGGAGCTACATTGGTAGTGGGACACGGTGGAGAAAGGGGAAATATTTCCATCAGCGAAGGATCATTGAACATCCCCGCATCGACATTCATATAAGATTGTGTGGTATCATCGAAAAAGGGTACATTAGACCTAGAATTAGATCCAAGGTCTAGGGTACAAAACACAAGTTGATTGATCATAACGATTTTCCCTTGGTGAGGGAAGCGTATGATGCTAAAGACCGATGACACAACTGTCTTCATCTCCTAGAACCAAGTACACTCGAGTAACAAATTGTACTCAAGAGGTGCATCGACAACCTCCACATCAAAAAATATAGTATTACCACCCAAATTGATGGGTAAGGCAGTAATTATTCCATGGGGTTGGGACATGTGTCCGTTGAAAGATTTCAATATTGTTGCAGATGTGTTCATCTAAGGAGAGTCAAGGGCCTTCCAACAAGAAATATACATGATGCAAGTTGAGGCTCCTTCATCCACCATTATCCGGTAGATGTTTTTCCCCAACGATCACACCATGATTTGAAAGGAGACCTAATGAGAGATCTTATCAGTAAATTGAGAAGAATCAAAGATCATCAAACTCGACTCCAAGGGATCAACCCCACCTATGGTAGAAAACAAGGCTTTTTTTTGCGTTGGGAAGCTTTGGAAAAGTCTTCCATAATACAGTGGTTGTGGGTGTCCTGCGCGTTTGGATTATGTGTTGTGCGTTGAAGAAATCCCTCTGGGAGGTGAAGTCGTGCGTCAAAAGATGGATTCTCAATATGAAGAGGGCCATCGAGTTGGGAAGAAGAAGTTGCTTATGGCGCAGCATGAGAAGGCTCGGGAATGTCATAATTCTTGGCTTGCATTTTCAAATTGATCGTTTGGTCACACATGAAAATGGAAACATTTAGGAAGACCCCTCGTGGTGAGGGGTACTTGCCATGCCCCCTTGAGGAGGGGTGGGATTTGTGGCAACCATGTTTTGATATTGAGGGGCAAAAGGATGGGTTAAGACAACGGGTTTTGGGGGGGCTTTTTGTTGTGCCAAGAATCTATGGACCTCATCCTTCCAATGACATTGATGAGTAGGGTTGTCATCCCCACAAATTATGCAGGGAAAATGACTCTTCCTTTTCTCCTTAGTGCCTCCCTCCTGATTGTTTGGGGTTGAGGTCGTCCCTTTCTCAGTATTAGAATTTCTCTTTTTGTTTTTTTTCTTCTTCCCTCCAGGTTGTTGAGGATTCTTCTATTGCGTGGAATACACCAAATTCACCTCGGAGGTTTGAGTAGGGACCGTAGTAGTTTGAGCACTAGTACCAGAAGCTAACTTAATATACATCTGACCCACCTGATCAGCTAACTAGTTTACATAGGTATGGGAAACAAAAGCAACCAAACCATCAACATGGGGTCTTGGGTTTGGCTTCATTGGATATGTCTATGGCCTAGAAGCATTTGGGATGATGTCATAAAGTGTGTCCGACTGAGAACAAATAAAATCTAAGTGTTGGGAATGCAAAATGGCATGCTCCTCTATAGTCGCCCCAGCCATAGCTACATCTCTCATAATTGGTGGTAGGAGGGACTTTGTGAACCACTCCACGAGGAGTTTGTCCAGAATATTAGTCTTAATCATCTTACATCTTCGTCTTCACTCATGTATATGATCGGAAATGTGAGTGGCATTATCTTGATGCAATGAAGTCAAGAGCTCAATTCCTATCTCATATCGTATGGGCAATTGGTGATGCATTCAGAACACCATTTCTAGGTCGTTGAAGCTTTTAAAAGGAACCTCCTTTTAATTCAATGTACCATTTGGTGACAACTCCAATCAGGGATATCTGGAAAAGACGCAGCCTCACACTATCATCGATCAACAAGTTGGAAGAACACCATAAATAGTATGTCATGATGTGTGTGGAGGGGTCCTCTCCCGGCTTACTGTCGAATTTTGGGATATCATATGACAAATTGGAAGAAATTATCGACCATGATGGGTCATGGTAAATAGGGTCAGTTGTTAACCATGACAAATCAGGTAAATATAATGTTGCGAGGAAAGGCAATGATGCAAATGAATACTAGGAGGGAGGTGAAGTATTTGTTGTCCTGTATGGACCTTGCAACCCCCCTATATTGGTACTACTGGAGGTTTGGGGAGCTCCTGAGGTGTGAGTACCTACTGGGATGGTGTCACCTCCAGGAGCATGACTGCTTCTAGAACCAAACATGCTCCTAAAGGGATTTCCCCAAGGGTAAATGTGGACCCTCCAGAAAAAACAATCCCGAAGTTAGTCCCACAAAATAAATCCCTAGGACTTGATGTGGTAACAAAGGGAAATCCTCCCCAAGGTGAAACATTTCCCCCAAGGGATGTGCCCCTAGGGAAAGGTGTGTTGACCCAAGGAAAGTTAAATCCTCTAGATGTATTGTTGCCCCCATACTCACTAGGGAAAGCCCCAAAACCACTAGACATATTCCACCTGAAAGGTGAACTAGTTCCTGACGATACCAGGACACTCATAGGGATGGTGAATGTAGAGAGAATTCTCCCCCCCCCCCTCCCCATGCTGAAACTAAAGCTCTTCCCCCTACTGGAAGAAGATCCAAAGGTGGGCATTGGGATAGACAGGATGGGTGTAGAAATGCTAGGTTAACTAACGGATGGAAATGACGACACAACCAACGTTGTTACAGAATGTTTCCCACACAGACAGGTGAAACTTCCCTTAAATTGATAGAACCCTATACCAAGATAGAAAGAGTACAAGTGGACATTAACATCCCTTTAAACTAATCTAAAACAATCAAATCGAGAAGGGGAGAAAGGATATGATCTACCTTTTTCGATGTTTGTCCTCGTGACTTCCAATATTGGAGCTTGATCCTCAAACTCCCTGGTGCAAACTGAGATATGCAATAGACAGTAAATATAAACAATTATCTCCTACTCTACTTGATTAGATAAGACAATTGTATCTACGAATATTAGAGCAATAGTAGATAAGCAAATGTAACAAGACCTAAACTTGAAGGAATTAGGCCAAGTATATATTGAATGATAACCAACAAGAAGATACTTATAGACCACTATTAATTTTGCAACAACCTCTCCAATATCTCCTCGTCCAACCCTTGCATGAATGAATCAAGATCAAAATGGTGATGCTTCATTGATTTCTCCCCCCTTTTCACCATGGAAATGCCTCCAATTTATAGGATTTGAGAGGCTCAACCATCTAGAGTATTTTTTGAATTCATTGAGGATATGGCTCCATAGTTATGATTCTTTCCCTAGATAGATCCATGGAGTATGACTTGAGCTAAACAAACCCCAACCTTTCAGTGTTGTCCCTTAGAAGAAGGTGGGATTCACCATGATTTCCTCCAACCAAAAATGGTGCTCCTTTAAAGCTAAAGACAAAGCACCATGGAACCCCCTTAGCATGGCATAGGGAGCACCGACACTCCCTAAGCATGAGCATGGTAGCGCCAGTCTTCTTAAATGCCCAAAAATTGTCAAAATCCCAGGTGAAAATGTATGTTTCGACTTCCAAATGATGGAGCTTTCCCTTCCAACATGGTTTAGTGGTTGTGACAAGTGTTTTCATGGTGTCTATTGAGTTGTGACACTTACCAAAAGTGTATGATGCATGTTACAACACATATGACACTTGCAACAATTTGGGTGTGACACTTACGACACTTGCGACACTTAGGATGTGATGTTTGCACCACATGCGACACTTGTGGCACTTAAAACGTGACGTTTTCTCCACGTGCGACACATTATGAAAGTGTGGAAATTTGATGTGTAATAGATTTCCCCCCAAAGTGTGAAGTTAGAAGAGGAAACTAATGGCCGAAACACTTTATAGATTCTTAAATGAAAGGGTGGTGGAGTTGGAAAACTAGGTAGAAGCTGCAAACAATCATCAAACAGTGTAAATATATGTTTCATTCCCGAGGCAGGCATACCTATGCTCGAAATATAAAGGACTCAAAGCATGGTCGACCAATACATTGTGGATCCATAATGATATCAACTACAGATATGGCCACCAAAGATACAATGTGGATTCATTCCTCCATGACATGACCTGATCGCAGCCACGAAAGAATACATTGTGGATCTACGATATGATAAGAACATAGCCATGGACCAATACAAAGTGGATCTATTTTACAGTATGTATATCAGTTAAATGGTCTCCATCGCAACTTGGGAAAAGCATGGAACAAGGTGAGTACTCAACCCAGGGTCTTCGTCCCGATCTCAAAACAATACGAGTCTATCCATGTGAATAGATGATTTGATGTCGAACATGGTAGAAAATGCTTGATTTCCGGTCATTAATGTATATTGTTAGCAAGTGTGAGGAAAATCACCATTGATGTCAATGACTCCCAAGGTATCTATAATACATTCTAATGAATGTGAATAACGAGTTGAAGTCGGACATCCGTGGAATCAATCGATCAGGGGTCATTGATGTAAACCCATTATCAAATGTGAGGAGGCCTGCCATTGAGGCATGCATGTTTCAAGTTACTACCATGTTTCTAAGTCTAATTCATCGATGATGTACTGAAGTCGACAGGAAAAGACTCATCGAAGGAGGGCCTTGAAGTATCCCCCATCATCGACATGAAACTGTCATAGAAAAGTGATGTTAGATGGTGGATTAAATGAATATGGACTGACACAGGAATGGAAAGTGGTAATATTGTATATGGTTGGTCTGAAATGAAAAAAAAATATTGAACATTATGAGGCACGACACAAGACTTGACAGCTTTGATTAGTTTGAGAAATGGACATAAACATAGTGCGACGATCATTGGGGCACTCTTCGGGTTAGCTGAAGGAGTAACAAGACTCATGGGGTTGGTATGACTTAGGGGCGAGTGAATTAACCAACTGTAAGGCGAGACACAAATAGGTTCCATATTAACGGGTGACAACGAAATTTGCCTTAAAGGTTTCAAGACACTTGACCCGCTTCCTTCAATTTTTCCCACATCCAGATATATGAGTACCTCTTTCTTGTTTAACGAGCTCAAGGAGGATAACAGGTGCCCAATATAACTCACCTTCAGTAAGTCCCTCTTCCTATGCTTAACAAACTAGAAGAAGTAAGTGTTCATTCCTAGATGGGCCCTTCAATGTATGGTTTTACGAGTCCAGAGAAGGAAAACTCGATGATTTTTCATGTTTCAGGGAGTTTGAAAATAACTTAAAGAAAACTTTTTGGGTGTTATTTTTCATGATTTTATTCTCCAAGGCCTGAAAAAGCATAAAATAATGCGAAGGAGAACTCTTCTAACCAAAAATGTCAGAGTTCTTTTTTCATAGTTAGTTTGATGGGACCGAAAAAGGGTTAAACTATCGCCCGTCAAACGACTCTTCGTGGTTTTATCGAGCTCGAAGAATGACGAAGCATGCTCGATGGGATTTTAAGGTCACCAAAAAGAGTTTCGCTTCTTATGTCCCTGCACTAACAAGCCATTTTGGATAAAAAAGTGTCAGAAATTCCTTAAAAGTTAATGGAAACTTCAAAAGAATCAAATAAAAATAAATACTAGTATGAAAAAGGATAGATATTAACTAGTTTTGCAATTGGTTAAAAGTCCTTAGATGGACAAAACTAGTTCATTTTACCTCTCATTCTCTCTTGCTTCTTTCACTTGGAGTTTTTTCCCAATTTGGAACAGTTTCTTCCACCGTCGATTGCGGGAGTTCTAGGTTGTCTTTCTTCATTCTGTCTGGACCAGGTTGGTGGTCTCACCCTCCTCTTTCACTTTTATGCTTTCATTTTTATGCTTTCATTTTGATTTTCACGCATTTTTCAAGCTGTATTGGGCCTATTACGATGGACAGGGAGAAGTTTCTATTGTACAGTTTTAGCTTCAGGGTAAGTTTAATTTTATGCAGAACGAACGAAGGATCGATCCCTAGCATTTCTTCGTAGCTCCAGGAAAAAACATTGCAAAATTCTTTAAATAAGGCAATGTAGTCTTGACTCTCTACAGTCGAACAATCTGTGCCTAATTGTATGTTTTCCACGACACCCTCTTTTTTTGATATGTCTACGCTGATGGTTTGCAAAATGTTTCCCAAATTTCCCTCAGAGATAGTATCTTGAGTAAGTATCGGAGATTGAGGATTATCGACAATATCAGATGGAAAGATAGATTGAATATTTTCCTTGATTTTATCCAAACTTTGAAGAAAGGATGAGCAATGGTGGTTATCATCCCAAGGTGAATCTTTGATACTAAGCATTTCCATCATGGATTCATCGGATGGAAAAATCCGTAATATGTAATCAAAGGTTGATGATAAGGAATCCAGCCAAGATGGTAATGAATAAGAATTGGATGCCACCAGATGTTCGTTGTCAGGTGAAGGAGAGGTTGATTGAATGGCATCATATTTATCCTATGTTGGACTAAGTGGCATAGTGTCACCTAGCGTATCAAATTCTAAAGGACTAGGCACAATCCAAGGATCAGATGATTCAAGGGATTGATGCACGATGGTGAAAATCATATTTATCGTTGCAATATGCTATGAATTTTGAGGAACCGACGTGGGGAAAGTTCCCATGAGCGAAGAATATTTTAGTAAATCCACCCCCACACTCTCGTAACTAATTGTTGAGTCCCCCCAAAACAGGATCTTGTTGGTAGTTTGGTTGCGAGCATCAAGTGTACAGTAATCTAACTGATCAATGGTAACTATTTTTCCTTGATGAGGAACTGGACACATTGAAAAACCAAAGATGCCACGACAATATTGGCATAAAACCAGCTTTGTCCAAGCAACAAATTATAATTTAAAGGAGTGCCAACTACTTCCACATCGATGGAAACATTTTTTCCCCCTCATTGAATGGCTAAAGATTGCAACAGTCCATGAGGTCTGAAACCTCATCCATCAAATGCTTTCAGCATGGTAGGAGATTGATTAAGACCTGAAGATCGAAGACTTTTCCAACAGGCTAAGGACATGACACAAGTCGATGCTCCTTCATCCAATATAGTGCGATGAGCGTGCTGATTGTGAACAACAACTTCAATTTGAAACACAATTTGATGAGAGAGACTTGATTTATAATCGTCCAGGTTAAACGTGATAGTATTAGATGACTCATGTTCTATAGCTCCAATGGATGCCAAGAGATTCCTACGTTGATTAGGGTAGTTTTGCAGAACTTCGAGTGTCGACATCGCACAAGGTGCTTGGGCCAGATCTTCAACTATGTTGTAGTTCTAGGAAACACGAGAGTTGGGATTAAAGGTCGAATTTCAAATGGTACTATTAGGTGGATGTAATATAGAGTCAAAATTTGGTTTCTCAATCTGGAGAGGTCGAGACATAGGAGTAATAGAAGTGGAAGGTGGATCAGTCACGGTTCCATTAGTTTACACTTTCCTTACTTGTTTTCCCTAGAGGTGTGTCATATCTTTTTGTACTAGTGGTCAAATCTATACCATTAAACATACATGTGTGTGTGTGTGCACTTGAAGAAGCATCCTCTTTAGAAGGATTACATAGGCTCCCTCCTTGCAAAGGTGCAGGATTTTGCGCAACCATTGACTGTTGTTGTGGAAAAGGATTTGTCAAAACAACAGGTTGGGAATTTCTTTTGACAAATTTTGATACTTCATCTTGATGAGGACAATCTCTTGTGTAATGATCTTCGACACATATGAGATCAAGAAATTTTGGTTTCCGTTGTTGTTGCTTTTCAACAGTAGGTGGTGGTGTTTTTGTTTTTGGATTTTCTGTTTGATTATTATTTTTCTTTGATTTATTTTTATTCTTCTTTTTCCCTCCATATTTCAATGGTGAAGAATATTAAACTGCATTCACTTCAGATATTTTAGTTTGGGAGGAATTAGATGGGATAGAATCTTGCACCATAGTTGGGGTAGATATTGAATGATTTATAGTCCCTGTCGACTGTGAGGTAGGTTGAGTTTTGACAGAACTGATAATATCGTCAGAGTGAGCGATAGATGATGGTTTGGATGGATCGGTTGATGTACAAGGAGCATTTGGGATCAGTTCATATAAACTACCTGATTGGGAATAAACCAAATTCAAATATTGGGCGCGAGCAATAGCTTACTCTTATGTAAATACACCTCCCATCGCCACATCATGAGCAATAGGTAGTAAAAGAGATTGCATGAACCATTCTACTAACAACTAGTTTGGGATGGTAGCTTTGATCAACTGTCATCGTTGTCTCCACTCATGAATATGATCGAAAATGTGTACGGAGTTGGTCTGACGAAGGGGGGTCAAAAGTTTCGTTATGGTTTCGTATCCAATTAGCAGTTGAAAATGGGTCAGGAAAGCCATTGCAAGCGAATTGAAATCTTGAAAAGATCCTCGTTGTAATTCAATATACCATTTTTTTTGTGGAGCCCATAAGAGTACGTTGGAAAAGAAGTAGTCTAATAAAGTCATCCATCAATGAGTTTGATGAACACCAAAGATGAAATGTCATGACATGGTTATTCAGATATTCTCCAGGGTTTGACGGATGTCATGACATGGTTATTCATATATTCTCCAAGTTTACCATCAAACTTTGGGATATTCAATGGTAACTTGGCGAGAATTACTAGCCAGAAAGAATAATGCAATACAGGATCATTCATTAACCTCCATATGTCTGCGAAATCTAAAGTAGCCAGAAAAGGTAATTATTGATTACTTTGAGGATAATACTGGTGAGGCATGGGAACACCAATAAGACCATAAAATGGTTGTTCTGTGAAGTTCTATCTAGAAGGTCCTCCCATATATGGTTGTTGAGGATTTTGGCCAGCAAAAGAAGGATTCATTTCTTCAGGAACTTGGGCAAAATATGAAGGAAAACCAATTTGACCATGAAGAAGATAACTAGTTTGACCCCAAGGAGGATAACCAATTGGACCCTGAGGAGGATAGGTAGTGTAACCTTGAGGAGGATAACCAGTTTAACCCTAAGGAGAATAATCAGTTGGTCCATGTGGAAAAAAATATGATTGACTCTGGAGACACCAAGTGGGATTCAGGACACCTAGGAATGGTTGTCCATAGTACAGTCCTAAAGGGTTAGGATTTAAAGATCCTCCTTGTGGTGGTGGATTAAAACATCCTCCATGAGGTGGTCCCCAGGTTTATTGTGGGTTTCCAACAAAAGGACTTGAAACTTTCCCCCTGTCATAGGTTGGGTAATGACCGAGAATTTAACACTAAATGAGGGTTTCCCCCTTAAGGAACTTGTCCATTGAATGAGGGTTTCCCCCAAGTAGGGATTTGTCCACTAAATGAGGGTTTCCCCCGATATGGACTTGTCCACTAACAGAGGATTTCCCTCCATCGGGTATTTGTCCACCAACTGAGGATTTCCCCTGAGTACATATTTGTCCCTAAGTAGGGACTTATGCAATGACAAGGTTTTTCATTCTAAGATGGGAAGGTGTCCCAACTAGATTTTGTGGTGTGAATGAAGTTTTTGATTGAATATGCATCATTGGTGTAACCTTCATGGTGCTTTGTAAATGACTAGGAAGGACAAGACCTGTAGCACTTGATATTTGACCTGAAGTGGTAGCAGTATTAAGTGTTGGTCCTACAGGATGACCAAGAAAATGACTCGGTGGTTTTTCATATGCACTAGTAGTGATAGGTGTATGTGGAGGGGCAAAAAATGGTTGATTCAAATTGAATCTTTCAAAAATATCATGGCCCGATAAAGTTCTCCACACGGGACGAACAAGATTTTGACTTGGATCTACCGTTTCAGTAATGCATATAGGGGTTGTATAGTCTTCACTTGTGTTTGGATGTTCAGATTCCATATCAACTATTTCAAATGGTATTGACGGTAATATAGGATAATCTTCAGGTGTGATATTTCCTAAAGAATTTTCTCGGATAAGAATTGGGTCAAGAGGGTTGGTTAATGGTGTGTTTACAGGAGGGACAAAACCTTCCTGAACTATTATAGTTTCTCCCTCGGGATGTTCAATTAGAGGACTAGCAACACTCCCAATGTCAGAATAGTTTTCTTCTTCAACAACTTCTTCACGAGAAGCGTCTTCAGGTGAATTAGGAGGTAAGGGTTCATAGCCTTCTAATGGAAACCCTTGCATGCTATGTGATCGATGACGACCTTTGTCAGCCACAATACCAATCTCAAGAACAACTTGGGAGAACAAAAAACACTCGCTAAAAATCTAAAAGGCGAACAAGCAAACCAATAACTTCTCACAATGAACTTACTACTTGGTGATGAAATACAACATCGCAGGAATAAAATGAGAAGGAGATGGGATTGAGCAGGTGGATCAGTTACATTGGTGACTTGCTTAACAGACTTACACCTTGGTGCAAGTTCCCTCATGGTCTATCTGTGGGTTTCCCTCCAAGGATCTCGAGTGAGTTTGACCAATGTCTGACCCAGGTACATCAAAGACTCCCCTTCATCATCACCTTGTGTATAGATCCTAAGGATTATGGCCACTAAGGTCACCAACTCACAGTCAAACTTCGGGTGAGTACACTCGATAGTCGGGATCGAACGTATGGGCAAGATATCAAATCTGAAATTCTACTAGAGGACTGAATACAAGAGGACCGATAAACTCTTGAGGACCTCGAACGGATTCGAGATTCATGAAGCACTGAGACCTAATGAAACCATTAACACTTCAAGACGAAGCCCTAGTATATGATCCTTCCGCTAAGTTTGGTTAAGCTTGAGAGGGGAAATCTATGCTGCTCTCCCACATGCGACCCCATGTTTAAACACTATGTGAGAGTGGGGTCCCAACTATGCTTATACAAAAATTGTATTTTTCTCTCTCTATAGAAATATTCTATGTGTGTCTTTAATGCTTTGGAGAGCTAACCTCGCAACCTATTCCAAAGATTTATCCATAGTCTAATGTTGGTGCACAAGCCCTAAAAACAAAAGTTGATAGATCACTTTTAATTAGCGTTTGATTTTATGGTCGTTCGTTATTCAAGGGTGAATGATAGTGAAACTGGTGATGTTTTTTGAGACTCGACTCCAAAAATAAAGCAAAAAGAATGAGATGCAATTCTTCTTTTTCAATGAACTTCTATTGATGGGAAGGAGAGGAGTTTCTTTCTTTTTATCACTAACAAACACTCAAAATAATGCAACACTTAATGCAATTTGTTCCCAAAAACGAATCCACACATTCGCCAAATTATCAAAAGAAAATCTTTCAAGTTTCCAAGACCAAAGTTACACAAATTCTCTTTATTTGATTTTTAGGTGCAAGAAATGATGTGCTTCTAATGCTTCTTTCTTTAAATAACAATGAAATAGCTCACAATTAAAATGACATAGAAAATGGTTGTTAAGGATTTTGGCCAACAAAAGAAGGATTCATTTCTTGAGGAACTTGGGGAAAAGATGAAGGAAAACCAATTTGACCATTAGGAAGATATCTAGTTTGAGTCGGAGGAGGATAACCAATTGGACCCTGTGGAGTATAGGTAGTGTAACCTTGAGCAGGATAACCAGTTGGTCGCTATGGAGGAAAATATGATTGACTCTAGAGACCCCTGGTTTGTTGTGGGTTTTCAACAAAGGACTTGAAACTTTCCCCCCTTCCATAGGTTGGGTAATGACTGGGAATTGAACACTAAATTAGGGTTGCCCCTGTTGATACTGAGAGAGGGGTGAATCAGTATCAAGTACAATTTAAAAACCTTTTTCAACTTATACTTAAACCATTCAATTATATCCAATGAGAAATGAACAATAGTATAAGAGTTACACCAATACACCACCATACACCATGCACAATATATGAGAAATAATCAATAGTTTTTGTTCAAGGGAAGTAATGACTTCCAAAGGTAGCTACAGCTTCCAAATGTAGAGGGAGGGATAAAACTCCAAGAGGAATATACAATCCTCCAATATCAAGAGAGATTTGAACTCTCCATCCTTGCCCCTTCCTTCCACCCAAGAATATATGAGAGATAATAAAACTTTACATTAAATCATCACCATCAACCAATCATCACATAGAACCTGA